>WNGS01001312.1:42018517-42031568 GCA_020271785.1 Procambarus virginalis | reverse complement strand
AATTAAATGAACATATTAGGAGCAAAATTATTAACCTTTTATGTAAATATATGGTACAACTGTGTACCGTATGTTTACTTAAAAGTCGCTCAACCGTCCAGCCCAACCACTTGGGCCAGAAGGCAGAGTAATGGTCTCGCTACATGCAGGTCAGCATTCAATCCCCGACCGCCCAAGTGGGTGGCCACCATTCCCTTCCCTCTTCCCATCCCAAATCCTTATCCTGATCCCTGTAAGTGCTGTAGACAGTAGTCGACATATAGTTCCATTACCTGTTTACCAATAGGGATTTGGGAACTTCTCAAGATCCTAAATACCGTGCTATAAAAAAAACCTGTTAAATGTAATGAAACGCCATTTTGTGGGTAGAGGGCGCGCAAGGAGAAATGGCCTATGAAACTCGGGTACAAAAGTATTCATATCTGCCATCGACCAGGGTTGAGCACCCAGAAAGGTAGGCGCTCCAAAACAGACCCCTCCTGGAAAGAAAAACTGCAACCCGAGACTGAACAAAGGCTAAAAACTTCAAGGAAAATAAGCCAACAAGCAACACGTCATTACACCATATGCGGCTCGTTCGCACCTACCACCCCTCCTCGCGGGAGGGGGAGAGGAGGGGATCCCGGCTCACCGAACCGGAAGCCGGATCGTCAGTTTGAAGACTGAAAAGCGGAAACAAAAACTGCAGACCAAGAGAAGGGAGGGTGCCAGGAAGCCTCCGGGCACCCGGAGGCTTCCGGGTGCCCGGAAGAGCAGGAAACTACCCAAAGAGCAGGAAAAGAGGGACGTACCTGGGAGGCAGCTGCACCGCACAACTCATAACAAAGATGAGACAACTGGTTGCAACCGCCGACCCAAGGCAGCACAAGACCGCTGAGGGCCCGGCACATTAAAAAGATAACGGGCAGCCAGGACCCTGTTTGATCTCGAAAACCCCCATGCCCGAATGTCAGCCCAAGACATATTACCGAACATAGCAACCAAAGCGTTGAATTTACGAACATCATGGGCACGTGGGTAGACCGCAGGCTGGCTAACTCGATAATCCAGGGCTGAGAGACCTCGAGCCCTGGAACAGGGAACAAAAGATACCAGGTCAACCCACAGAATGTCCCCAGACACAGAAAACTGAGGCATGCAGGTAACGGTGTGAAGCCACAACAGGACACAAAACATGATGCACCCCATAGGACGACCAACCAAGCAACAATAACTCACGGATCCCTCCGGAAACCCATGTTTTGGGTTTTGGAAAACACGCTATGGGTTGAAACCCATAGCGTATTTTCCTTAGGGAGGGTTTTTCTAGCCCCTGTTCGGTCTCAGGTTGCAATTTTTCTACCAGGAGGGGTCTGTTTGGAGCACCTACCTTTCTGGATGTTCAAACCCGGTCAATGGCAAACATGAATACTTTCATACATGAGAGTTTCATAGACCATTGCTCCCTGGGCCTCTCTGAGGGGGACCATGTTCTGGTTAGTAGTCCCCAGTAGGCATGACAACTCCTTATGACTGAAGCCCCATACTAATATTAGCTAATATCAGTCCAATAGCTCCAGGGGAGCTATTGGCTGTAGGGGAGCCAACAGGGCTCCCCTACAGAAAAAGGCATTGAATGAATGAAGTGCCTCTTTCTGGTGGGTCCTGGTGGCTCCTTGCTGCTTGCTGCCTACCAACCTCAACCACTGGCTATTTTTGTAATATTATTTAATGCAATAGATATTTTATTAGCTACAGTTTGAGCTTTATTTGAAAGTAATTATCAACACTACTTTTTTTAACTACATATTTTTTATTCAAGTTGCATCAACTACAGTACCAAAAATTCTAGCATAATAGTTTTTTTTTTGTGCTACCATTTTTGTTGATTTTGCTGTTCAGGCATTCAATGCATCTGATAATCTTCACATAGATACTCGATTCTGCAACTGACAGCAGCAAATTACAAATTCCTATTGAATTGAAAACTTTCCAACTTTTGCGTCATTCAAAAACAAAACTAAAAAATACCAAATTTCATCTTCATAGTTTCCTACTTTTTGCTTTAAAATTGCACTGTATCTAGTGCTACCCAACCTCCCGATCTTTATGTACCTAATCCAAATAACCTTACCATTGTGATCATTGCTGTCTTCTTATATGTGTTATCAATTTGCTGTATGGTGCCTACTAATCTTTATTTAAATTACCAATCAAGCTGTCAATGCAATCAGTCAAAGCTACCAATGTGCTTTAATATACCTGCTAATCTCTCTCATCTCATTTTTTTTCTTGCGATGTATCTGTTATCATTTTATTAATTCTGCTAGAATTTACCTACTTAAAATTATCTGTTAGATTAAGGACCTGCCAGAAACGCTGCGCGTACTAGTGGCTTTGCAAGTATGTAAATACCATGCTATGTATTCTCACTAACCCAATGTACCTTCTTGTATATAAATAAATAAATATATATATATATCTATATATATATATATATATATATATTATATATATATATATATATATATATATATATATACATATATATATATATATATATATATATATATATATATATATATTATATATATATATATATATATAAATAAGTATTTACGTATTCCAACTGACTATTTTTGTTCCTGATTACAAGAATTCTTGTATAATACATTCTTGTAAAGCCACTAACATGGCATTTCGGGCAGGTTCTTAATCTTAATTTTTCCTGGAATACGACCCACCAAATCGTTTTAACATTCAGGTACCCATTCACTGTTGGGTGAGCAGTGCTGGGCTGGGAGGCGTGGTCCTGTAGTGGCGCTGGTATGAAAACTGCTGTCTTCCAGGTGGGTTGGGTCTTCTTTCCTTGGTGGCAGATAACATAAGATAAAAACGGGATGTAGTTAGGTCCCTATTCCCCTAAAGAGTGGGAGGTAAGGCTGCGGCTTCCTTTGGTATGGTCTTTTGGTCAGATGTTATTACTGGGCTGGAACCCTTCTTGGGCCGCAGAGTTCTACCTCTTCTTATTTCTTTTCTTCGTGGTTGTCGGTCAGAGCGGTTGGAGCCGGTCGGCCGAGCAGACAGCACGCTGGACTTGTGATCCTGTAGTCCCGGGTTCGATCCCGGGCGCCGGCGAGAAACAATAGGCAGAGTTTCTTTCACCCTATGCCCCTGTTACCTAGCAGTAAAATAGGTACCTGGGTGTTAGTCAGCTGTCATGGGCTGCTTCCTGGGGGTGGAGGCCTGGTCTAGGACCGGGCTGCGGGGACACTAAAAAGGCCCGAAATCATCTCAAGATAACCTCAAGAAGATTGTCCAGCTTGTGGTTTGTATGTTGGTGTCTTCTCTGGCCGGGGATGGTGACAGTGAGGGCACCAAACTCGGAGTGCTGGGCGCAGGTTTTGCCGTGTATTTCTCAATGTTGCCGGGTATCAGTTCTCGTGGTACTTTGATGGTGATTGGATGTCCTCTGGTGTAGGTCGTCACTGGTGCTTCTTGTGTGTCCATATTGGTTTGAACTTTGTATATTATGCTTAGAGCATAATATACAAAGTTCCGAGAGCATCCCAGACACTGCCTTAATCGACTGAGCTACGACATGCTCAAAAGGAGTTGAAACCGAAGTTCTACTGAACTTACTGGATCCTGCAGCCTCTCCGAGGCACAAACCAGGGTTTTACACAACTCCCCCATGCACTCGAGCTATGTCAATAGGCCGTTCTCCCTCTTCGCCCTTACTCCATTACACACAGAAATCACAATTGCGTGATGCATCAAATGAACAAATCCACAAGGGCCGTTCATTTGTTCATTTGATGCGTCACGCAATTGTGATTTCTGTGTGTAATTAGGTGTTCAACTACCTTCTCTGTCCCAACTGTTATGTAGGGCCGGTAAACACCATTCCTAAATGGTTCACATTCCTTGGCCAATTGAACCATCCACTCCAGCTTCTAATGAAAGTTCAGTTGACATGTCGAGGGAAATAACAGCCGCTTCCTTCCATTAACCTGTGCCTCCTTCCAACCAAGAGGGGGAAAATGCAAGTGGAAACTGTCAAATGTGTGATAGACGGTTTTGTCTTGTTGCTGATGGAACTGTCCGCCGACATTTTGTCAATTCAGGTCGTTGTCTAGGGTCTAGGCGCCCGCCCCGGGGCAATGACGATGGACAACCTGCTGCAGGAGCGAGGAACAATACCTCCCTCAACTTTATTTCAGCAGGTAATCTGCTTGAAGTAGTCAAAGCGACGTCCACCAGGACCTTGCCCCACATCCCCAGGGCTGCCCGTCACCAAGCAGCAGCCAAACTCACCAGTCTGCTGACTAAAGTCAACAATGCTCCTGGTACCATTGGAGCATGGCACAATCTCCTACTTTTTGGGAATGCATGCCTAGCATTACCGCCCAGGAGAGACCAGTCAATAGCAACCTCAGTAATCAGGGCACTTAATGAATTCCCCAGAGCAGACAACCTGGTCCGCCTCCCCCCTCGTGCCAAGAACACCAGTCGCAGGACGACCAACAATAACTCACCTGAGAACCACAAAATGAGAGCACAGATCACCAGGAAAATAGAAGAGGGCAATACCACAGGTGCCATCAGAATCATGACCAGCGATGACACTATTTCCCCCAGGAACGCCACGACAGCAGAGGCTCTTCAAGACAAACACCCACGCAGAGCCCCCGACAGCAGCAGGGATCCCCAGGAAAACAATGTTGGAATAGAACCCTTGACTGTTCGAGAATCTGAGGTGTACAAAGTAGGCATGTCTTTCCTATCAGGTTCAGCAGGGGGCTTTACAGGCCTAAAACCCCAGCACATCAAACAAATGCTGAACCCGGTGCTTGGAGATCCCACAAAGGACCTTCTAGTGGAACTTGCCAGATTCTCCAAGATGTGTTTGGCAGGCGCATCCCCGAGGACATCAGGCCTCTCTTTTATGGAGCAGCACTCTGTCCTCTAAAGAAGAAGGATAGGGGAATCAGGCCCATTGCCGTTAGCAACACCCTTCGACGCCTCGTGGCTAAGGCTGCAGTGAGATCTATCAGTCTGGAAGCGGCAAACTTGCTGAAACCTAATCAGCTCGGGTTTGGGATCCCCCTAGGCTGTGAAGCTGCAGCACATGCTGTGCGGACTTACATTGCTTTTTTGCAGGGATATTCCTGCGCGGGCCCTAAGCCTCTGGCTGGCCCACTAAGTGTTGCTTGTTTCTGTTTTACTTGGGCGGAGTATGAGTATTTATGACTCGTATGGTCGCTTCAGTAAGATTTTGCCCTATGTGTTTAACAACTTCTTCTGCTCTGTTGAATCTAAGTTGAAATCCTAATGGGTTTGTAACTGTGCACTGTGTTAGATAATGTTCCAGTGGTCTGTCGGGCATTTCTCCACAGAGCTGACTTTCCCTCTCATCGTCCGGAACCTGTAAGCCTATTTCCCATGCACATGGGTATCCAAGCCTGATGCGATGTAAATGTACTTCTGTTGCTTTACTGCTCCCTTTCATCAAACTAAGTGGTTCGTAGTTGGTTGAATTCTTGTACCAACCCGCAGATCCTGATGTTGCAACTGCTGTGTTGTGGTCACTGTACATCTTTTGCATTGCTCTGTTTCTTACATTGCTGATCTTCCGGCCGAGAAGGCACTGGTAAAACTTGACTTTAAAAATGCTTTCAATCAAGTCAGAAGAGACGCTGTACACAAGCATTTTCGTCCCCTCTACCCCATTCATCCGATCGTGCTACATTGACGCTAAGCTTCTTTTTTGGGGAGCATGAAGTAGACTCCTGTGAAGGAGTCCAACAAGGTGATCCCTTGGCCCCCTCCATTTCTGCTTAGCTATCAAAGAGGTCACTGATAGTCTGACAAGCGAGTTGAACATCTGGTACCTGGATGATGGCATTCTCGCCGGAACCCTGGATACCATTTTGGAGGGTATAAGGAAAATCCAGGAGCAGCCTTGTGCCTCATTCTCAATGCATCCAAATGCGAAATAGTCTCCCGCAACCCAGACATCACTGGACAAATAAAATATGTTCTTCCAGACATTCTCGTTGTCGAATCAAGTGACTGTACCACCCTGGGTGCCCCATTGGCCCGCAAGCAATCGAGGAGGTCCTGGATGCAAAAATCGCTGATCTAAGGAGAATACTGGACAGGATTGACATGATCGATGCCCATGATGGTTTCTTCCTCCTCACAAGATGCCTATCTTTCCCTAAGTTGACTTACTATCTGAGGTGTTCTCCATCCTACAACAGACCTAAATTAAATGTGTATGACACCCTTCTAAGGTCCATGCTGGTGAAAGTTCTGAACCTGCCATTGGACGACTCGCAGTGGGAGCAAGCAACCCTTCCTCTTAGACTCGCCGGCCTTGATGTCCTCACACCCTCACAGATTGCTCTACCAGCCTTCCTTTCCTCCTCCCACACATCACACGATCTCGTAAGAGATATCCTACCTGATTTCCTGAGTGATTCAGCAGGAATACACACTCCTGCTTTCATTGAATGTTCAAATCAGTGGGATACTCTTGCAGCCCCAGCACCCATCATAGAACCAACAAAAAAACACAAGTAGTCCGGCTGGGACCACCCACTAGTAGAAAAAATAGCTGATGCCATGCTCAGTGCCGCAACATCAGACAAGGAGAAAGCCCTTCTCAGAGTAGTGAGTATCCGACATGCAGGAAACTTCCTCCTGGCAGTACCCATGTCGGCAATGGGCACGCGTCTAGATCCAGAATCCCTTCGTGTAGCAGTGGCCCTCCGCCTTGGTGCCCCAATTCACACTGAATACAAGTGTATTTGCAACAGGGTGGAGCAGACCAATATGAGCGGCATGGGTTGCATTGCAGAAGCACAAAAGGCTGGCATGCAAGACATAACGAGGTCAATGACATCATCAAGAGAAGCCTCGTCTCAGCTCACTGCCCAGCGGAGAGAGAACCTCGCATCCTAGGGGTCCAAAACCCGGATTTCCCCGCACTTCGCCCTGATGGCATCACAATATACTCCTGGAAGAAGGGTAGACAGTTGGTGTGGGACTACACATGTGTATCCACCCTGGCTGACACCTATGTACACCTCGGAACTGATCAAGCATGTGGGGCGGCCAACCACAGGGAAATAGCAAAATCAGCCAAATACAGGCGATTGTAAGGTCGATACACCTTTGTTCCCATAGCGTCTGAGATGCATGGCCCCTGGGGCAAGAGTTCTTTGGGATTTCTCAAGGAATTAGGCTCCAAGCTCATTGACGTCACCAGAGACCCAAGAGCTGCCAGTTTTTTGTGTCAGCGCCTCAGTGTGGCAATCCAGAGGGGAAACGGCTGCTGCATCCTCGGTTCCTGTCCGGAAGCAGAGGAGCTTCAAGAGATCCATATCCTTTAAGCACTCTTTGTATCAACCAACATATATTTTGTAACCTTTAAATACATAATAAAGCAAAAATAAATAAAAAGGAAGGGGATGGTAGGATAAAAGCACACAGAAACAGTATTGGAGGGGATCTAAACATTCCCTCTAATGCGTTATGTGTGGTTTCCTCCGAGGCTAAGGGTCCTCTTCTTCCAGTCAGAGGTGGTACTCTCTTAAACGGAGATTGTGTTATAAGAAGCGTAACTTCACACGTGTTAACCTGCAGAGCAACTGGACTGTAGTTCATAATTCGTGAAGATCGTTGTGATCTCGAGAGATCCGTTACCAGATCGCTCAGTAAACTTTGTGAAATGAATCTAGGTACGATTCCCATTGGTTTTTGTCAACATCCGAGTGAATAACATAAAGTTAAGAACTGTTGTGACTTAGACTATTTTCCATCCACCTCATCCACATCTGTGTGGTAGCACAACTCCGTCTCCGCAGGCTATTCTGTTGGAGCACGTGAGTCTAGCCCTTGTGACTCAGTGGCTACCCCGTGCCAGCCTCTGCAGCTGGAGCAATCCAATCCTGGCGATCCAAAATTACAAAATGTTTTCCTAAGCAGTTCACAAGTTACAGGTGATGTGGTGGAATTACACACATGAACACCGAGAAATTTTGTGTATGAATCCCCCACCAACAGGTAATATATGTTATCCATAGGTCCAGCATAATCTATATAGTGTCTAGACCAGGGTTTTCCAGTGCCTGGCTAGGAAAGTACTTGGGCCTGTGATTTCTTATAATTCTTAAAGCAAATGTGACAATTTTAAGTTACCTCAGCAATATCCTGGTCTATTTTTGGCCACCAAACCCAACGTCTAGCTTCTGCTTTTATAGTATTTATGCCATTATGGCCTACATGCAGCTGTTCCAAAATCTTACCTCTTAGTTCCCCAGGCACCACCACTCTATTCCTATACAAGAGTACATCCTGGTGAATACTAAGGTCAGCCTTCACTGCAGCATACTCTGACAATAATAATTATCATTCCAACCATACTTGACATATTTCATCAACAGACTTAATTTGGGATCTCCACCAGTTGCCTTCCTAATAGTCTGGAATGAAATATCCTCAAAAGACATAGATTCCACCAGGTTAACATACTCCACTGGAATACTGGAATTTAATTCTTCTGTCACAGGCAATCTACTTAATGCATCAGCTACTACATTATCCTTGCCTGGCTTAAACTCTAAATCATACTCAAACTGCGATAGTAGTAATGCCCATCTTTGAATTCTAGCATTGGCATTAACTGGAATTTGTTTACCTCTGCCAAGCAATCCTAGCACGGGTTTATGGTCTGTTCCAGCAAGAAATTTCCTCCCCAACAGGGTGGAGCAGTTTTTTTCAGCATATATCAAAGCTAGGCTTATTTGTCTAACTGAGAATAATTCTGGTTTGCAGGAAATAATTTCTTGCTAGCAAAATATACTACTTTATCCTGACCATTGTCACGTATCACTCACCTTGGCCTTGTGTTACGTGAGATTGCAGTTAAATAGCTGGGGATCATGCTACTGATCCTGCAATCTCACGCTGTGGGTCTCTGCTCCTAACACTAGGCTATCATAAATCACCCCCAGGGAGCTCTCCTAGTCAAGCCTCAGGACCGGTCACCACTATTTGACCATGGACCCAAGGGGAGAGGAGAAGGCCCAGCCCACACTGCCAAGCTCAATCCTGCAGTGTGTTCCTCTCCACCCATCTGTGCGTGGCAAAGTTTTGCCGGCCTCTGAGGCCGTAACTGAGGTTACGGCCTCTGAGGCAGTAAACTCAGTTCCACCTCTTTCTTCCTTTCTAGTCGCCAGCTGGGTGATTCTCTCTGCGTCCCAGCAACGCCGTTGGTTCGAATATGGTATCGTATGTATAGCAGCCCAGGGCCTCTTTCTACATGCCGCCAGTACTAGAATTCAAATATGTTGTCGTGTTGCCATCCCAGGGTCACTTTCTATGCAAAGCAGTACCAGAGTAATATAATCATATATCATTACCCACAAAGCTCATAGAGATGGAGGTGACACCAAAGGCAGTGATAAAATAATAAAATTTACTCAAAAGCAAACTACAAACCCATGAAATATCTATATATATTCTTATGGAAATAATAATGGTGACAGCAGCGCTCCTCTGGTGGCCGCCTGCAACTCGCATCAGCTGATCGAGTTTAAATGGACCACTGACCCCTCACTGGGAAGGAGGGGGCGACTTCATCAGCGCAGCTCCTCAATCCTCCACAGGTCGGCCACTCGCTGTCTTCTTCTTCTTCTTCTTCTTGATAGTAGGTGCAGTTTGCATGAAGGGTTTGTCCTCCCGATGACTGCACCAGTACAGATGTTGGTAGAGGCGTTTATGTTGAAGATGATAAGAGTTTCAAAAGTTCTTGTTGCGTTGTGCTGTAGACAGAGGAGCGGCGACTAAAACAGAGGTGTGTGTGTTAGAGGGAGACTTGCCGCACCGTAGGGCGGTGTGTTGTGTTTATGGCGTCATGTTGTTGTTGTTGTTGTTAAAGATTCTCTACCTGGAACGATAAGTTCCAAGTAGCACGGGCTATGGTGAGCCCGTCTAAAGAAGTTTGTATGGCGTCAGCTGGTCCATGGTGCTGCGACGAGGTGGTTGTTTTCTGTGTTTAGCTGTTGGTGGCGCCAGGTATAAATGTGGCGCGGGTCAGATGTGACCCAATTTGTTGGTCGATTGGAGATATTTAGCCAGTGCTTTGACTATTTGGTATTTTTCTTGTAACGAGTGGTCACCGCCTCCTAATATATGCTCGATGGTAAAAGGTATTTTAAGTGAGATAAGTACTTGTTTGAAATTTACTCTGGCACTATAATGTCGGAAGCAGTGAAGGAGATAGTGTTCGACTGTTTCAGGAACCTAAAAGTGGATGCAGAGTTTGTTTATGTCTGTTCTGTACTTAGAGCTGTGTGCTGCTAGTTTGGTGTGTCCCAGCCTTAATCTGGTCATCGCTATATCAATTCCTCTGTTTTTATATCTGACATGTTTCCAAGTTTCCCATTTCTTTTTAATGGACCCATAGTACAAAGGTGAGCATGACGTTTTCCATTTCGTCGCAAAATCTTGGGTGATGGTATTTTTGAAGGCTCCTTTACGTGCAACATGGGGAATTGGATGACGGGTAATGTGAGGTGTGTTGTGCATTGCTTTGGCTAGTTGATCTACTAGTTCATTATGGAGAATACCACAATGCGCTGAGACCCATTGGATAGAAGTATCATAACCGTTCAATCGATGTTCATGAAGAAGTTGAAGACATGGGTAAACAAACTCCTTGCATGTTTTTGAAGAGTACGTAATTGCTTGAATCGCACTCTTGGAGTCACTGCAGATTGTATATGTCCCGATTGGTAATGTTGTGATTATTTGGAGAGCTTGATATAAGGCATATAATTCAGCTGTGAAAACAGATAGTTGGTTTGGTAACCGCCATCCCTGCTTGAGATGGTATTCCGGTATCCATACAGCGCTAGTGACCGACGGTACGTTGTTCATGATGATGCGAGATCCATCTGTATAAATCTCTGTGGTATTTGGGTAGCAATTTTTCATTGTTGAGAGAAAGACTGAGGCTATGGCTGAGTTTGGTGCAGACTTTGGAATGTTGTCTTCGAGTTGTATTGCTGTATTTGGAGTTGTATAAAGCCAAGGTGGAATAGGGGGAACAGTAAGTTGTGTTTCCGAGTTTTGGAGTATAGAGAGGTCTATATTGAGGTTATTTGTAGCCCGTGTGAGGAAAGGTTGTGAGTGATTGGTTGGAAAGCGGGGGTTATGTGGGTTAACTGTTGGGTTAATTTTTTATCTGTATGGGTGTGTCTGGTGAGCAGTAGTACAGAGTGACAGATAGTTGGCACACATTATGTCTCGTCTGGTGGCTAGGCTTGTGAGGCCCGTTTCCCCGTAAAGGCCGAGGATAGGAGTGGAACGCATTGCGCCACATATAAGTCGCATGGCATTGTTTTGGATGACCTCTAGGCTATGTAGATTAGTAGGCGTAGCCGACGCATATGCTTGGCAACAATAGTCTAGTTGGCTGCGAATGTTGGTTGTATAGAAACGTAGCAGGATTTTATGGTGTGCTCCCCAGGTGGTGCCAGTGAGGGCTTTAACTATGGCGAGTCGGGGTTGTGTCGTCTGTTTAAGGTGTTGAATGTGTGCTTTCCAGGTAAGTAAGGGGGAGTCTAAGTGCATGCCAAGGTATTTATGTTCTCGTACATGTTGGATGGGAGTGTTGTGTATTGTGAGGGTGGGTAGATGAACAAGTCTTTTTTTAGTGAAAATTTGGTAATAGGTTTTGGTAGTACTAACTTGGAGGCCCCATTGTTGTGTCCAATCTATGAGGTGGTCAAGTGCTGTTTGCATTATTGAAACTGTATTAGGTAAGGCGTTGTCTGAATAATACAGTGTTAAGTCGTCGGCGTACGCCGAGAGGTGAGCAGGATGGGTATTAGGCAAATCTGCTAAGAATGCAGCAAAAAGGGTTGGGCTTAGTATGGAGCCTTGTGGGACACCCGTTTGTATTGGGTTGTCATCAGAAAACTCGCCTTGTATATAGACTTTAGAGGTTCTGTTCGTAAGATAGGATTTTAACCATAAAAGTAATCTTCCCTGTACGCCTAAACGCGCAAGCTTTGCAAGGAGGCAAGTATGAGGAATGCTATCAAAAGCTCCTTTGAGGTCTAAGTAGAGAACAATACAAAATTTGCTGCTTCTGAGGGAGGTGCGGATTTCATGTTCAAGGCAGAGTATTTGATCGAGTGTGGAGCATTGCGGTCGAAATCCAGCTTGGAGTGACGGTATAATATTATTATATTCTAGGTACCATTGGAGGCGGGTATGTACCAGTCTTTCCATGACTTTACTGAGACATGATAGTAGGGAAATAGGTCTATATGCCGCAGGTTGGGATGGGTCTTTTCCTGTTTTAAGGAACGGAAGAATAATACTGGTCTGCCATTGTGAGGGAATATTTCCGTGAGTCCAGCATAGGTTGTAATAGTTTAGGAGAGTACTATGTGCAGTTGATGGAAGATATTTAATGAGTTCATATGGAATTCCATCCTCTCCAGGTGCCTTGCCAAGAGGTAGGCGGGTTAAGGCTAATTGTAACTCGCTTAAGGTGTACATGTTGTCGACGCCAAGCATGGGTAGCAGTATGGCACGGTCAATTTCTTGTCTGAAGGGGAGTTCTTGGGCATGAAGGAAGGGTGTTGAGAGGGTAACTTTAAGACATTCAGCAAGAACATTTGCACGCTCCTGAGGTGTTTGACAGAGTGAACCGTTGATCATCAGGGGAAACGAAGGGAAAGTTGGGCGACCTTTAATGCTGTTAAATGTAGCCCAGACTTTTGAATGTGGCGTAGTGGGTGTGAGGCTATCACAAAATTTGCCCATGATGCTCGCTTTGCTGACAGTATGGTTTTTTTGGCTTCTGCAGTAGCTCGCCGGAGATTAACCAGTTATGTAGGGAGGGTTGACGTCTTTGTTTTTGTATGCTCGTCGGCGTAAAGCGACTGTTCGTGCACATTCCGCGTTCCACCACGGTTTAAGTGGTTTGTTGGACCTATGTCCTGAAGTTTTCTTGAGCATTTGGGTGGCTGCAGAATTTATGGCTGAG
>WNGS01001312.1:42009288-42017517 GCA_020271785.1 Procambarus virginalis | reverse complement strand
CCGCAGCCAGGCGAAGGCAGCTGACCTCTAAGGGCTTATTAATTTTCCCATATCTCGTCTGCATGCTCAATATTTTGGTGACCTGACTTGTGGTCAAGATTCGCGTGACCTTTCTTCTCACCGTCCATAGTGATTACTGAGGTATTTGGGTACCCTCCGTGTATGTGGGTACACGTCTGTGTTTGGGTACCCCTCCGTGTCTGGGTACCCCTCCGTGTTCTGGGTACCCCTCCGTGTCTGGGTATGGTCATGCTTAGGTGTTGTAGGGCTTCCTGAAGGAGTGGACGAAGGTATGTACGTCCACTCTCTGGAGGTGCCAATCATGCCTACACAGGAATGAGAGGTACTCATCCGTCTACACTAAGCCTTCTCCACACTCCTGGCCCTTAGCGTCAAGGTGTGGAGTGTCTGGTGTTTCGGTGGATGGGGACCACTATACCCATCTGTCCACTGGTAGATTGGTGGTATCTCGCCTATCCACTGGTGGAGTATAGGTATCTCGCCTGTCAATGTGCCTCTTCAATCTCACTGTATAAATTGTATAGTTCAAATTTTGTATAAATGTACATATTATTTAATTTATTATTATTATTTTCCAAATGGAAATCACTAATGACTGTGATTTTAGAAAAGTACAGTACAGACTGATTCAGGATAGGACACTGTCTATTATATTAAACACGTAGAGGGCGACACAGTTCGTCTGTCTCTTATCCCTGTGTGTCTCATGCTCTTCTTCCCCCTTGTCTCGTAGTCAGGGTATCAAGTTATTGTTATGCATTAGCTGTGGACGTCCTCCCACCGATTCAGTGATAGCGTGTCTTGTCGACTTGGCTCAACGTCCACTTCACAGACACCTGTACACTTAAAAATATATATGTGTAATGGGGGATGACTTCCAGTTTGATATACAAAAAATATATAGTTTTATTTGTTAACGTTGGATTGGGGGCAATTTTCTAATTAAAAATGTTTTTTTTTAAGGACAATCTTTAATGTCAAGAAAGATTTTGTTATCTTAGAACTTTTTGAAAGGGGATATTTGATTCTCATTCAAGAAGTTATTTTGTTAATTATATCATTTATTTCTCAAAAAAAAAAGGGGACGGTCTGTAGAAGTTTATAGAGAGCTTTCTGTTTTGTTTCTAAATTAGAGACGATCGAATACCTCCACAGGCATTCAAGCAGTGCAATGCACACACACATTCTCATACCACATGGCGAAGGATTGACACGGTGGCACTAAGCAACACAACATACCTGTAGGAGCCAGTGGGTTTCTCCTCCACGGCGCGTGTTCCATTGATGAGTACAAAACCTCCCCCTTTATACGCCTTCAAGAGGAAAAATCTTGTTTTGTTTTTTTCAGTTTAAAGGTTCCTAGGTGTGTTTATACGTTTATGCCTAAGTAATAAATGGCAGAATAATTTATTTTTAGTCTACACACACACACGCACACACACACACATATGCACGCGCGCGCGCGCGCACACACATATGCACACGCACACACACACACACACACACACACACACACACACACACACACACACACACACACACACACACACACACACACACACACGGGTCCATGTTGACCTGAAAACATAAATTATAAAACATAATTATCTTAGGTAATTACACGCACAAACTAACACACGCACAAACTAACACACACACACAAACTAACACACGCACAAACAAACACACACAACAAACAAACACCCGTGTCGTTGCACATGATCTCAGACCTTATATTAATATTCTGCTTAATAGTTTCTTCACTTTGAGAGTAAGTTCTTCGATACAAATTGGATGTTTATTCAAATTATATTTATTCAAATTATTCCAAACTGTTTGTACAAATTGCTGTTTTTGTTTCACATGTAAGCCTAACAGGATGGCGTTTGATAGATTACTGTAAATTTATATTTGCTCTGAATCGTCTCTGTGAGAAAACTACCTTATCTTGATATAGGTTCCTCTTTCTCTTCTTCAAGACAGTGTGAGAAATAGTTTATTTGCTAACTTATATTATTTATTTTTGTACGTGTGCCCATCTTCCATCTGCGTTACAAATCATGCTCATTCAAGTCGGCATTAGCGAGTGCAACAAACCATACACACATACCAGAGTGCACAACTTCAGTATTAAAGTGTCTGATTGCGAATCCAGAGTGCAGAGCTGCCTTTGGTTGTTCTGGACGATGCTTGTTAATTGTTATTATATATATATTTTATATAATATATATATATATATATATTTTTTGTCCAAACTCTCATAGTGATAGCCGTTCACAGCCAGCACGAAGCTCTGCACTATTTTTATATTAACAAATTAATATCATATTGATATTATAAGGTGGAAGGTGCTGGCGTTTGTCCTCCTGACGTAGGCACGAGACCAGATGTTGTATAACAAGAGATATTTAAATAAATGGAACAAAAATAAAAATTTTACTGAACACTTTCTTTGCTTATCCATTCTGTGTCTGCCCCGGTGCCCCGGGTGAGGGCACCGTGATGCCAAGACTGGTCAGGGATGGTCCTCTTGAAAGCTTACCCATTCCTCAATGAGAAAGCTTACCCATTCCTCAATGAGAAAGCTTACCCATTCCTCAATGAGAAAGCTTATCCATTCCTCAATGAGAAAGCTTATTCCTCAATGAGAAAGCTTACCCATTCCTCAATGAGAAAGCTTATCCATTCCTCAATGAGAAAGCTTATCCATTCCTCAATGAGAAAGCTTACCCATTCCTCAATGAAAAAGCTTATCCATTCCTCAGTGAGAAAGCTTACCCATTCCTCAATGAGTATATGTACTACGACCCCTATTTTTTTGTTTTGTTTTTCTCCTCCACATTGATGTTTGATATACTGAGTGGGTATTCTGTACAGGCATGCCCTGTCTTATTGCTCACCGGGACAGTAACTGCCTTGACGGGCACTGACGGTCTACACAACGACTGTCCAAATATATCTTTTGGTTCAGTTTACCATACAGCTGTCAACATTAGGGATATGTGCATATTCATGGATGGTAAGATCGTTTATTTTTATTACACAAGGTGTAAACTATCGTTAAATAATAACAAACTCATTCATCGTAGACAATATTGACAGCAGACAAGATGCGAGGCGCAGAATAATATGTATATATATACATTGTTTATAGGTATACAGAGGCCCAATACCGCCGCCACACTAAGGTGTACAGAGTGGTAGGTGTTGCTAGAGTGCGTCTCGAGCACACCAGGAAGCACGAGTGCACTGATCACTGTGAGAGGTGTGTGTGTGTGTGTGTGTGTGTGTGTGTGTGATGAGTGTACACACCACACACATCATGAAGGCAGTAATGGCAGCCAACATGAAGGCAGCAATAGCAGCCATCATGAAGGCAGTAATGGCAGCCATCATGAAGGAAGTGATGGCAGCCATCGTGAAGGCAGTAATGGCAGCCATCATGAAGGAAGTGATAGCAGCCATCGTGAAGGCAGTAATGGCAGCCATCATGAAGGCAGTAATGGCAGCCATCATGAAGGCAGTAATGGCAGCCACACGGTAAGTTGGCGCACATTTCTCACGTGAAAATGGCGTGTGAAAATCTGTGATTTTCCATGTTTGAGAACAACTTAAGGGAAACTAAGACATCAACGACTTGTTGCAATTATTTTCAAGTCCTTGTAGCGGCTTCTTGAAGGAGAATTACCATATAAATACGAAGACAACTCTGGTGATCTTAGAAAACATTGCGATTGTAAGAGGTCCGGTTACTGTGACAGTTGAGGTGTTCTTCACAGGCGAGGCTAGATGGCGTGACCAGCAGCTGGTCAGCTGTTTTTTACAGCTAAAGAAGATATCAGTCATCAAACACACAGCATGCATCATTAAAGCCTTCAAATCACCTTTGATCTTCGACGCTTGGACTGGACGGTAGAGGGACAGTCTCCATTCGTTCAATTTCCGATCGTCCTAATAGTTGGGCGCCATTCCTTCCCCCACCCGCTCGCCCCATCACAAATCCTTATCCTGATTCCTTCCAAGTGCTGTATGGTCTTAATGGCTTGGTGCTTTCTCCTGAAAGTACCTTCCCTTCCCACGACGCTATACTTCGGAAGCTTTGCGCGTTGCGACAGAGATCTGAAAACATAATAATATGCAAGGAAGACACGGCTGAAGGGCTTTCAGAAGTCGGTAGATGTGCGTCGTCTGATTTTTTCTGCCTGCTGCAGCATTTGTTTCTGGACGCCCTGGAGCCACGCCCTCTTTATGGCGGGAGTGTTGGCGCGGAACTCGTAGGTGACGGGATCCCTCCCACCTCCCTGACGGACCTCCAACTTGAAGGCCACGTCGGAGGTGGTGGGAGGGCCCAGGTTGACCTGGTCCAGCCAAATGTCCCACGTATACTCGTAGAACGGTGGCTTCGGCTTGGTTAGGATGATGATCTTCTCAAACAATAAAGCGAAATACAATCCTCCGCGTACCTCCTTCTTCCGCGTTTTCACGTCCATTTTATCGTGACGAATTATGTTGCCACTTCTGTAAAAATCTACTCGACCATTTATGATTGCGTCAGTAAGAAGCCGGATCTGGGCCTTTCTTACATAATTTTTTATGTGATCCAGCGTCTGTTGAGCCGACTCTCGCAGGGCTGAACTTAGGCATATCTGTCGTAGCCATATCACGTAGAAGGTGAGATGCTGAACGGGTGAGATGTATAGTCTGGAATCAGTGCTGGTGTCCAACTGCGTGACCATTTGACTGCGAACAACCAGGTAGTCGATGTAGACGCTAAACGAATCAATATTTTCTAAGAATCCGCGAAGAATGTCGTGCGCAAAGCGTGATCTTTCGAGATAAGGAAGGAAAAGTTTGCCGTGAAGCTGGTACAGTTTTTCCAAAAGAGAGCAAAGTCTGACCGGAGGCATTATAGTGTCTGGGTTTAGAAGAGAAGAAAGGTGACGCACATACGCCTTCTCCTGGTAAATCAGTTGTAAACAAGACTCTTCAATGGAAACTGGTGTTGGGTTCACAGAGTCCTCCTGCGTTAAGGCCGACATCAGGTGCGGATATTCGGTGAAAATGTTCAGAGGGAACATCTGGGACTGAGCCTGCATGGAAAAAATATCTGTTTGGGGATTTTCCCGATGGACAGGTTGTTCGTTCTGCAGCACAATTTTCTGTAGCTCTTTAATCCATTCGTCCGGAGGAATGTACTTTTGGCCTTGAACTTCATAGTGAGTCTCTGACATTGTCCCTCAGTGAGGGCGTGCAGGATGAACTCGCTCTCCCCCACGGCCTCCACCTCCTCCAGCTGTTCCGCCCGATAGTGAACCTTGTACTTGAAGAATTCCATCTTTGAAGACGTGATAACCAGCAAGTTTTCAAATAATATTACATTGTATTTCTTCTTCTGGAGCGAGCTTCCACCAAGGCACAGGAGCTCTC
Organism: Procambarus virginalis; assembly: GCA_020271785.1. Classification (NCBI taxonomy): domain Eukaryota; kingdom Metazoa; phylum Arthropoda; class Malacostraca; order Decapoda; family Cambaridae; genus Procambarus; species Procambarus virginalis. The sequence goes on along the minus strand of WNGS01001312.1, from coordinate 42,012,069 downwards.
CAATCTGCAAGACATCGCCACCGAGTCTGAGGTCGACCGGGCTGTTGAAGACTGTAGCGATGGTCATGATGGTGTTGGCTTCACGCTTCAGTTGGTTCAGGTAGTCTCTGGCAGAATCCAATTCCGCCTTTTCCTTTTCCGATGCTTCTTTTTTGAAGCCCTCTAGCATCATCACATAAAAATTTATCCGCATAGACGGCTTCAGTATATTTCTCTTCAGATCGGGAAAATTTTCCTCAAAGTAAACCGAATATCGACTGAAATCTTTCTGGACAGTTGGGGTCATTATCATGTAACGATTATACGAATGGAATTGATCGTTTCTAAACGCTTGTACCAATAATGTTGGATCGCCATTTGTTTCCTTCAGAGCATCATACAATTCAACCTGAAAGTGATATATTATTTCCANCCAACATAAAACACGGCGCAATACAGTGTACAAGTTAAATACAATACAGATAACATAACGCAACGCACAACAGCAACAACATACAACAAAGAGCAGTACAACACAATAGCATAGCGCCCTTCTTATTGACTCTTTCCTTGTCACGTCAAAGGACGCTGCGTACGCATGATGTTCACTGCGTCAGATGTTAACGATGAGCCATACCCAGGATTTTAACATCGAGAATATCAGTTGTGTTACATCACTCATCACATTCGGCCCAGGATCTCGGTCAGTCTCAGTATAAGGACAGCGGCTACAGGGAGTCCCGGGCGAGGGGGAGAACGAGGGAATGTGAGGTGGGAGGGGGCCAGCGGGTGAACACAGGTGCTCTCGGCACCTGTAAGCGACACATACAGATGTTCGTGTTGATGGTAATGAACTTGGCACAAAGAGTTAGCAATGTGGCCACGCTTGGCCATGATGCATGTGGGTCAGCAGGTGAGGGATGCAGACCGGGTGATGACCTCTGCAGTAGCAGCTGCTGCTGCTGCTGGCTCCCCTACACTCCCCCACACCCTGCCTCCCCCACACTCTCCACACCCTGCCTCCCCCACACTCTCCCACACCCTGCCTCCCCCATACTCTCCCATACTCCCCCACACTTCCCCACACTCCCCCACACTCCCCCACACTCCCCCACACTCCCCCACACTCCCCCACACTCCGTCTCCCCCACACTAATAGTAGCAACACTTGGGGAAAGATGCGTAGTGTCTGTACTCACCTAGTTGTGCTTGCGGCGGTTGAGCTCTGGCTCCTGGTCTCAACCGATAATCAACTGAAATCAACATACACAACCGTGTGTGTGTGTGTGTGTGTGTGTGTGTGTGTGTGTGTGTGTGTGTGTGTGTGTGTGTGTGTGTGTGTGTGTGTGCGTGTGTGCGTGCGCGTGCGTACTTACCTATTCGTACTCATCATTTTATGCCTGCAGGTTCGGACCTTGGCTCTGGGCCCCATGTGTGTGTGTGTGTGTGTGATGTATGACAGTAGGGGGGGGGACAAATTGTTATTGGAAACATCAGTTAGAGTATATGTGAACATACCAACATCGCCTCACACCTTTGTTGTTCTATCTTGTGGCGTCATTATTTAATGTTGACTGTTGCTGTGCAAGAGCATCACCTGGCGCATGCCGCTTGCACTTCTGCCTCTTGCAATATACTCACCTTCTCCCCCCCCCCCTCCCTCTTTCCCCCCGTCGGTGTATTATGTTGAATTTGGTTTAGTTATTTGTGATAATTGTTACTGGTGGTTATTATGATTTCTCTTAATTATCATAATTATCAGCTTTAGATGTGCTGGGAATTCGTGACCTTGACACAATGTCTGTTTGTAACATTATATGTTATTACCCTCCACTGTACCTCCTCCCCCCCCCCCTGGACATTCCCCTCCCCTTCCCTCGTCCCCTTCCCCTCTCCTCCCCTCGTCCCCTCCCTTACCCCCTCCCCCCCTCCCTTTCATAACCTTCTCTCCTTCATCTCCCCTTACTACTCCTATCCACTTCTCTTCCTTATTCCCTTTTCTCCTTTTCCCCGTCTCTTCTCCTCCCCCCCCCTACCACTCGTTACCCAGCCCCCCCTTCCCCCCCTCCTGACCTCCCCAACTCTTCTCTCTTCACTACCCTAACTCTCCTATCCAATTCTCTCCTTTTCTCCTATATCTCCTCCTTCTCCTGTGTCTCCTCTTCCTCTTTCTGTATCTCCTCCTTCTCCTCCTGTGTCTCCTCCTCCTCCTTGTGTCTCCTCCTCCTCCTGTGTCTCCTCCTCCTCCTGTGTCTCCTCCTCCTCCTCCTGTGTCTTCTCCTCCTGGTCTCCTCATCATGTAAGTGCCCGTCTCGCCCATTTCCTGGTCAACACGGACCATGGGTGACGGTAGTGAACCAGCTGAGCGATATATGAGCGAAGCCGTCATACAGGTTCTTTTACCCCGCCGCCATACCGGGAAGAACCAACAGATGCCTGAGCACCTGTTAGTCTAGGCACGCAGGTGCGGCTGCTACGTTCCTACATAGCACCGGGTACAGGTTAAAACGGGGTGGGTGGTTGGAAGGAAGGGGGTGGGGGGGTTGCGTCGACACATGTGCGGGGAGCGGCCACATATGTTTCAGGAACGAAGCTTGCTTCCACAGTTGGAACAGCTGGATGAAGCAGTGTGCGCGTGTGTGTGTGTGTGTGTGTGGGGGGGGGGGTTCCCGCTGGTAGCTTGGATGCCCCCTAACTTACAAACAGTTCATGACACAACATTCCAACTCGTCAACTCTTATTAATTGCATTCGCTTAGGAGAAGCTCAATTATCATTGATTCACAACTGATATTGATATGTT
>WNGS01001312.1:41994288-42004288 GCA_020271785.1 Procambarus virginalis | reverse complement strand
CTGACACTCAAATGGTATCTCCTCGTCCTTCTGGGTCCATCTTGGAGAATATTCTTTTAAGGCGACTAGGGGGGGAAGGATGAAGCAGACACTACGCACTCCTCGACCACTTCTCACAGGGATCTGAAGGAGCCCGTCCACATTGCTGTGCCCAGCGATGCCCACTACAAGCCTGACAGTGCCACAAGCAGCTCGGGACCTTCGCATGATTTCCTCTACAAACGAAATTATTGTAGTTCAGATTCCAGCCAACAGATCTCTCCAGATTCCTCGTCGACGCCCCAAAAGTCCGGTTCCGGGTGCTCCACCTCCTACCACCCACCGCCGCAGGTGTCTTACGCCGTCCAGACACCAGTCACCAACTCCACCTACCGCACACCTGTCTCCCAGATGTTCTCATCACCACATTTTAACATGTATTCCTATAATGGCTACAATGGGAGTAACACCAATGGCTTCCCTCCAGGAAGCCAGGGTTCTATGCCAATGGATCACCGCCTGACCATTTCTATCCCCACAACAGCATCAGGACATTCTCCGCCCTCCAGCAATTCCTCTCATTCGTCGCAGGGGTCACCGTCCTCGCAGGGCTCCACCTCGCCAACAAACGGCAACAGGGGGGCTACCGCTCCCTTCCCTATCCACTGCAAAAAAAGGATGGTAAGATGCATTATGAGTGCAATGTGTGTTTCAAAACATTCGGTCAACTGTCCAATTTAAAAGTGCATCTTAGAACTCACTCTGGGGAGCGACCCTTCAAGTGTAATGTTTGTATCAAGAGTTTTACCCAGTTAGCGCATTTACAAAAGCACCACCTCGTTCACACCGGTGAGAAACCTCACCAGTGTGACATATGCAAAAAGAGATTTAGCTCCACCTCAAATCTGAAGACTCATATGAGGCTACACTCTGGGCAGAAGCCGTATGCCTGCGATCTATGCCCAGCCAAATTCACCCAGTTCGTTCACCTCAAGTTGCACAAGAGACTGCACACCAACGAGCGGCCCTACACGTGTAATACTTGCAATAAGAAATATATCAGTGCTTCTGGTCTCAGGTAAGGCAACATAACATTTATGCTTTTTGTAAATTAGTCTTAGCAATCAAACAGACATATTCAGGCTATAGGAATTCTTAATGAGTAAAGGGACATATAAGAAAATTAACATTGAAAATCAGAATGTTAAAGTTTGGTGTGTGTGTGAGAGAGAGAGAGAGAGAGAGAGAGAGAGAGAGGTGTGCATGCATATCAAGCGATGACTGCATTCTTTCCCACACTAACTACGTGTTTTGTTCAGGACACACTGGAAGACGACGAGCTGTAAGCCGTCCACCCCAGAGGAGGAGCTGGCGGTGGAGCGGTCCCCGACGGGGTCCTCGGGAGGATACGACTACTGTCCCTCCATCGCCTCAGGTAAGACACTCCTCTTTGTCTTACTCGCCTTCTCCGCCTGTCTTCATCAGAGTGCATGTTCGGGACGTAGATACTTCCACTTTTGTGTGTTTTTTCTTTCATCGCAATTTTCACAAAATTCTGTTTTTGACCCCTCCCCCCCATCGCTCACCTTCATGGAAATACAAAATTTTAGCTAAAAACTATTTAGATATTAGTGTACCTTTTTTGTAAAGATGACTGTGAGATGCTTAGTACTTTACATAAACGTTCATTTTCCTGGTACAGGGAGCAGCCTGGATACGGTGGACACGAGCAGTATGGACGGGATGCAAACGTCCCCGAGACACGACCTTCATGATTCTGGCGACTACGACCCTAAGAGCCCGTCCTACATGATCCCGGAGGAGCTGATCAAGCAGTCACAAGAGGAGTTCAAATCCTACAACCAAGAAATCAAGTGTGAATCCGACACCAGACCCTCAGTGATCGAATCCTCCGCTCATCATGCAATTGAGTGCACTTAAAACTCTGTGATGCAACTTAAGCGTGTTACTCGTGTTTGAAGTACCTTTTATTTTAGATAAGTGAGGTGAAATCTCATGGCAGACCGTGACGACGCCTAGCCTCCAAGTGCAGAAAATGTGGAGACTTTCGTCACTCATCCGAACTCTCAGGAGTGGATAAAAAAAACAAAACAAGGAAACTCTAGTTTCGGTGCATCACTGGCGTTTGACATTCTTTGCGAGTGTCGTGGAGGGACTAGAGGCGAGGCACCCACACACACCACACACACCACACCGCCAGTATTGAACGAGAAGCGGGAGAGTGGCCGAGACAGAACACACTGGTATAGTCAGTGTCACAAGCCAAGAGGACTCGATTGACCTGCCTGACGTAACCACACTAATTTCCATTGATTTCACAAACAGAAGTACTGACCCTTGAACTGGCTGGCTTCTCTCAAAACTGACCACAAAATGAAAAAATCAAACATATCTAACCTTCAATTCCAGTATCGGCATTATCTTTTTTTTGTTTTGTTGTATTTATAATTTGTTGTTCGTGTGTTGACAGTGGCATTTATAACCAGTCAAGACTTGTGTTCGCTCCGGCAAAACGGTACGAGGGGTCACCACATATCAAATTTTAGCTTTAGCGCGTAGTTACTGATGGCTACACACACACACACACACACACACACACACACACACACACACACACACACACACACACACACACACACACACATACACACATACACACATACACATACACACACACATACATGTGGTGGAGGCTGACTCCATACACAGTTTTAAATGTAGATATGATAGAGCCCAGTAGGCTCAGGAATCTGTATACCAGTTGATTGACAGTTGAGAGGCGGGACCAAAGAGCCAGAGCTCAACCCCCGCAAGCACAACTAGGTGAGTACAACTAGGTGAGTACACACACACACACACACACACACACACACACACACACACACACACACACACACACACACACACACACACACACACACACACACACACACACTTATAAACGCAAAGACAAAACGAACTATTTAGCGTTTGATATAAGCAGATCCTGACACGAACTAACATTATAATGTCTGAAAAAGTCACCATAATGACTAACACAACTGACACTATAATGACTGACACAACTGACACTATAATGAGTGTGACACTATAATGACTGACACTATAATGAGTGTGACACTATAATGACAGTGATACTATAATGACTGTGACACTATAATGACTGTGACACTATAATGACTGTGACACTATAAGGACTGTGACACTATAATAACTGTGACATTATAATGAATCTTACACTACACTGATTGTGGCCATGATGACTGTGACACAATACTGACAGTAACTACGGTGACTGACACTACACAGACTGTGATACCGTAACTGTGACGCCATAGCCACTGTGACAACTCCTGTACTTCAACACATGCTCCCCCTCCCTCTCCCCTTTCCCCTCTCTCTCCCCCCTCTCCCCTATCTTCCCTCTATTCCTCCCCCCCTTTCCCCTAAGGGGGTGCTCTTAGACCTCCTTGTCTTTCCAAACTCTAAGATCCTCGTTTCCCGACGAGGCTCCACTTTCATTGTAATGCTCAATTTTGTGGCAATTATAGTAGATAACGACCCAACTAGACGGACGGTGGCTTGAGAACAGTGCCGACCTCTCAGAACAGTATTGACCCCTCGGTGACCCGCAGCCAGGCGAAGGCAGCTGACCTCTAAGGGCTTATTAATTTTCCCATATCTCGTCTGCATGCTCAATATTTTGGTGACCTGACTTGTGGTCAAGATTCGCGTGACCTTTCTTCTCACCGTCCATAGTGATTACTGAGGTATTTGGGTACCCTCCGTGTCTGGGTACGCTCTGTGTTTGGGTACCCCTCCGTGTCTGGGTACGCTCTATGTTTGGGTACCCCTCCGTGTCTGGGTACCCCTCCGTGTCTGGGTACCCCTCCGTGTCTGGGTACCCCTCCGTGTCTGGGTATGGTCATGCTTAGGTGTTGTAGGGCTTCCTGAAGGAGTGGACGAAGGTATGTACGTCCACTCTCTGGAGGTGCCAATCATGCCTACACAGGAATGAGAGGTACTCATATGTATACCGTCTACACTAAGCCTTCTCCACACTCCTGGCCCTTAGCGTCAAGGTGTGGAGTGTCTGGTGTTTCGGTGGATGGGGACCACTATACCCATCTGTCCACTGGTAGATTGGTGGTATCTCGCCTATCCACTGGTGGAGTATAGGTATCTCGCCTGTCAATGTGCCTCTTCAATCCTCACTGTATAAATTGTATAGTTCAAATTTTGTATAAATGTACATATTATTTAATTTATTATTATTATTTTCCAAATGGAAATCACTAATGACTGTGATTTTAGAAAAGTACAGTACAGACTGATTCAGGATAGGACACTGTCTATTATATTAAACACGTAGAGGGCGACACAGTTCGTCTGTCTCTTATCCCTGTGTGTCTCATGCTCTTCTTCCCCCTTGTCTCGTAGTCAGGGTATCAAGTTATTGTTATGCATTAGCTGTGGACGTCCTCCCACCGATTCAGTGATAGCGTGTCTTGTCGACTTGGCTCAACGTCCACTTCACAGACACCTGTACACTTAAAAATATATATGTGTAATGGGGGATGACTTCCAGTTTGATATACAAAAAATATATAGTTTTATTTGTTAACGTTGGATTGGGGGCAATTTTCTAATTAAAAATGTTTTTTTTTAAGGACAATCTTTAATGTCAAGAAAGATTTTGTTATCTTAGAACTTTTTGAAAGGGGATATTTGATTCTCATTTCAAGAAGTTATTTTGTTAATTTATATCATTTATTTCTCAAAAAAAAGGGGACGGTCTGTAGAAAGTTTATAGAGAGCTTTCTGTTTTGTTTCTAAATTAGAGACGATCGAATACCCTCCACAGGCATTCAAGCAGTGCAATGCACACACACATTCTCATACCACATGGCGAAGGATTGACACGGTGGCACTAAGCAACACAACATACCGTAGGAGCCAGTGGGTTTCTCCTCCCGGCGCGTGTTCCATTGATGAGTACAAAAACCTCCCCTTTATACGCCTTCAAGAGGAAAAATCTTGTTTTGTTTTTTTCAGTTTAAAGGTTCCTAGGTGTGTTTATACGTTTATGCCTAAGTAATAAATGGCAGAATAATTTATTTTAGTCTAACACACACACACACACACACACACACACATACACGGCGCGCGCGGCCGCACACACACACACACACACACACACACACACACACACACACACACAACACACACACACACACACACACACACACACACACACACACACACACACACGGGTCCATGTTGACCTGAAAACATAAAATATAAAACATAATTATCTTAGGTAATTACACGCACAAACTACACACGCACAAACTAACACACGCACAAACTAACACACACACCAAACTACACACACACAAACAAACACACACACAAACAAACACCCGTGTCGTTGCACATGATCTCAGACCTTATATTAATATTCTGCTTAATAGTTTCTTCACTTTGAGAGTAAGTTCTTCGATACAAATTGGATGTTTATTCAAATTATATTTATTCAAATTATTCCAAACTGTTTGTACAAATTGCTGTTTTTGTTTCACATGTAAGCCTAACAGGATGGCATTGATAGATTACTGTAAATTTATATTTGCTCTGAATCGTCTCTGTGAGAAAACTACCTTATCTTGATATAGGTTCCTCTTTCTCTTCTTCAAGACAGTGTGAGAAATAGTTTATTTGCTAACTTATATTATTTATTTTTGTACGTGTGCCCATCTTCCATCTGCGTTACAAATCATGCTCATTCAAGTCGGCATTAGCGAGTGCAACAAACCATACACACATACCAGAGTGCACAACTTCAGTATTAAAGTGTCTGATTGCGAATCCAGAGTGCAGAGCTGCCTTTGGTTGTTCTGGACGATGCTTGTTAATTGTTATTATATATATATTTTATATAATATATATATATATATATATATATATATATATATATATATATTTTGTCCAAACTCTCATAGTGATAGCCGTTCACAGCCAGCACGAAGCTCTGCACTATTTTTATATTAACAAATTAATATCATATTGATATTATAAGGTGGAAGGTGCTGGCGTTTGTCCTCGTGACGTAGGCACGAGACCAGATGTTGTATAACAAGAGATATTTAAATAAATGGAACAAAAATAAAAATTTTACTGAACACTTTCTTTGCTTATCCATTCTGTGTCTGCCCCGGTGCCCCGGGTGAGGGCACCGTGATGCCAAGACTGGTTAGGGATGGTCCTCTTGAAAGCTTACCCATTCTTCAATGAGAAAGCTTATCCATTCCTCAATGAGAAAGCTTATCAATTCCTCAATGAGAAAGCTTACCCATTCCTCAATGAGAAAGCTTATCCATTCCTCAATGAGAAAGCTTACCCATTCCTCAATGAGTATATGTACTACGACCCCTATTTTTTTTGTTTTGTTTTTCTCCTCCACATTGATGTTTGATATACTGAGTGGGTATTCTGTACAGGCATGCCCTGTCTTATTGCTCACCGGGACAGTAACTGCCTTGACGGGCACTGACGGTCTACACAACGACTGTCCAAATATATCTTTTGGTTCAGTTTACCATACAGCTGTCAACATTAGGGATATGTGCATATTCATGGATGGTAAGATCGTTTATTTTTATTACACAAGGTGTAAACTATTGTTAAATAATAACAAACTCATTCATCGTAGACAATATTGACAGCAGACAAGATGCGAGGCGCAGAATAATATGTATATATATACATTGTTTATAGGTATACAGAGGCCCAATACCGCCGCCACACTAAGTTGTACAGAGTGGTAGGTGTTGCTAGAGTGCGCCTCGAGCACACCAGGAAGCAGGAGTGCACTGATCACTGTGAGGTGTGTGTGTGTGTGTGTGTGTGTGTGTGTGTGTGTGTGTGTGTGTGTGTGTGGTGAGTGTACACACCACACACATCATGAAGGCAGTAATGACAGCCATCGTGAAGGCAGTAATGACAGCCATCGTGAAGGCAGTAATGGCAGCCATCGTGAAGGCAGTAATGGCAGCCATCATGAAGGAAGTGATGGCAGCCACACGGTAAGTTGGCGCACATTTCTCACGTGAAAATGGCGTGTGAAAATCTGTGATTTTCCATGTTTGAAAACAACTTAAGGGAAACTAAGACATCAACGACTTGTTGCAATTATTTTCAAGTCCTTGTAGCGGCTTCTTGAAGGAGAATTACCATATAAATATGAAGACAACTCTGGTGATCTTAGAAAACATTCCGATTGTAAGAGGTCCGGTTACTGTGACAGTTGAGGTGTTCTTCACAGGCGAGGCTAGATGGCGTGACCAGCAGCTGGTCAGCTGTTTTTTTACAGCTAAAGAAGATATCAGTCATTAAACACACAGCATGTATCATTAAAGCTTTCAAATCACCTTTGATCTTACACGCTTGGGCTGGACGGTAGAGGGACAGTCTCCATTCGTTCAATTTCCGATCGTTCTAATAGTTGGGCGCCATTCCTTCCCCCACCCGCTCGCCCCATCACAAATCCTTATCCTGATTCCTTCCAAGTGCTGTATGGTCTTAATGGCTTGGTGCTTTCTCCTGAAAGTACCTTCCCTTCCCCATGACGTTATACTTCGGAAGCTTTCCGCGTTGCGACAGAGATCTGAAAACATAATAATATGCAAGGAAGACACGGCTGAAGGGCTTTCAGAAGTCGGTAGATGTGCGTCGTCTGATTTTTTCTGCCTGCTGCAGCATTTGCTTCTGGACGCCCTGGAGCCACGCCCTCTTTATGGCGGGAGTGTTGGCGCGGAACTCGTAGGTGACGGGATCCCTCCCACCTCCCTGACGGACCTCCAACTTGAAGGCCACGTCGGAGGTGGTGGGAGGGCCCAGGTTGACCTGGTCCAGCCAAATGTCCCACGTATACTCGTAGAACGGTGGCTTCGGCTTGGTTAGGATGATGATCTTCTCAAATAATAAAGCGAAATATAATCCTCCGCGTACCTCCTTCTTCGCGTTTTCACGTCCATTTTATCGTGACGAATTATGTTGCCCTTCTGTAAAAATCTACTCGACCATTTATGATTGCGTCAGTAAGAAGCCGGATCTGGGCCTTTCTTACATAACTTTTTATGTGATCCAGCGTCTGTTGAGCGACGCTCGTCTCGCAGGGATAACTAGGCTATCTGTCGTAGCCTAGCCATATCACGTAGAAGGTGAGATGCTGAACGGGTGAGATGTATAGTCTGGAATCGGTGCTGGTGTCCAACTGCGTGACCATTTGACTGCGAACAACCAGGTAGTCGATGTAGACGCTAAACGAATCAATATTTTCTAAGAATCCGCGAAGAATGTCGTGCGCAAAGCGTGATCTTTCGAGATAAGGAAGGAAAAGTTTGCCGTGAATCTGGTACAGTTTTTCCAAAAGAGAGCAAAGTCTGACTGGAGGCATTATAGTGTCTGGGTTTAGAAGAGAAGAAAGGTGACGCACATACGCCTTCTCCTGGTAAATCAGTTGTAAACAAGACTCTTCAATGAAACTGGTGTTGGGTTCACAGAGTCCTCCTGCGTCAAGGCCGACATCAGGTGCGATATTCGGTGAAAATGTTCAGAGGGAACATCTGGGACTGAGCCTGCATGGAAAAAATATCTGTTTGGGGATTTTCCCGATGAACAGGTTGTTCGTTCTGCAGCACAATTTCTGTAGCTCTTTAATCCATTCGTCCCGGAGGAATGTACTTTTGGCCTTGAACTTCATAGTGAGTCTCTGACATTGTCCCTCAGTGAGGGCGTGCAGGATGAACTCGCTCTCCCCCCCGGCCTCCACCTCCTCCAGCTGTTCCGCCGATAGTGAACCTTGTACTTGAAGAATTCCATCTTTGAAGACGTGATAACCAGCAAGTTTTCAATAATATTACATTGTATTTCTTCTTCTGGAGCGAGCTTCCACCAAGGCACAGGAGCTCTCCAATCTGCAAGACATCGCCACCGAGTCTGAGGTCGACCGGGCTGTTGAAGACTGTAGCGATGGTCATGATGGTGTTGGCTTCACGCTTCAGTGGTTCAGGTAGTCTCTGGCAGAATCCAATTCCGCCTTTTCCTTTTCCGATGCTTCTTTTTTGAAGCCCTCTAGCATCATCACATAAAAATTTATCCGCATAGACGGCTTCAGTATATTTCTCTTCAGATCGGGAAAATTTTCCTCAAAGTAAACCGAATATCGACTGAAATCTTTCTGGACAGTTGGGGTCATTATCATGTAACGATTATACGAATGGAATTGGTCGTTTCTAAACGCTTGTACCAATAATGTTGGATCGCCATTTGTTTCCTTCAGAGCATCATACAATTCAACCTGAAAGTGATATATTATTTCCATCTGCTTAAAGAAAACATCAAAATGCTGACGGATATGTGGAGGCGTTGTCTCACACATCATCTTATACGTGCTCAACATATTTTGAAGACACTTCAAATATTCATTTTCGTTCACCATAAATCGAAAAGTGGCTACTGCACAAATCCGCTTCTTCGAGACATTGCCGACCATTCCAAGTCTGTTCGGGAGACACTCGAACACACTGGAGCCACTGTCCCACGAGTACAGGGACTGGCGCGGGTGAGGCAGCACCCTCCTCGCAGCTCTCGTGTATAGAGCGGAGGTTGTCTCTCAGCTCCCCGCGAGGCCTCACCTGGCGGCCGTCGCTGCTGCTGCTGCTGCTGCTCGATTGGGAAGATTCCGGGTCCTCAGCGTCCCTGAGAGTACACAAGGGTCAGTCTGATATAAACATTGGAGAACATTTTATTGTCATATGACCTTTAGATTTGAAGTGGAGTAACAAGTTACCGGTGAAGTGTTGGATAATCAGACCGGGGCAGGACTCACCAAGCAGCTACGAGGGTACCTACAAACATGTAATCTCTTCTCAACCTTTGGCGGCTTTGTTTACACTTATTCTTAAACAGTTTTCGAGCCTCCATGTCTGGAGGAGGC
>WNGS01001312.1:41980027-41992892 GCA_020271785.1 Procambarus virginalis | reverse complement strand
CAAACAAAGGCCAAATTCCATTCCATGCACCCCCAACCCCCTGTTTCCTCGCTGTCAGCCTTCTCCTGCCATAAGTCCTCCTGTTGCAAACTCTTGCACCGCGGGACAAAGGCAATGCAGCTAAACTTTTTCATGAATGGAGCGTAATACGTGAGGTCTTCGACTACTACGTCTGGAGGAGCGGGGCGAGGTCTGGTAGGGACGGCGGGCGCGATGCCGGTTGGTGGGGACGGGCCCGAGAGGGGGACAATTCTGATGGGGAAGGGTGAGGTGATAGAAAGGGAAGGAGGAGGGAGGAGACGGAAGGGAAGGGGAAGGCCAAGAGAGGAATGGGAAGGTAGCGTAGGGAAAGCAGACGACGAGAGATAGGGCATGAATCTGCATTGTGAAGGTGAGAGGGAACGGAATTCACGTCTGGACGGAGGTGAATAAAGGAGGAGCGGCGACAGCTTGGCGAGGAGCTGAAGACGAGAGTACAGAGCGATGAGGAGGCGCCAGGTGACTACAGGTGAAGGTGGTGGGAGACAGGAAGAGCGAGGCTCAGTAGCGAGTGAGATGAATACATAGTGAAGGTGTCTTGTAAACGACAACTTGAAGGGCCGCAGGTTGTGGGGCGGCCTCTGGCTGAGGACGTACACAAAATAAGTCCCCCTCTGGCAGAGTTCCGTCTTCACTTTCCTGACCAGTAGGAAGCAAGATGCACCCCCTTGCTCCTTACAATTCTTACTGCGAGACTCAAGTCGTTACGTGTAGGAGAAGTACGTGATCCAGCGGACAGTAAGGACGACGGCTGGGCCACTGGTGGCCAAGCTGGGCCACTGGTGGCCACGCTGGGCCACTTGGCCAACAAGCACTCTAGTCTGGCCATAGTTCGTGACTGCATACATCACTTGTTAACAGGTAGGAGATGCCACGCCCCCTCTGCGCCTCACCTGGGGTTGCCCAATAGGCGGAAAGGACACCCGGGAGGCAAGATGGTCGGTGTCCTTGGAACGGATGCTCCACTTTGGCCCCGGTGTAAGGTCCTATTCCACGCCCTCCTGCGGACGACAAGAGACCTTATTCTACTCTGCCCCAAGGACCATACCCACCCTTTCATACTTGTTTTTGCAAACAACTTTTTTTTTTTTTTTTTTGCTTATGGATTATCCGCATGGCTCCTTTTCCCCATCGTGTTACTTGTTCCAGATGAGGAGGATATAATAAGTGAGGTTGTGAAATGACCCTTACTGCGCAGAGACTTACAGCTTACTTTCGTGTGATGGAGTGTTGCCAGAAGAGGCCAATAAGGCGTGTGGGTGAGGATGAGATCAAGACAGTAAAAACTTGTCGTGTGAGCCCCTGACAGCCTGAAGTATTCATCACTTGTGTACACACTCGTCCATATCTTGCTTCCCGAGCACCGCACCCTGGCCACCCATGGTGCCACCTATGGCACCACCCTTGGCCACCTATGGTGCCAGGTTCCCTTACCTGGGGCGCCAGCAAGCTCCCCCTTCAACCTTCTCCTTCTCTTCCTCTACTAATACAACCTCCTCTTCCTCCTCCTATTTTTTTCTCTCTCTCTGGTAAATTCCCCGCCACCCATTAACTCCCAAGTTGCACCATTGCACAGACATTACAATAAAATAGTATATGTATACACAAAATTTGTAATTTTTTGCCGGCTCTCAGTTCTGTGGTTGGCACACTCGGGAGATCAAAAGTTTTTCTCTGGTTCACCGTCTTGGGTGTGAAAGAGACGACCTTACATTATACTTCTGTGGTCCTTGTATTTGCCACCCGGTTTGTCCATACAATGCTGATCACAGCCTTCTCATCACTACCTCCACCTATGGAGCAGTACTACGCCAGCGAACACACGCACGCACGCGCAAGCACACGCACACGCACACACCCACACGCATATATACACACGTATATACACGCACACACACACTCTCACCCACACACCCTCGCGAGCACCCTCGCGCGCACCCTCGCGCGCACCCCGACCTTGATCTTGAAGTTAGCCAACACTGCCGGGGTCCACTGGGAAAAATGTCGCACTGGGAGTGCTGTTGTGTCGACACAAGGAGGACTAGTTGCTCTCTTTCGTCGTGTTAATGGGTGGGCGGCGTAGTACAGGGGAGGCGGGGGCGTGCACCCCCATCCTCAGCTCCCCTTTAATGTAGTCTTAGATCTACTGAGAACAGGCAGTAAGGCACTTACTACCTTACGCTTACATCAGGAACAACTGCGCATCTGGCAGCCTCTGGCAGGCCTGCCAGTGATGTCACGCTATTTTCGGGTCATTACAGTGTTATACAGTATGCCAATCACAGCTTCTTACGGGCGAGTATCCTATGCCGCCGTGGCATTAACCACTGATAACAATAAATTGTAAAATTTGAAGTACGATAGTTATTTAGGGTTCCATTGGGGGGGGGATTGTTGGAGTGTTTCTAATATAATTTAATATAACGTGACTATTTCAGTGAAGATTTAAGTGGAATATTTCAATTAATATTTATTCTTATAAAGGCGCACAAATACTCCGTTTAGATTGATGGTTAGATTCTTAAACCATGTCTTATGGTCATGTCAGTTCTTATAGCTTGTATCTTAATGCTTAACGTGTCACGTCTTGAGTGGACATGTTCTCCTTCATACTTGAACCTACTTGTTCTTCTTAATAATTAATATTGATGAGTAGATATCAGGAAAGTTCCCCGTTGCGTGTGTTTCCTTGTGTGTGTGGTGTGTGGTGTGTGTGTGTGTGGTGTGTGTGTGTGTGTGGTGTGTGTGTGTGTGTGTGTGTGTGTGTGTGTGTGTGTGTGTTGTGTGGGTGTGTGTGTGTGTGTGTGTGTGTGTGTGTGTGTCAGCTCTTAGCTCTTGGCCCCGCCTCTCTAACCGTCGAGGTTGTCTCATGTACTGACTCGCGTCCTATTTTGTCTATTATATCTATAATATGTTTTTCTCTATCTCACTCACACACACACACACATGTGCCAGGTATCAATTTGCTGGTGCCTAATAGATGAACAGAGGCATCAAGTGAAAGAAACTGTCCGTGTGTGTGAGAGACACAGAGGGAGAGAGAGAGAGAGAGGGAGAGAGAGGAGAGAGAGAGAGAGAGAGAGATAGAGAGAGAGAGAGAGGAGAGAGAGAGAGAGAGAGATAGAAGAGAGAGAGAAGGGAGAGCGTGCGTGTGTATGTGTGTGTGTTGTGTACTATCGCACCAGTAGTTGCTATAGGCCATAGCTATATGTGGTGTTTATCTTGAGAGACTGAGCACGTGTCTGTCGCTGGACTCACAACAACAAAAGGTTGTCAGGGCCCAGAAGAATCAGTGCCTCGTCACCAGGTCGATAAGGACGCCATGGTACCCCTTGGCCCTTATCTTCCCCCCAGTGTGTGCGTGCTATCAGTCAGTAACCCCGTGTTGAAGGTCTCCTCGCAGTGGCGAAGCAAGATGTCAATGGACTTTCTCTTAACAAAATTCGACCTCTCTGATTAGATAGTGAGAGCAGGTAACCCTTAGCAACGATATATATCTATCTTAGTTATACTAGTTGATTACATTCTAATTTTGTTTTATAATAATTCACGTGTGTAATATTCCAAACATGTTGACCAGACCACACACTATTAGAAGGTGAAGGGACGACGATGTTTCGGTCGTCCGTCCCGGACCATTCTCAGTCACTATCGACTTGAGAATGGTCTTGGACGGACCGAAACGTCGTCGTCCCTTCACCTTCTAGTGTGTGGTCTGGTCAACATAATTTAGCCACGTTATTGTGACTCATCGCCTGCATTCCAAACATCTGGCTCTTTTCTATCTTTAAATGGGGATATGTGGCAGTTTGTTCCCTACTGAGCAGATGTTTGCCCGAAACGCTGTGCGTATTAGTGGCTTTAGGTATTGTATGTACTGTACTAGCTTTATCTATAAATCCAACAGTATGTTTGTAACTCTGCATCGATGTATGTATTTTCCTAAATAAAATATTATTTATTATTATTATTTATTATTATTATTTATTATTATTATTATTATTATTATTATTATTATTGTTCTGTGACTAATGATTCATAGACTTCTATATTAAGCCAGTAAATATCCCGAGATGGCCTTCCTGTCTAATGACCCTTCCCCGCACTAGGTCAAGGGGGCAGGAGGTCACGTGAGGTCAGGAAGGTGTACATGTCACTAATCTACGGGTCAAGGTCAGAGGTCATCCCTGATTTTCTCACAAGCTCTCCTCGTGAAAGTGAAATCACACACACACACACACACACACACACACCACACACACACACACACACACACACCACACACACACACACACACACACACACACACACTGTCAGCCTCCACCACATGTAGGTTTGAACCTTCATCACAGCCCGTGTGGATTTATACATTTAACTTGTTTATGTTAGGATGGGGGAACCAACAGTACTGGCAGACAAACTAATATGCTGTTCGCCGATTATTATCCCATTTCTATAATAAAATAAAACTCCTGCCTCTTCTCCCTCCCACTTCAGGGAGTCCAGACGGAGGTGGAGAAGGGGCCATCTTGACCAGTTATTGTTTAAGATTCAGCTGCTTGAAACATAAGTCCCGAGTAGCACGGGCTATGGTGAGCCGGTAGTAACCTTGAGCAGGTATGCGGCCTATATATACACACTGGGAGAGGGCGTATTCCTCTTGTTCCAGCTCACCCCCAGGACACTCCAGTTTACAATACCCCAACACGGTGACCTCGACCTCACATGACCTCACTAGAGCCTATAAAAAGTAACAGGAGGTCTGACCCTAAAACCGTGGACGCCTGTAGCTGCCCAGTCTGACCTTGATGGCCAGATTGGGCAGCGGAGGTGGTTGTGCCTCGTAGGGCAGATGGCAGTCTCTAATCTTTAAGTTAATTCGCTCTTCAAAAAAAATGTCTTCTAAAATTAGAGTAAAACATGATTATACACACAACACACACACACACACACACACACACACACACACACACACACACACACACAACACACACACACACACCACACAGCCCAGTAGGCTCAGGAATCTGTACACCAGTTGATTGACAGTTGAGAGGCGGGACCAAAGAGCCAGAGCTCAACCCATAGGTTAGTACAACTAGGTGAGTCCACTCACACACACACACGTGTGACGTGTGAGGTGTGAGGTGTGAGGTGTGAGGTGTGAGGTGGGCAGAACGACGGTGACCCTCCCTAACCTTGGTCAGTAATTTAGTCGTCCACGGATAGTGAGAGTGGACGGTGGACTGGGTTGGGTGTGGGGGGGGGTGAAGGAGCGAGAATGGTGGACGGTGGGGGGGGGGGGGTGAGGAGCTAAGTTTTGTGAGGGAAGATGGCCTTGTAGTGGTGTGGTGATCATCTGATCTGAGTCCCAACAGGAACCTTGGGACACCCTAGCTGGTCCTAAGACATCCTAGCTGGTCCTAAGACATCCTAGCTAGTCCTGGAACACCCTTGTTAGTCCTAGGACACCCTAGCTTGTCCTAGGACATCCTAGCTAGTCCTAGCTTGTCCTAGGACACCCTAGCTGGTCCTAGGACACCCTGGCTGGTCCTAGGACACCCTGGCTGGTCCTAGGACACCCTAGCTGCTCCTAGGACACCCTGGCTGGCCTGGTGGCGCGAATAAGCAGCCACAATCGGTCGCGGTGTTTACGTTCGACCGTGAGCGAGTGACGTCACGCATCCTGGCTGCACTCTACTTGTGTTCCCTCCACTCCCCTCCCTCCCCTTCCCTCCCTCCTTTCCCCTTCCCTCCACTCCCTCCCCTCACTCCCCTCCCTTCACTCCCCTCCCTTCACTCCCCTCCACTCTCCTCCCTCCTTTCACCCTCCACCAGTGATCTATTCCCTAAGACATGGCAGGAATGTCGGGAGTGACTGCCTTAGACAACCGGTAGCTGATGAGGCGGGCTCGGGAGCTATCACTCGACCCCCTGTAAACACATTTGTGTATCCGCGCGCGCCCCATCATGCACCCCCCCTCCTCCCCCCTCCCCCCCTCTCCAACACTCCGTCGCATTTTGACGTATAAATCTCCCTAAGGCCAGAAAACGATGTACTAAGAATCGCAGCCGCTGGCACCAATATTGACGTGATGTCCCGTTTTCTATTCGTGGATCCTCGGTTAGGTTAGGTTTGGACAATTTAGCGCATCAGTTTTCTAGTACTGTTGTCCTAGAATATGGAAGCGGCTCGCGAAAGTGACGTCCTGTCCCGTTTTCTTCCGCATGCAGGAGAGAGCAGAGCATATGGGAGACAGCAGAGTATGTGGGAGACAGTAGAGTATGTGGGAGACAGTAGAGTATGTGGAGACAGTAGAGTATGTGGGAGACAGTAGAGTATGTGGGAGACAGTAGAGTATGTGGGAGACAGTAGAGTATGTGGGAGACAGTAGAGTATGTGGGAGACAGTAGAGTATGTGGGAGACAGTAGAGTATGTGGGAGACAGTAGAGTATGTGGGAGACAGTAGAGCATGTGGGAGACAGCAGAGCACGTGGGAGACAGCAGAGAATGTAGGAGACGTCCAAGACTTGCGTCAGTGATCGAGCCCCGGACTCCACTCACTCTCTCTCTGAATAAAGTTGTCAAGGTCAGGGGGATAAGATCATGTTGTTGGCACCGTAGAGGCACTGTGTACGAGTAACGGTGCCACCGCCCCCTCCCCCCTCCCTTACTCCCTTGCCCACCTGCCAACCATGGCTGAGTGCGTCTCTCCTGACGTACCACATTGTTGTTGTTTAAGATTCGCTACCTGGAACAAAAAGCTCAAAGTAGCACGGGCTATGGTGAGCCCGTAGTGGAGTTGTGAATGATAGATGTACCACAGGCGCCCAGGTATTTACCGAGACCTTCATCACCCCAGCAACATCAACAAACATCAAAGCACCGTGAATTGTAGTGATGTAGAGGAATGACTGGAGTCGGGGGCCCCAGCGCGTGGCTCTGTGACGGGCGTCGTGGGTCGTGGGGGGCAGCGGGCACAGTAAACAAACAAGACCAGTTGTGTTCTAGAAGGGTAGTGCCCCAACCCCCGGTGGTGTGTGTGTGTGTGTGTCCCACAAACATACCCCCACCCTGGGCGCCCCTTGTGAGCACCTGCATTGGAGAGTTCCGGCGGGGGTAGTCTCTGTGAGTGCCCCACGTTCGTGTCCTCCGAGGGCGCCTCGTTGGGTTTGTGTTCCCCATCAGTTCGTGCGTTAGTGTCCTCCCTGGTGGGTTCCCTAGTGAGTCCCTCGGAAGTGCCTCGGTCTTGGTTTGTATACAATGGTTGTCTTGGTGGTTGGGGATAAGTGCTTTGGTGGGTTTGTTTCCCCATGTGCGTGCCCCCTGGTGGATGGGTGCCCCTGGTGGATGGGTGCCCCTGGTGGATGGGTGCCCCTGGTGGATGGGTGCCCCTGGTGGATGGGTGCCACGGTGGGGGTAATTATGATAGCGCGGGCGGGCGGTAGCTGGCACCTGCGGCGTGCCTGAGGTGCGACAACTGCAGGAGGCGGCGGTGCGGCCACTGCTGGAGTTCCAATACACAGTGATCACACGCCCGCTGGCCGCCCCTCACCCCCTCACCACCGGCCCACACCCTCGCTCTCAAGTTCAGGGCTGCGTGCGGCGTACTGCCATTGTTCAGCAACTTCAGTTTGTTTTTACATTTAGTATACGGTGAACGAAGTGCGCGTGGTCCATCAACTTGATATTGTATATGCTCAACTCGCTGGGAAATCAACTGAACTAGTCGCTCAGCGCTATGCTTGATCGTTGAAACTTCTGTGACTTATTTCCAATCCATATTGACTGCGGAAAAAAGCTACCTTGAACCAGTATGGGAATGTGACGCGCATTTCCCCAGCGGATAATTACATCAGTGCAGTGTAGAGTGCATCAATGGGCGAGCGGAAGGTCGCGGGCTGGCCTCTGTGGTGTAGGTGTCCGGTTTAGCCTCAAGAACGCCAACAGAATTTGCGTGGTGTGGTGTGTGTGTGTGTACGGAAGTGTCTGGAGGCCAGGAGCTGGGTGCCGCACCGCTGACACCACCATGATCTAGTCCTCGCCCACTCTGCTCCAACCGCTACCCACAGAAAGATATATACAAGCCTGCTGAGATTTAAACCAAAAATTCTAAAAGGTAAGACGAATTTTTGCATGTAAATAGACCCCTGTGTCGGTGTACGTGGGTGTTCCATCATGACGTTACAACCGCTGTGTAGTGTACGTCGGTGTTCCATCATGTCATTCTAAAAAAAAAAAACATCTCTCTAAGGATTGTGCAGATCATTTTGCGTTTATAACTGGGCCCAGTGCATGACCCGAGGCGTAGAAGTGTCTGGCCTCGTGTCGCCATGCACTCTCTTACGTAAACACTCATTCAGAATGAATTCCTTGGCAAGCGCCTGCCTCGTCCAGAGCGGCAGTTAGATGCTGGCGGGGTGGAGAGGAGGTGAAGGGCCCCGAGGCTCGGAGACGAGGTGAGGGGCCCCGGGGCTTGGAGACGAGGTGAGGGGCCCCGGGGCTCGGAGACGAGGTGAGGGGCCCCGGGGCTCGGAGACGAGTGAGGGCCCCGGGGCTCGGAGACGAGGTGAGGGGCCCCGGGGCTTGGAGACGAGGTGAGGGGCCCCGGGGCTTGGAGACGAGGTGAGGGGCCCCGGGGCTCGGAGACGAGGTGAGGGGCCCCGGGGCTCGGAGACGAGGTGAGGGCCCCGGGGCTTGGAGACGAGGTGAGGGGCCCCGGGGCTCGGAGACGAGGTGAGGGGCCCCGGGGCTTGGAGACGAGGTGAGGGGCCCCGGGGCTCGGAGACGAGGTGAGGGGCCCCGGGCTCGGAGACGAGGTGAGGGGCCCCGGGGCTCGGAGACGAGGTGAGGGCCCCGGGGCTTGGAGACGAGGTGAGGGGCCCCGGGGCTCGGAGACGAGGTGAGGGGCCCCGGGGCTCGGAGACGAGGTGAGGGGGCCCCGGGGTGCTTAAACCACAATACAATTTGCTTCGTCGTCCTCAATGTTTATAAATAATTAATTCTCAATTAACAGTATTTTCCTATTGGGAAGAATAGTTCTTGGGCCCGCAAAGCTATTTACAATCTGTGGATTATTTGCCTGTTTTGTCTCCAGCACTTCTTCCTCCAGACTAGTCAACGTCTTACTCCAGCTTACTTGCACACTCAAGGAGGGATTTCCTTAATTTCCTTACATCGTTGTGGCATATTTTTGTTCCAAGATTCCACGTATGTGTATGTTTGTTTACTATTTGTGTCTGCAGAAGCCAACTATAATCTCTTGGTCTTTCTAACCAGTCTATTTTTTCCTATATTATGTCTACTTCATATATTTCTCTCTAACACACGCGCACATACACACAGCCCCAGGAAACAGCCGGTTAGCAGCTGTCTAACTCCCAGGTACCTATTTACTGACCGGTGAACAGGAACATCAGGGTGAAATATACTCTGCCCATTTGTTTCCGCCTTCCGAATGTTCTTAGAAAAATTCAAGGATTCATTTCTCACTCTTTCGTCACATGTACATGTAAAACTTTGTGTGTGGGGGGGGGTGAAATGAAGGGGGGGGGGGATATGTTAGTAGGGAGGGATGGAGAGGGGAGGGTGAAGGATTTTTTAGGAATATATTTTGCGGAACAGCGGAAGTGAAAGAATTTTTTCATTGTAGCCCCCATTCCCCCCCCCCCCCCTACACACACGCGCGCGCGAGAGAGAGATCTCTCCGGGACTTGACAACACGCCTCCACTGATACATTTGAGAATAGTCCTTGAGATGGGACTTCTGAAAAGCGATGATTCTATCCCAAGAGCAGGTCCTCACCCCTACCCACCCCCCACCCCCTTTCCACCTCCTCCACCCATTTCTTTAACACTCTTCTGCTACAGCTCTTACCGGCCTCCTCTCCTAAAAAGATTAGGTCGTGCAGGGTGAAAAGATTGAAGCGTTGTATTGGGAGAACGGGGGACGGGGGTGGGGGGGGGGGAAGTGTGGAGGCAGGGAAGGTTGTGTGGAGAGGAGGGGGTTTGTGGGTGGCATGGTTGAGTGTTGGGTGGGATGGGAGGATGCGTGGAAGAGGTTGTGGTGGAATGGGACAACACCAAGCGGGATGAGGAAGATTAGTGTCGTCTGGTTGAGGTTTTCTTGGCCTGGGGTGGCGGTGGTGGGGGGGGGGGGGTAGGGGGGGTTATGCGTGGAGGGAGGTGCGTTGGGGTGGGGGGAGGGGGGCGGTGTTGGGGAGGGTGCCAGGTGTAGCGGGATGGGGTGGGGAAAGATGCCAATAGAGTGCCAAGTCAGGTAGTCTTCTTGCTCTTCCTCTTCCTCCTCCTCCATCACCACCTCCTCCTCCTCCCACATCTTCAAAAGCAAACACTGCTCCCCCCCCCCCTGGCTGTTTGTCTCAGTTGTTGTCGGTCATTTCGGGGAGGCGAAAGGAAGAGGGGGAAGAGAATGAAGAAGAGAGAGAGAGAGAGAGAGAGAAGAGGAAGAAGCAAGAAGACCATCAAACTCCACATCAGAAAAAATAAAAAACACCGGGTCCATTCATGTATATCGGACGTCAAATCAAACATTGAATCGCAAACACAAGAAATGTCTTATTAATTAAGAATGTAGCTGACGGAAGAGTCAAGAAGAAGAAAAAGAATATGAAAAACTTTTGTTTGCCTTTCAAAGGGGGGACTTAGAGCAGTGGAAGCCACTTACTCCAGATCATTGATAACTCATTTCATGGGTAGTGTTGAAATTCTCGGAGCGTGACGATCTCCGCCACCAACTAAGCACATACAGACACCTTCCCTCCACCCCTTCCACCACCCGTTCCGCCCCATGTTAACCCTTTCCCGCTCCCTTTCAGCCACCATCTCCCCCTTCCCCCCTTCCTTCCATCCTCTCTCCCCCCACTCACACACACACGCATGCGGGCGTGGGAGCTGCTAGGACACGTGTTAATGTTTACAAACATTGTTGCACGGAACCTCGTGTCGTGACGCCTGACGGTGAATAGCGTAGATTCTGGAAGCGTAACCCCAGCTGGCGTGTGTCTAGACCAGCTGGTGTATCTCTAGACCAGCTGGTGTATCTCTAGACCAGCTGGTGTAGGTAGCTTACAGGTGTGTGTGGGTTAGGGGAGGTGTACACAAATGCAGATATTAATGTATGTGCATATCTGTGTGTGTGCGTCTTCTTGAGTGATAATGAGTAGTAGAGGCATTAACCGGTGGTCAAAGAACACCCACCTGCACACCCCACCTACACACCCCACCTACACACCCCACCTACACACCCCACCTACACACCCCACCTGCACACCTGGCATCTGAATAGGAATCCGTATAGTATTCGTTGTGGATTGTGATGACTTTGTGGCCTGCTTGGTGATGTGTGACGTGAGCGCCTGTGGGCACCCTGGAGGCCGGCACCGTCCCGGTGTCCTGTCACAACTATATTTTCATGGAAACATTTTTTTCGGTGGGGTGGATGGGGGTGCGAAGAAGTGTTAAGTGTGCAAGTAAGAGTTGACGGCACCGGTAAGATGTAGTGTTGGCCTCATTGTAACTGTGTATGATCGACACTTAATTGTTGTATGTTTCCCGACCATATACATGATGCTTGGCCTTGACAATGGGGTGACTTGTGCCGCAGGTGGGCGAACTTCACCCTGGATACAGGAGGGCCCTTGTCATTGTTTTGCAGAGTTGCTGGTGGGACACGTGTACGTGTGTGTGTGTGTGTGTGTGTGTGTGTGTGTGTGTGTGTGTGTGTGTGTGTGTGTGTGTGTGTGTGTGTGTGTGTGTGTGTGTGTGTGTGTGTGTATGTGTGTTGGTGGGAGCTGACTTCGTGTTCTGACGAGCGGTGGCCACATCACGGCCATGTGACGGGATAATACCACCACGTCTAACCGTGGCTATGCACTAAGCTTGCTTTAAGGCAAGCTTAAGCATTGCCGGCCAAGCTTGAGATTAACGGAAGTTCTCTTCACTGATATAACGAAAGCCTAACATTGTGTGACTGAACTCTCCAAGCCTCTCTTTCGTCTTGTTGCATAGATCATCTCATGAGATGATCTGTGCAACAGCGGTGGTTTTGTGAGCGCTGCTTTACGGTGAGCTCGAATCTTATTGCACACGATTGACACTACGGTGTGACGGCCTTCGAGTTTCTTGCTTCTGTTGGTTCGGTGTCGTAATGTTTGGTCCTTCCAGCATCCGTATTTACCCAGGCTGATAGAGGGTCAGGTGAAGAGTTCTCTCGATAGTGTTTGACGAGTGAAAAAATAATATACAGGTTTCAATCCTAGGTTAAGCAAATTGTGGAGCTTATGGAAACCTGTGAACGATTTACTCTGTATTGTGTGTGTGGTTTACTTGCCCAAACATCAGTTCCCTTGCAGTAAGGCTGCAGTGCAACACTGTAGCTCAATACGATGCATATATTAGGTTGCCGAGAAGAGAACAAAGCAGGATGTTGCAACAAAAACAATACGCTACTTCACAGGAGCATTGCAACACAAGGCAAAACAATAACACCACAAGACCTTACAGCTGAACGGATGAGTAACTTGATGCCTGTCACAAGCAGATCAAGCCGGAAAAGAAACGAACTAGTCCTGTACGAGCCTACCATCCCGAACCTTCAGGCGAATGACGTGCCTCGTCAGTTGGCGTCAACAGCGGAGCCGACGTAAGCGTACAGATGCGGAAGGACAACATCCACCAATCGCAATGCGTTACAATGAGAACGGCAACTTGATCAGGAAGAACGGCAAGAACAAGAGCCGTGTGACCGTGAAACTTAATATGAACGTGTTCGAGCTGCAGGGATGGCCAGAGTCTCGGATACT
>WNGS01001312.1:41957094-41979027 GCA_020271785.1 Procambarus virginalis | reverse complement strand
TCAGGCAGGTCACTCAGCTTTACTTCGTTACACGGTCACAAGATAAATGGAGGGGATGATATCAAACACCAAAGAGTTTTGGTATTGTACTTAAAAGACGAGAAATATATATATACATCAATGTATCAGGATTAATATATGACAATTGCTCCATTCATAGCATAATATTCTAGAGCGCACCGATATGGTAACATCAGCACGTGTCACCTGTCAGAATGTCAGCTGACCGGGCCCCTCGCGATCGTGGGAACAGACTATAGTACTTGTTTTCTAATTCTGTCACGATCCCCGTTTATTTAACTTTTTCCAAAACACTATTCAACATTCACATGGCTTACTTATGATTTCACTGGCCTCACGATCAACATCTTATTCACAATACTCTCACAGTGAATTTCCACCGTACCAAAAGATTACTCTATTCGAATAATATTTACTGTGAATGCACTCGCTTGATCACTGAACTTTTCTTTAGATCTATACTTTCTCTTAAAGAGATATCACTGGCAATCACTTCACGTATATGATATTATTCAGTACACAGTCATGTCATATATAAATCAGTAATCGAATTTCAGGCATATATATATATACATCATGAAAGATCAATACACAGGCATTTATATCAATAGATTATAGAGATCAACACACCAATATCTGGTTTACTACCAATATATATATATATAATAATAATACTCACTGGAGATTAATAATAGTCCCAGTAAATTCTCTGATGAATCTTGGTGCTTGCACACACCCACACATAGATATATATGTAAACTGATACTGTGAGCGCTCTGGGCAGGCTCACCACACACTGTGCTCTCTGTGACTTAAACTCAAGTGAGACTTGCTCACGACATATAAAATATCCTGACAAGAAAATGTATAGCTAACTAAAGGGGAAATGGGAGGGTAACTGTAAACACCTACTTCACCTATCCTAGGATGATAGTTGGGTTGTAGCTCCTGGACCAGGCTCTCGCCTCGTTCACCATCCAGAAACACAAGCCCCACGCCTTAGGATGTCGCGTCTCACCGCTTCTGTACACTGCAGGTCCGTGCTCCTTCCTCTACAGTACGTCGCAGGGTTGAAGTCGGTCTCCTGGCCGTCAACTTTCCTCCAACTACGGCAGCCAGCCTACGTCTCGGCGGTCGTCGCACGTTTCCCAATTAGTTCTTGTCACTGTATTCCCAGAGGAACTGCCTCTCACCACTACGAAGTCACTGTGAAGTACCAGCCGTCCCAGACGATGCTGCTTAAGCTCCACACGCACAGCACCCGACTTCAGAGCACTTGAAGCTCACAACACTGTCAATTCCCTCGTCGTCTAGATATATCGCTAGGTATTTGGGAAGACTTCTCGACGTGCTTGCATCCAACTGTTGACTCGTAGGGTCCACGAAGGTGGGGTTACTGTCAAACTTGACAGGATCGTCGATCACACGTTCAACCTGGTTGACAAGGCTGTCAACCCGGTTCACTCACGGTGGGTGGCCCGGCCACTAAGCTGTCTCTTATACTGGTGAACCGCCAATGACGACACACGTCGATGCCCGGCCCACTTCTTGCAACGCACCTGTCCCCTGAGCACTTGTTGCTCAATATTCTGTCAATTCCTTATCTGAGCCACATCTGGGTTGCAGGAAGACCTCACAGAGTGCGTGCCAACAACTGGAGACGCTTATATCCACCGGAGTTCGGTAAATCCGTCACTCTGACAGGACGACCGATCGCGCGTCCTACCTCTCGGACGTGTCGTGAAGGACTGATTCTCGCCTGGCGCCAACACGGCCGGACCCCCCATGCCTAAATGTGCCTTAATACTAATAGTGACTGCTCGGTCAGGTACAAGCAGAGTGTTATCAATGCTTACGTCGACTGTGCTCTCCTTCAAAGTTCTGGTTGGAAACAGGTCGACGAGGAACTCTGTAGAGTAAGGCAGATCTTAGTCAGTAATGGCT
Organism: Procambarus virginalis; assembly: GCA_020271785.1. Taxonomy (NCBI): domain Eukaryota; kingdom Metazoa; phylum Arthropoda; class Malacostraca; order Decapoda; family Cambaridae; genus Procambarus; species Procambarus virginalis. The sequence continues at coordinate 41,977,062 of WNGS01001312.1, read as the reverse complement.
TCTTTAATGGTTATGTTGAAGACGTCATTAAGAGAAAGGTGACACGTCATGGAACCTCTGAAGAAACAACCAACACAACACCTGTACTTCCTATTAGATTTTTTTACAGGAAATTTTTTCCCACGGCTTATAAAAAACGAGAAAAAGTCCTGAAAGATATTAATGAAAGAAATGCTATCTCAACCGACACCAATCAGAAGATGCAACTAACAATTTACTACAATAACAAGAAGACCACAAACTTGCTTATGAAAAACTCTCCAGACACCAAGAAAAGCGCCTTAAGAGAGACATTGGAAACCATTAGAGAAGCCGTTGTTGACTAGGACCTGCCTTACCCTACGGAGTTCTTCATCGACTTGCTTCCATCCTGAGCTGTGGCTGAGAGCACGGTCGATATAAGCGGTTTCTCCAATGGTTTCGTTGAAGACATCATAAAAAAGAAGGAGAAACGCCATGCAACCTCTGAAGAGACAACTAACACAACACCTGTACCCCCTATTAGGCTATTTTACAGGAAATTCTTTTCCACAGCTCATAAAACGGAGGAAAGGGTCCTGAAAGATATTGTTAATAGAAACGTTATCCCTACAGACAAAAATCAGAAGATACAATTGACGATTTACTATACAACCAAAAAACGGCCAACTTACTCATGAAAAACTCTCCAGACACAAAGCAGAACGCTTTAAAAGAGACCAACGTCGTCTATGCCTATAAATGCTCACTTGGGGACTGTAAGCCTCAAAGAACTCAGAATATAGGCAAGACAACAACATCTCTTTCCAGGCGATTAACAATGCATAAGCAACAGGGCTCCATTAAGGAACATATAATCTCTTCCCACAACCAGACTATCACCAGAGAAGTCTTAACAAACAACACAGAAATCGTTGATAGATACAGCAATAGCAGGCGGCTCGACATCTGCGAGGCGCTACATATCAAAAAGTCAACACCAGCAATCAACAGCCAATTAATGCACAGGTATATTCTACCCAATTCAAGACTCCGTACCAATCGAGTTGGTTGAGTGGTTAAGGTGTCCTGTACACCAGATGCAGAGCGCTCCTGACAGTATGGGTTCGAGCCACTTCTGGGGTGTGAGTTTTCAGTTGCAAATATGCCTGGAGACCGTTCAGGCTTGTTCGCATTTGTGTTCCTCACGTGTGCCCCAAAGAATGAGGTGATTTGATAAAATACCATGCCCAAGATTACCATCAGAGTGCCGGCGGGGGATGGGAATTGGCCTCGGCTACCATCCACTTTTGTCCGGTCGTGTTGGTCGAGTGGTTAAGGTGTCCTGTACGCCAGATGCAGAGTGTTCCTGGCAGTATGGGTTCGAGTCACTTCTGGGGTGTGAGTTTTCAGATGCACATATGCCTGGAGACCGTTCAGGCTTGTTCGCATTTGTGTTCCTTACGTGTGCCCCAAATATTGAGGTGATTTGATAAAATACCATGCCCAAGATTTCCATCAGAGTGCCGACGGGGGGATGGGGAATTAGCCTCGGCTACCATTCGCTTTTGTCCGGTCGTGTTGGTCGAGTGGTTAAGGGGTGTCCTGTACGCCAGATGCAGAGTGCTCCTGGCAGTATGGGTTCGAGTCACTTCTGGGGGGTGTGAGTTTTCTGCTCACACCCCCAGAAGTGACTCGAACCCCCACTGCCAGGAGCACTCTGCATCTGGCGTACAGGACACCTTAACCACTTCGGGAATCTTATTTTCCAAGATAGGAGAGACCAACCTTACTAAGTGTGCGCAGTTGGCTAACATCTACAGCCTAATTCACCAACTGTCATCCGACACACCTTTTGGTAAACCGTCTTGTTCCAGTCCTGCTAAAGAGAGTACTGCTACTCAGACCCCCTCAGCTGCACCACGTCAACCCCCCCCCCCTATCCCCCCTGTACCAGACCCTCATAGCCCCCCTCAAACCCCCAGACCCCCCAAGTCCTCCTTCCTTAACTCTCCCACCCAAGGCATCCCTTGCCCCCCCCCCCACCTCCAGTGGAATCAACAGAAACTGAGAATGGACAGAAGAGAGTCAACTTCAAGGTCATGTACTCAAACATAGATGGGATTACAAGGTTAGTGAACTTAGGGAAAGAGCACAAGAAGTAAACCCGGATGTAACTGGACTCTCAGGAATCATAACGAATGCTGGGTTTCCCCAGGACTACACTATAATAAGGAAAGAGAAGGAAGGAAGGGAAGGAGGCGTAGTGGCTCTACTGATGAGAAAGGAATGGAGTTTTGAGGAGATGGTTATTCCGGCCTGCGAAGGGTTCAGAGACTTCAACACTGGCACCATGACGATGGGAGGACCAAGAGTAGTAGTAGTAGCAGTGATATATAACCCACCAACAAATGAAAAAGACCCAGGCAAAAGTATGACAGAAACAACATGGCAGTTAACACTGTCATTGAGAGAGGAACCGCAGTTGCCTGTAGAAATCGATCCCATCTGCTCATAATGGGGGGACTTTAATCACGGAAGGATAGACTGGGAAAACAAGGAACCACATGGAGGTGAGGAAAGATGGAGAGCGAAACTGTTGGAGGTGGCGACTAGAAACTTTTTAAATCAGCATGTCAAGGGTCCCACGAGAATAAGAGGCAATGATGAACCAGCAAGACTCGACCTAGTATTCACTCTGAACGATTCAGATATAAGGGAAATCGGTCTTAAAGCCCCCGTGGGTATTAGTGATCACAGTGTACTGTTGTTTGAGCATCTGGTCGAAGAAGGGTAAATGTACTCAAGGAAGGGACCAGAGAGCTAGAGGCCGGCATTTCAGAAGGGAAACTATGAAGAGATGAGAAAATTCCTAACTGAAATAGCTTTGTAAACAGACTTCAGAGGAAAGACGGTTCAAGACTTGATGGACTACATCACACGGAAGTGTAAGGAGGCAAAAGACAAGTTCGTCCCAGTCCGAAAGGAAAAAATTGAAATGGAGATGAGAAATCCATGGTTTAATCAGAGTTGTAAGCTAGCAAAGCAGCTAAGTAAAAGGGCGTGGAGAAACTATAGAAACAACAGAACACTAGAGAGCAGAGTAATATACCAGAGCGCCAGGAATGAATACGTCAGGGTGAGAAGAGAGGTAGAGAGGCAATATGAAACTGACATAGCGACCAAGGCAAAGACTCAACCTAAACTGCTACACAGCCACATCAGGAGGAAAACAACAGTGAAGGAACAGGTAATGAAACTGAGGATAGGGGCAGAAAGATTCACTACAAACGACAAGGATGTGTGAGAGGAACTCAATAAGAAATTCCAGGAGGTTTTCACCTCAGAGCAAGAAGAAGTCCCAGAGATAAAAGAGGGAATATCAAACCAGATACCACTAGAGGAGTTTGTGATTACCAGTGGGGAGGTGAGGAAGTATCTGCTAGAATTGGACATGACAAAGACTATAGGCCCGGGTGGAATCTTACCATAGATTCTAAAGGAAGGAGCAGAAGCTCTTCCACATAGAATCTGCCACTCTCCATGGTGTACAACATATCACTGGTAACAGGTGAACTGCCAAAAATTTGGAAGACGGCCAATGTAGTCCCAATATACAAGAAGAGTGATAGGCAGGGTGCACTGAACTACAGGCCAGTGTCCCTAATTTGCATTCCATGCAAGATGATGGAGAAGATTGTGCGAAAGACGCTAGTGGAACATCTGGAGCAGAGGAACTTTGTAACACAACATCAGCATGGGTTCAGAGATGGGAAATCATGCCTAACAAGTTTAATTGAGTTCTATGACCAGGCAACAAAAATCAGGCAAGAGAGAGAGAGAGCTGGGCAGACTGCATATTCCTGGACTGCCAGAAAGGTTTTGACACAGTACCACGTAAGTGACTAGTGCACAAACTGGAGATGCAGGCAGGAGTGAAAGGGAAGGTTCTCCACTGAATAAGGAAGTACCTAAGCAACAGGACACAGCTGGTCACTGTGAGGGATGAGGCCTCGGAGTGGCGGGGAGTCACTAGTGGAATCCCCACGGGGATCAGTCCTTTTACTTATACTGTTTCTGATATACGTAAATGAACTCCCAGAAGGAATTGATTCGTTCCTCTCGATGTTTGCTGATGATGCAAGAATTATGGGGAGGATCAAGACAGAGGAGGATACTATGAGGCTACAAGAAGACCTGGACAAACTGAAGGAATGGTCCGACAAATGGCTACTAAAGTTCAACCTAAGTAAATGTAAGGTAATGAAACTAGGAGGCCAGTCAATGGATACTGAATGGGAGATGAAGTCCTTCACGAAACGGACAGAGAAAAAGATCTAGGAGTTGATATCACTCCAAACCTGTCTCCTGGAGCCCACATCAAAAGAATAACACCAGCGGCCTATGCGAGGCTGGCTAACATCAGAACTGCTTTCAGAAACCTGTGTAACGAATCCTTCAGAACCTTGTATACCACATATGTAAATCCAATCCTGGAGTATGCGGCCCCAGCATGGAGCCCGTATCTAGTCAAGCACAACGAAACTGGAAAAAGTTCAGAGGTATGCCACTAGGCTAGTCCCAGAACTAAGAGGCATGAGTTATGAGGACAAACTACGTGAACTGCACCTCATGTAGCTGGAAGACAGAAGAGCTAGGGGAGACATGATCACCACATACAAAATTCTCAGGGGATTTGACAGGGTGGACAAGGATGGATTATTTAACACGGGTGGCACACGCACAAGGGACGCAGGTGGAAGCTGAGTACCCAAATGAACCACAGAAACATTAGAAAGAACTTTTTCAGTGTCAGAGTAGTTAGTAAATGGAATGCACTAGGAAGTGATGTGGTGGAGGCTGACTCCTTACACAGTTTCAGATGTAGATATGACGAGCCCAGTGGGCTCAGGAATCTGTACATCAGTTGATTGACGGTTCAGAGGCGGGACCAAAGAACCAGAGCTCAACCCCAGCAAGCTCAATTAGGTGAGTACTGTGATATGAACTACTCACTTTACTGCCGGTATTGTAAAGTGTATGGACATACCATAGAAAAGGGTACCAATCCTCACTGTAAGTCCAACAGTGAGATCCACAAGCCCAAACCACCTCCTCCTAAAACTCGTATGCCTGTAATGAATATTCATGTTCCATCCTCTGATCTTTCTCTCTTCTACAGATACCTATATCCCGGAACTGTCTCTACCAGCGGTGGAGATTAAGAGGGAAGGATCCAACTGAACTTCTTGAGGGACAGCTGCACTACAATCGATACTTTTCAAAGCAGCTGCACCCAACGTCACCTACACTGGGGAAACCGTCCTCATCACTGACCTCACTGCAACCACTCCATACCCACTCGCTAGAGTCAACCTGAATTGTTCGTTCGTTCATGGTTAAGTCCACGTTGCCATGTGGGAGAAACCTTTCCCCATTCCAGGAATTCAACTTGTACTGGGCAAGTACTTGGCAGAAGATCAAGAGCCCACGAACCTCATCCTCAGTGACAAAACACAGGTATGTTACTCTTCCATGGAAGATCTATTATAAAATACGTTGCAGAGAAGGTCCGACCGACCAACAATTCTGAGGACATTTCCCAACCTGTCATGGTGACGACGCGTTCCCAAGCTCCTCAACCACAACTAGCGTCTCCAGCTGTTCCTCAAGATTCTCAGGGCCTCCCACCGAATCTCAGCTTGTTGGAATTCTGTAAGTTGCAGAGCGAAGATCAATCCCTAACATCTTTATTCTTTCAGGCCCAGATTTAATCAGATTCTACCCCTGGTTTTTTGGGGGGATAACCATACTCTCTACCGCAGATTTAGATCCAGTAAGTTAAAGGAGGACGACGATTGGGCTAACGTCAACGAGCTGGTAGTACCTCCCAGCCTACGGCCAGAGATCATACATCTGTCCCATGACCCTCTCTCACACTACGGCTTCAACAAGACTTACAACGCCCTGGAGCAGGACTACTACTGGCCAGGTATGGATTGTGACGTCAAGACCTTTGTGAATACTTGCCACACGTGTCAGATGGCTAGTAAGCCGAACGCTAACATACCAAAGGCACCATTTATTCCCATTAGAGTGCATTCAGAACCATTCAGTAAGCTTAAAATTGACTGCATTGGTTCTTTGCCCAGGACCAGCTCGGGCAACATATATATCATCACTATTCTATGTCCTACTACCAGGTTCCCTACAGCAGTTCCCGTCAAGAACAGTACGGCTGCTAACGTTGTGAAGCACCTAGTGAAACAGGGCCCGCAGTGCGGACATCCCGAGGAGAGTCAGCGCAGTTGTGGCACCACCTACTCCAACGACCTGTGTAAGAAAACCAACATCTCCCAGGTACAGTCTAGCCCTCGTTATTTTGCTTCTCCTGACTGCCATGATTCAAACTCTTTGATAGCTACTTCAAACATCAAGAAATATCTTTCTACCTACGAACCAAATCCAGATAAGAGTGCTCCACTCGACAACTTGACCAGCCTTCCGCTAAAATACCTTAAACCACATCACACTCCATGTCATTTGAAAGGCTTAAACCATTATCTTGTACTAATTCCATTCTCGCCTCGCCAGCTGTTAGGAAACCTTTCGTCTTCCATGTCGACGCCAGCAAAACTGGTGTTGGAAATGTCACGACACCACAACGAGATGGGATCATACCATCCAGCTTCTACCGTCATAAAGGAGCCACTCAACATCCCACCCAGCATGCACCACAACGAGCCATCCACTCTACAAGGTTACCATCTCATCTCCTCGGACCACAATCCCCCCCCCCTCCCCCGTCCATGCAGCAGGTCCAGTTCTCCAACCGACTCGTACTTCACTGGATCCTGCAGCACCACATCAACAAAATCTCCTTCAATCACAATCTCTTCGGTTCCTTCAGCAGACCCAGTTTTCCAACCAGCGCTGGCTACGCTGAGCCTTGCACCTGCCGAACAATTTCCTCAACATCTCATCGGATCACCATTCTCTTCGATCCATTTCCCAGGCTGAGTTCTCCAACCAAATCGTACTTCACTGAGCCCTAAGTACTACATCAACATCTTCTCCAATCACCATCCTATTCAGTTCCTGCAGCAGACCCAGTTCTCCAACCAGCGCTTGCGTCGCTGGGCCTTGTACTAGTAGAATTACAGTCTCAACATCATCTTCATCAAAGGCTGGGACAACGTCGTCGCCGACGCACTCTCACGATTCCACATTGTGGAATCTCTCCACAGCAGCATCACAGGCGATAGGAACAGGATTCGGGGAGGTTATCTTGAGGTTATCTTTAATTTTTTTTTTTGCAGGGATATTCCTGAACGGGCCCTAAGCCTCTGGCTGGCCCACTAAGTGTTGCTTGTTTCTGTTTTACTTGGGCGGAGTATGAGTATTTATGACTCGTATGGTCGCTTCAGTAAGATATCTTGTGATGATTTTGGGGCTTAGAGTTCCCGCGGCCCGGTCCTCAACCAGGCCTCCATTTTGTTACACTCCCCCCAGGAAGCAGCCCGTAGCAGCTGTCTAACTCCCAGGTACCTATTTACTGCAAAGTAACAGGGGCATCAGGGTGAAAGAAACATTTTGCCCATTTGTCTTCGCCTCCACCGGGGAGCGAACCCTGAACCTCAGGACTACGAATCCGAAGCGCTGTCCACCCAGCTGTCAGGCGCCCCTGGGGAGCTGTTATGGTAATCTCCTGCTTAGGCAGTAGATCCTGCCTGTTCCTTATACCGCCTATTCACCAACGTATCTGCATGCTCCAACATAAGGAATTAACAACAATGACAACAACAATACGTGCTCAATAAGTATGGGGTGTCTAGGCAGACCCCCCCCCCCCCTCCTCTCTCCACCTTATAGTACCCGAGACACCTGGACACCTGCTGTCTGGGCAGGGCCCAGACGCCGGTCGACCAGACACTAACTACTTATTTAACAGCATGTCGATGCAGTTAAGCAAGCTCAGATGTCATTCACCAATATATATATATATATATATATATATATATATATATATATATATATATATATATATATATATATATATATATATATATATATATATATATATGTAATATATATATATATATATATATATATATAATATATATATATATGGGAATGACATCTGAGCTTGCTTAACTGCATCGACATGCTGTCGACACCGGACAAAAGGAAGTTGATAAAATGCTATGCCCAAGATTACCATCCGAGTGCCGGCGGGGAGTGGTTCATATAGCCTCGGCTATCACTTCCTTTTGTCTGGTCGTGATGGTCAAGTGGTTTAAGGCGTCCCTGTACATACCAGTTGCGTTGCTCCTGGGAGTATGGGTTCGAGTCACTTCTGGGGTGTGAGTTTTCAGTTGTATCTAGTCCTGGGACCATTCAGGCTTGTTTGCATTTGTGTTCCTCACGTGTTGCCCCAAAAAAAGAGGTGATTTGATAAATTGCTATGCCCAAGATTACCATCCGAGTGCCGGCGGGGAAGTGGTTCATATAGCCTCGGCTATCACTTCCTTTTGTCTGGTCGTGATGGTCAAGTGGTTTAAGGCGTCCCTGTACATACCAGTTGCGTTTCTCCTGGGAGTATGGGTTCGAGTCACTTCTGGGGTCTGAGTTTTCAGTTGTATCTTGTCCTGGGGACCATTCAGGCTTGTTTGCATATATATATATATATATATATATATATATATATATATATATATATATATATATATATATATATATATATATATATATATATATATATATATATATATATATATATATATATATATGTTATTAAATATGACCGAAAAGTAAGATTAATAATTCTAACACGAATTTTCTCGATTTTCCTTATGTTTCTTTTTACTGGTGACGGTAAATGAAAAAACAATTCTCCAAAATTCATTTTTTATTTCTAGTCTGACGTGACACTTGAGCGCGTTTCGTAAAACTTATTACTTTTCAAAGACTTCAGTTTATCCACACACAACTTTATGACTGAAACAGCATTTTGGCTCTTATACCTGCATTTGGGTGAGGTGATGTAATAAAATAGTGGGGTGAAAAAACAAACTTTCAACAAAACATAGAACACGGAACAATGGGTAGTTGGGTAACAGATAGAAGTGGGTAACAGAACTGCAGAAGGCCTATTATCCCATATTTCCTGATGTTTCTATATTGGAGCGGAGTTTTGAAGTGGGTAGAATATAGTTGTGCGTTAATTGGCTGTTGATTGCTGGTGTTGACTTCTTGATGTGTAGTGCCTCGCAGATGTCAAGCCGCCTGCTGTCACTGTATCTATCAATGATTTCTGTGTTGTTTGCTAAGATTTCTCTGGTGATGGTTTGGTTGTGGGAAGAGAGTATATGTTCCTTAATGGAGCCCTGTTGCTTATGCATTGTTAAACGCCTGGAAAGAGATTTTGTTGTCTGGCCTATATACTGAGTATTTTGGGGCTTACAGTCCCCAAGAGGACATTTGAAGGCATAGACGACGTTTGTCTCTTTTAAAGCGTTCTGCTCCGTGTCTGGAGAGTTTCTCATTAGTAGGCTGGCTGTTTTTTTTTGTTTTATAGTAAATCGTTAGTTGTATCTTCTGATTTTTGTCTGTAGGGATAACATTTCTATTAACAATATCTTTCAGGACCCTTTCCTCCGTTTTATGAGCTGTGGAGAAGAAGTTCCTGTAAAATAGTGTAATAGGGGGTATAGGTGTTGTATTAGTTGTCTCTTCAGAGGTTGCATGGCGTTTTACTTTCCTTCTTATGATGTCTTCAATGAAACCATTGGAGAAGCTGTTGTTGACTAGGACCTGCCTTACCCTACAGAGTTCTTTGTCGACTTGCTTCCATTCTGAGCTGTGGCTGAGAGCACGGTCGACATAAGCGTTTAACAACACTCCTCGACATAAGCAGAGTGTTGTTAACGCTTATGCGTTAACAACACTCTCCGCTTTGAGCTCAGGGGACAGTATGGTGCTTACAGAAGCACCATACTTACAGAAGCTCAGGGGACAGTATGGTGCTTACAGAAGCACCATACTGTCCCCTGAGCTCAAAGCGGCAGCTAAGAGCCTTCGTGTGAACAAGGAGATAGTCGTCAGGAGAGGTGACAAGTCGCCAATATACGTCATTCTAAAAAAAAGACGAATATCTGGCGAAAATGAACCTCATACTCTCTGACCAAACTAAATTCCAAAGAGTAACGAAGAACACTACAGCCGAATTGAAAGCAAAGGTCAAAATTAATCGAAACTGTGAACGCCAAGAAATCCGGACTCCACCTGCCAAGATTATTGGAGAATACAAACCTGGATACGCATATGGAAATGTCAAGACACACAAGCCTAGAAACCCACTTCGGCCAATCATCAGCCAGATACCCACACCCACGTACAGACTGGCAAAGCGACTCAACAGCTTGCTGACTCATTATGTCCCTTGCACCTTCAGCCTGAAGTCTCCAAAGGAATTTGTTGACTTACTGCGGGGAACACGGGCCATGTTACTATATGTTACAATAGTTTTGGATGATGTGAAAACAAACTTTCAACACAAGCCAGAACGGGGTATAAGCTAAAGGGAAGAATGGAAGTAAATGCAAAGGGCCTATTGGCCCATATTTCTTGATGCTTCTATATTGGAGCGGAGTCTTGAAGTGGGTAGAATATACTTGTGCATTAATTGGCTGTTGATTGCTGGTGTTGACTTCTTAATGTGTAGTGCCTCGCAGATATCAAGCCGCCTGCTATCGCTGTATCTATCGATGATTTCCGTGTTTTTTGTTAAGACTTCTCTGGTGATAGTCTGGTTGTGGGAAGAGATTATATGTTCCTTAATGGAGCCCTGTTGCTTATGCATCGTTAATCGCCTGGAAAGAGATGTTGTTGTCTTGCCTATATACTGAGTTCTTTGAGGGTTACAGTCCCCAAGTAGGCATTTGAAGGCATAGACGACATTGGTCTCTTTCAAAGCGTTCTGCTTTGTGTCTGGAGAGTTTCTCATGAGTAGGTTGGCAGTTTTCTTGGTTTTATAGTAAATCGTCAATTGTATTTTCTGATTTTTGTCTGTAGGGATAACGTTTCTATTAACAATATCTTTCAGTACCCTTTCCTCCGTTTTATGAGCTGTGGAAAAGAAGTTTCTGTAAATTAGTCTAATAGGGGGTACAGGTGTTATGTTAATTGTCTCTTCAGAGGTTGCATGGCGTTTCACCTTCCTTCTTATGATGCCTTCAACGAAACCATTGGAGAAGCCGTTGTTGACTAGGACCTGCCTTACCCTACAGAGTTCTTCATTGACTTGCTTCCATCCTGAGCTGTGGCTGAGAGCACGGTCGACATAAGTGTTAACAACACTCCTCTTGTACCTGTCTGGGCAGTCACTGTTGGCATTGAGGCACATTCCTATGTTTGTTTCCTTAGTGTAGACTGCAGTGTGGAAACCTCCACTCCTTTCCATGACTGTTACATCTAGAAAGAGTAGTTTCCCATCCTTCTCCATCTCGTAAGTGAAACGCAACACAGAATACCGCTCAAATGCCTCCTTCAGCTCCTGCAGATGTCTGACATCAGGTACCTGTGTAAAAATGTCATCAACATACCTGCAGTATATGGCCGGTTTCAAGTTCATGTCGACTAAGACCTTTTGCTCGATGGTACCCATGTAGAAGTTCACAAACAGGACACCTAGGGGAGAACCCATGGTGACCCCATCTACTTGCTTATACATGTGCCCATCCGGGCTCAAGAAGGGTGCCTCTTTAGTACAAGCTTGGAATAGTTTCCATAGAATGTTTTCTGGTATATGAAGAGGAGTACAGGCCAGATCACGATACACTCTGTCCGCTATCATCCCGATTGTTTCAAACACAGGTACGATGATAAACAGTGATTCTACGTCCAACGAGGCTCTTATCCCTGTGGCCCGTGTTCCCCGCAGTAAGTCAACAAATTCCTTTGGAGACTTCAGGCTGAAGGCGCAAGGGACATAAGGAGTCAGCAAGCCGTTGAGTCGCTTCGCCAGTCTGTACGTGGGTGTGGGTATCTGGCTGATGATTGACCGAAGTGGGTTTCCAGGCTTGTGTGTCTTGACATTTCCATACGCGTATCCAAGTTTGTATTCCCCAATAATCTTTGGCAGGTGGAGTCCGGATTTCTTGGCGTTCACAGTTTCGATCAATTTGTTGACCTTTGCTTTCAATTCGGCTGTAGTGTCCTTCATTACTCTTTGGAATTTAGTTTGGTCAGAGAGTATGAGGTTCATTTTCGCCAGATATTCGTCTTTTTTAAGAATGACGTATATTGGCGACTTGTCACCTCTCCTGACGACTATCTCCTTGTTCACACGAAGGCTCTTAGCTGCCGCTTTGAGCTCAGGGGACAGTATGGTGCTTACAGAAGCACCATACTTACAGAAGCTCAGGGGACAGTATGGTGCTTACAGAAGCACCATACTGTCCCCTGAGCTCAAAGCGGCAGCTAAGAGCCTTCGTGAGAACGAGGAGATAACCTCTGTAGAGCTCTACAGGAGCCCTACAGAGGTTCGGACAGGTGTTCGAACCTCTGGTGATAAGAACAAAACTCTCCTCGGTATTCTCACTGTCACCTAGATCCTGATACTGGATTCGCATGATACGTCCTCCCTGGGCGGAAGACACGCCGGTTCTGGAGGACGTCGAGTTGTTGGGTGTCTGTAGTCTGCTGTGTATCACTGACGTGGGACAGCGTAGCGTTATCAGACGTCGTATGAAGCCGGTCTGCCAGTGTAGCCAGCTGGGCTAATGGGGTGTCGTCTGCGATACTGAATAGGACCGGTTGAATGTGTTTTAGACAGGGTTGTATCCAGATCCAGATTGTGAGATCCAGAGTGATCTCACAATCTCGCTGGTGGCTGGACCAGTTGCAGTATGCATTACATACTGAATATGCCGCAGAAGCTGGGCTGGTGTTTTGTCTGCTAACCTTTTGTCAGTGAGGAGTTGATCCCTCTGTTGAATGTGGCGTTTCATCGCTGCCTGTAGAAGAGCGGCCTTCAATGCGGTGTACGTCCTGGTGTCTGGTGATGGTGCGGTGATGACAGCGGAGGCAGTGTGCATAGCTTCGAAGGGAAGTGTTGACAGGGCACAGGCATATCGGGCTTCCTCAGTCGTAATTTCGTGGTGGTCGAAAATAGCATCCATTTGCATAAACCAAAATTCTGGTTCATCTGCGTTGTATGCTGGAAACCTGGTAGATAAATCCATGACGAAGATCTAGTTTGCGACTAGGTGTTCTTTTCACTCACTGGGTCACCAATGTAACGGTTCTATTGTTACGTTAAGTATGGTGACAATAAACACAGACTCTAAGAGAATATATATATTTGGTCGAGTATACAGAAGTATGCATGTGATACTTTGGCGAGCAATGGTGTGAGTTGAGCACATTGAGCGTTGGTACAGTATCTCGCAAGTGTCTATTCTAGACCACACTTGAAAGTAGACTAGTTATTATTCGCTACTCTGCTGCTTATATGCTCGGGCAACACCTCATAGTTCTCCAAAGGCTGGCAGGAATATTAACTGGAAGTAGGGAAATGTTTGAGTTCCATAATTAGTACTAAGAAGAGCTTTGCTTCTCTCATTAGGCTATTGCATGTGGAGCGAGTATATTATTTGGATAAACTACTCGCTACAGTATTATTTATGACATATTGTGTCTGCTTCTGTTAGTACCAGGAAATACCCACTTGAACTGTACAATATGAGTTATATGACAACAGTTTCAAGCTCAACAAGTTACAATGTAGCAGAGAAAACAGATTCTTTTTTGGTTAGGCGGGTGAAACACCATAGGAATATAAATTGTTTATTAATTATTTACGTAACATAATCTGCAACTTTTAGTTTCTAACTTATGGTGCACATGTACAATGAAGCATGCATATCAGGTATGTAAGAGTAGTAGTTATGCTTGATAAGTACATTCATAAAGTATTTATGTATTCCAACTGACTATTTTTGTCCCCGATTACAAGAATTCTTGTACAATACATTCTTGTAAAGTCACTAACATGGCATTTCGGGCTGGTCCTTAATCCTAGTTTTCCCTGGAATACGACCCGTCAAATCGTTTAACAACCAGGTACCCAGTCACTGTTGGGTGAACAGTGGCATACAGTTAAGGATTGGCGCCTAGTCATAAGTGTATCTGACACTTATGACAGGTGTTCACGAAGGTCCTTACGTCCTGGCCAATAATAATTCTGCAATAATGCATGACACGTCTTGTTGAAGCCGTAGTGTGACGTGGGCCTATGGACCAAACACATAATCTCCTTCCTTAAGGAGGTAGGAACTACCAGCTGGTCGACATTAGCTCAATCGTCCCCCCTCCTTTAACTTACTGGGTCTGAATCTGCAATATAAAATCTGATTATCTTTAAGAAAATATCCGGGGATAGAATCGGTTTGAGTTTGAGCCTGAAAAAAACAAGTGAGTTAAGGATAAAACATCTTTCTGTAATTTACGGAACTCCAACAGGTTGAGATTCGGTGGGAGGCCCTGAGAAGAGTGTGTTTTATATATATTTTTATTGGTGGGCGTTTGGCACAACACCTGCCAGGATAGTAACTTCACTATTCCAGAGTACATCACAACTTATATATTTTCCTTCATGTTTTATGTAGATTTTCTTCTAGTAAACTTTATCACATTTTACCGCTGACTTTATGTGCGCCCTCCATCTCATTTGAGCATTCTATGAAAGTGATCTTATGTTTGCACCACACTAAACTGTTCTACTGCAAAAGATATCCTTGGCTGGCAACACCCTATAAGACTTACAGTGAAACATTGCTGGGGTGCAGAGACTGAACACCCAGCTGGCGACCAAGTTAGGTGAAGACCTGAGGGTGAGTTCCGGGTCTTCCGATAGTTTTCGTGTTACGGACGGGCAAGCTCGGTGAGGTGCAGCGGGCTACAGGTTCAAGGTTCTGCAGAATGAGCTGAGCTTCCCCCTCTCCCTCATGGGATCATGGCCAGGTTGCATGCAGTGACTCTACTCCGGGCATTACTTGGGGGGCTCCCAAGGTGATCAGTGGTACCAGTTTATAGGGTAGCGAAGACCCGCAGTGTTCCATAACATTGCACTCCGTTCTATAACTATAACTATTCGCCCCTGTAAGGCCAACGGCATAACAACAGAAGTAATTGTAACTTTATCCACTTGGTGTAACATGGTGTAACGGTGTGACACAAAACCCTGAAACTAGGCTTAACACTTAGCAAAGGCAAATTAATATTTACATTACTTTAAATATAAGGTGACTACACTTTTTACACCATGCTGAACGTCTTCCGTCATTCATCGTAGTCAAGACCACGTTGACAGAGGGAAGAGGCGTGTAATCCTTGAGCACCAGAAGTTATCTGGCTAATGTATTCTGTTGTTGTTTTAGATTTAGCTACTCAGAACGAAATGTCCATGTAGCACGGGCTATGGTGACCCCGTAAACTAATGTATCGTTGGTCGCTGCTAATATACACAGGTGGTGACATGAGGCCAGTGAGTAGTAAGGGTCTGGAACGGTCAGCCGGCAGAATAAGGGGCGTTAGCTGGTGGTGTAAATCAGCCGGCAAGCACCTGGCTGGTGGCTCTCGTGGAATGGCAGGGGAGGAATCCATGGTCAAAATATTTCTGTACATATAGCTGGCGGTTCTTGATGTTGACATGAAGTAATAAAGCATTCTGGTGTTAAGGACGGTAGGAAGAGGCACAAGCCACTGCTATGCAAGGGAATAGCGTAACACTTGGGCATCCCAAGATTATTCTCAAGGCTTCATATTGTATCTTCTCCAACTTGTTTAGTCTGCTTTTACCAAAACAAAAAATGACAGAGGCAGTTTAATCAATATGATCTCACAGTATGCTATGTGATTACTATTGGAATATGAAATGTAAAATATGATTAATATTTGTGTACTGTATGGGTTTGTGAGCCCATGAGGAACTTTAAATAGTCGAGGGTAAAAATAGCCTTAGCTACTCTATCCTTTGAGATGTATTTCATCACCTAATTAAAGAATTCACACTATGTCTCATATCTGAACCTTGCCTTCACCTGTGCCTCTCCATCTTTACTTACCCCAACACTAAAGACCACTGTAGAGTTTCGGTGATCAATATATCTTAGGGAAATTCTGGAATAAGCCTCTCGTATTGATAACACTGCTTGCCACGTGTAGTATTTGTGCCTATAAGGCACCCAAAATGTGTATAATGTATGAGGTTGTTGTTTGTAATTTGTTGCGGGCGCTTATTTTAATAATAATTATAAATTACTTCCAAATATTACAGTCATATATATTACAATATATTCGGTAGTTAATTATTATACAACTTTTTAAAAATTCTATTGCACATGTAGATTATGCAATAAATTGTAGCTAAAATTTTACGTTTCATTGTAAAAAAATATAAAAAAATGAATATTTAATGAAAAAAATTTTATTTTAATTACTAAGAAAAATTGTTTTTCTTTTATGGTAGACTTGAACGTATCATGTTATTGATCGCTGAAAATCGTTTTCTTTATCTGTGGCGATGCTTCGGCATTCACTGCCAATTTCGGTAATCTTTCACCAGACACACAGTTATGATTAAATGTTGGATACGGTGATAGAGAAAGGCTCGCTGACTTGATGCTCCACAAGCAAGATGAAAGCATCGTGCTATTTACTGAGTCTGAGTTACTCTCGGCTCTGAACAAGGGTACAGCCACATCCCCGGTGAGAATGGTATTACTTATGACATATTGTGTCTGCTTACGTTAGTACCAGGAAATACCCACTTGAACTTTACAATATGAGTTATATTACAACAGTTTTAAGCTCAACAAGCTACAAAGTAGCACAGAAAAATTATTCTTTTTTGGTTAGGCGGGTGAAACACCATAGATATATAAATTGTTTATTAATTATTTATGTAACATAATCTGCAACTTTAAGTTTCTAACTTATGGTGCACGTGTGCAATGAAACATGCATATATGTATGCAAGAGTAGTAGGTATGCTTGATAAGTATATTAATAAAGTACTCTCCAAGGATGGCTATACACTGTCAACTGATTTAGAAATGGCAAATGAATTTAATAGCTTGTTTTCATCGGTTGGTGCTAACCTTGCCAAGAAAATCCCACAGACTCAGACACATATCAACACATATCTCTCAGGCAGCTATCCAAACTCTCTTCTTCTTTCACTAGTCAGCCCGACAACTGTTGTGTCCATCGTACACTCACTAAAAACCA
The DNA here is from genome assembly GCA_020271785.1 of Procambarus virginalis. Taxonomy (NCBI): domain Eukaryota; kingdom Metazoa; phylum Arthropoda; class Malacostraca; order Decapoda; family Cambaridae; genus Procambarus; species Procambarus virginalis. Next base: position 41,959,812 of record WNGS01001312.1, on the reverse strand, counting down.
GAGGTGGGAACGTTTTATATATAAAACGTTATATATACTTATAACGTTATATACAAAGTTATATAATATGCTTTGTATATATAACAACTTATATATACAAAGCGTTTTATATATATAAAATGCTGAACTGTAATGTCAATCCTGACCTTAAAAGCTTCCTAGTAGGTTGTAACAGAACCCATGAGCACCACACCAGAAACAAATACCTATTTGATATTCTAAGAGTACGACTTAATCAAACTAGCAATGCTCTACAAATCAAGTGACCTAGAATGTGGAATGACCTTCCTAATCATGTTAAAGACTGTACCTCTCCCAACCAGTTTAAGATAAAAACTAAGTACTACCTAATTAACTCAATGTAACCTACCTTACCCCTAAATGTCAACCCATGTCTACTATTTTAAACAATGCTGTTTGTTGACCAAATTGTATATATACTATTTTTCTGCCATGTCTCCCCCACCCCTTTTTTTATTTTCTCAATACAATTTATACTTTAATCTCAATTAGTATTAAGTTTCAGTCTTAGTGTTTTTCCTGCCCGAAACGCTTTGCGTAATAGTGGCTTTAGGCATTGTATGTACTAGCTCTATCTATAAATCCATTAATGTTTGTATCTCACCTTGTATGTATGTACTTTACCTGAATAAACATTTGATTTGATTTGATTTGACTTCAGTGAAATCCCATTAATTGTATACAAGAGCGCCTCCATGCCTTGGCGCCACCCATAGCTCCGCAGTTCAACAAATCTCTAGTGTCATACCTTCCCTGATATTCTTAAAAAAGCATGAGTAACGCCAGTTCATAAAGGAGGCAATCCGGCAGACATAAACAATTATAGACTAATATAAAGCATAGCCATTCTATCAAAAGTAATTGAAAAAAGTATCTATAAACAACTCTACTCCTTCCTCGTAAAATTCGACATACTCAGCCCCCGTCAGTTTGGCTTTTGCTCCCAAAAGAGTTCCAACGATGCAATTACTAGTCTTCTTGATATAATTTACTTAGCCCTTGACAAAAATGAGTTTTCGATTGGACTCTTCATTGACTTGAGAAAGGCCTTTGATACTGTTAATCACAACTACCTCTTACGTAAATTCCATCACTATGGAATCCGAGGCCATGCCCTGGACTATATCCAATCCTTTCTTAGTGATAGACACCAATGTGTAGCCATCAATGATATAACCTCTTCCACTCTACCAATAACCGTTGAAGTGCCACAGGGCAGCATCTTGGGACCTCTCCTATTTCTTATATACATCAATGATCTGCCTAATGTTTCTAACATTCTTAAACCTATATTGTTTGCTGATGATACTACCCTCATCTACTCTAACCCCAACCCACATACACTAAATAATGTTGTTAATAATAAACTAAAAAAAGTCCACTTATGCATGTCAACCAACAAACTAACACTTAACATAGGAAAGACCTACTACATCTTATTTGGAAGCAAATCAACAAATGCAATTCAGCTTCAGATAGACAATGTAAACATTAGCAATAAAAATGATGGAAAGTTTCTTGGCCTATTCCTAGACAAGAGACTCAACTTCAGTACCCACATACAGCACATAACTAAGAAAGTCTCTAAAACAGTTGGTATACTCTCCAAAATCAGATATTATGTACCTAACTCTGCTCTCATCTCACTATATTATGCACTAATTGCTCCCTATCTTAATTAATGTATCTGTGCGTGGGGTTCAATCACTGCAAACCACCTCAAGTTCATCATCACCCAGTAAAAATCAGAATAATAACAAATTCTGCTTTCAGACAACACTCAGCCCCCTTGTTTAAATCCCTAAACATGCTAAACATAGACTCACTCCACATATTCTCTTGTGTCAACTACATTTACAATCCTTGTTTGTAAATGCAAACCATGCTCTGAAACTCTCCCTGGACAGATGTAATAGGACCCATTATCACCACACCAGAAATAAATATCTCTTTGATATCCCAGAGTCAAACTTAATCTGTGTAAACACTTTATGCAAATAAAGGGATCTAGTCTATGGAACTCACTCCCTATTGAATTGAAAAACTTTCCAACTTTGCGTCATTCAAAAACAAAACTAAAAATACCAAATTTCATCTTCATAGTTTCCTACTTTTTGCTTTAAAATTGCACTGTATCTAGTGCTACCCAACCTCCCGATCTTTATGTACCAATCCAAATACCCTTACCATTGTGATCATTGCTGTCTTTATATGTTTATCAATTGCTGTATGGTGCCTATTAATCTTGTTAAATACCAATCAAGCTGTCAATGCAATCATCAGAGCTACCAATGTGCTTTAATATACCTGCTAATCTCTCTCATCTCATTTTTTTTCTTGCAATGTATCTGTTATCATTTTATTGTAATTCTGCTAGAATTTACCTACTTAAAATTATCTGTTAGATTAAGGACCTGCCAGAAAACGCTGCGCGTACTAGTGGCTTTGCAAGAATGTAAATACCATGCTATGTATTCTCACTAACCCAATGTACCTTTTGTATATAAATAATAAAATAATATATATAATATATATATATATATATATATATATATATATATATATATATATATAATATAATATATAAATAAGTATTTACGTATTCCAACTGACTATTTTTGTTCCGATACAAGAATTCTTGTATAATACATTCTTGTAAAGCCACTAACATGGCATTTCGGGCAGGTTCTTAATCTT
>WNGS01001312.1:41931092-41949312 GCA_020271785.1 Procambarus virginalis | reverse complement strand
ATATATATATATATATATATATATATATATACATATATATATATATATATATATATATATATATATATATATATACATATATATATATATATATATAATATATATATATATATATATATATATATATATATATATATAATATATATATATATATATATATATATATATATATTATATGTCGTACCTAGTAGCCAGAACGCACTTCTCAGCCTACTATGCAAGGCCCGATTTGCCTAATAAGCCAAGTTTTCATGAATTAATATATTTTCTCTAATTTTTTTCTTATGAAATAATAAACCTACCCATTTCATTATGTATGAGGTCAATTTTATTTATTGGAGTTAAAATTAACGTAGATATATGACCGAGCCTAACCAATCCTACCTAACCTAACCTAACCTACCTTTATAGGTTAGGTTAGGTTAGGTATCCGAAAAAGTTAGGTTAGGTTAGGTTAGGTAGGTTAGGTAGTCGAAAAACAATTAATTCATGAAAACTTGGCTTATTAGGCAAATCGGGCCTTGCATAGTAGGCTGAGAAGTGCGTTCTGGCTACTAGGTACGACATATATGTATATATATATATATATATATATATATATATATATATATATATATATATATATATATAGAAAATATACTAGGGCTGTGAGGTAAAGCATGCTCACTCTAGCGCGCCAGCTATTGCCAGTCGCATACTCTACAGTGGTAGAGTATTCGGCTGGCAAAGCCTTGGTCGCGGGCTCGAACCACCTCACACCCCTAGTGGATTTTCTCATTCGTGAACATTATAACAAGATGAATTACAGATCGCGTTGAACCACAGGTACACGAGCACACAACTCAACATTACAGGCACAGAAAACATGCCCCTCCAACATGGAGTGAACCACCACATCAAGCCTGGATCACCACATATATCCACCAGTCACCCTGCAGAGGCGGGACACTCCGCCGTGATCCACTGACGGTAATCAGTGGGGAAAACACTGTGAAGTCACCACAGTTTATGTTTTCACAGTGAAACAAAAGAATGTTTCCTTTGCATATAAAAAAAATGTTACACATATCACCGTAACTTTATAAGTGATCCGTTTTGATATTTTATCGTTTTACAGTATTCCAATATAAGTATTCAATATATTTATATTTTATATTATGCTGCCTAATATGTAGCTTATCCTGCAAATTAAGTCTATATATTCACATAAATATTTAAAATTGCATGTTTAATTAATTCCAAACAAAGAGTTATGGATAATCCAGAGCGATTTGACTCAAGGCTTGCATATTCAGTCCTTTCTCGCCAGCGTTCCATACGTCAAGAAAGTGCTGTACTAAAGTTTCCTAACCTAACCAACCAGAGAACCAACGAAAAGAATTTGGGACGTCACGTCTATTTCGCTAGCAGCTGCCATTTTCTTGTACATCAGTTTTTGACCTTAGGTAAAGTTTATGTCAAAATGAGACGTGCTGTGAAGAGAACAGGTTGACATATGTGTTTATTTATTTATTTATTTATATATTTATTTATTTATTTATTTATTTATATACAAGAAGCTACATTGGGTTTATGAGAGTACAGAGACTTGAAGTTTTACATTCTTATAAAGCCACCAGCACGCATAGCGTTTCGGGCAGTAAAATTGATTTAAATTTCACCTTAATTTCGCATTAAACATTGTTCTACTAATATAATTAAATATTTTTATTATTAAAGACTTAAAAATTGCAGCACATATTTAGGTACATGTAAATATTTTCATGCATAAGTATAAATATTACTATTTTTTCTGTTATTGAGTCGCGTTGGGTTTCCCAAGAGATAAACGCTACCCTTTATCTAGATTATCTACCCTTTAGGAGATTATCTACCCTTTAGATAAGAGAAAGAAACGTATTTACTTGAAATCGACTGTGTGAGAGGCCAACACTTCCAGAGAGTGAACAACTGATCCACCTGCAAGAAATCGCAGACTTAGCTGGTGAATCTTAGCAGTCTCGTGTTTACATCTTACTTTTACACTGCGAAACATATACGTTTCGTGATTAGTGGATATGATAGGTGAAACATGATAGGCGGAAGAGCGATATTCGGTCGTGGAAAAGACCACGTTCCCAACTTGTGGGCAGCTTAATTCCTTGAAGGCAAGCGGGAGCGGCTCTATTCCTCCACAGGTCTGACTTTTGTGTCTACATAACTACGTCCCAAATTACTACAGCAGGAATCATTACCTGGCAGATGTGACGTCACTGCATCGCTGAGGTAATGGTAAATTTCAAAAGAAATCGCCAAGATATTATTTATATATAGCAAGAATACGAAGATATATTAGGAGTGGAAGTACGAGGACTTAGTGAAGGAACGATTTCCAACCACTTGGACGATTGGGGGATCGAATATCAACTTTGTAAGTAGCGAAGCTTTCGCTCTATGACTTACAAGCGACGCTCGATGTTATTTTCAGCATAGATGTTAACCATCAGGAAGCAGAAGATAAAAATCTCCTGCATTCTGACTAATCATCATTTCCGGACCTAAATCTTCAATACACGTTTAGGAAATTGTCTTGCCTACTGATTCTGAATATCTGTGAGGCGAAACCATTTTTTTCCTTCGCCATTTAAGGGTCCCTCACAAGAGAGTTTTGTTTCCTTCTCATTAGGCACATTTAACTCAATAGACATATTATTCTCGCTAGGCATATATATATATTTATTTTTTGTTTAGCTTCATGTTGGGGTCTGTAATATCCCTCTTATGTAAGTTTATTAATTAATTGAAATCATTGCCCTCTATTTTTTCCCAGAAGCTGTTGACATGTATGGAATGAAAGCATGTCTTAAAATCCCTCATCTACATGGTTCTTATTGGTAATAGTTCTTGTAAACTAATTTGATTGAATCAAAGCGTATTTGTACATTATATTTATTTATTTCACTGTCATTTTGAAGACTCTTTCAAGTGAATGATAATTTATCTTCAGGCGGTTACGGCTGCTGGATGATAAAATGGTTGACAATTGGAATCAAGGAGAGGCACTTGAAGAGGAAGTTTTCAAAAAAGACTAACAAAAAACACCACCACTACTAATATTTACTGAGGCATAACTTCATATTGAAACATTACATAACGAACAGTAAGTGCTTATCACAAAGCAAATGTTGTGATATGTATCAAAATGAAATATCATGTTCGTAGGAAGGGAAATATCAGGAGAAAGCGCCCAGCCATTCAGACTATATAGCACTTGGAAGGGGTCAGGATAAGGATTAGGGGTGGGATGGGGGAGAAGGAATGGTGTCCAACCACTTGAACGATCGGGGGATTGAACGCCAGCTTGCATGAAGCAAGACCGTCGCTTTACCGTCTAAGTGGTTGGACTTCATAGGTGAATCAAATTCATATTTGGCTCAACTTTCACAATGTTAAAGCTTTCAAGTGAAACGGAGAAAAAACCCAGCTTTCACTAGAGCAGCTTGTGTCAGGCTGGACAGCTCGCACGACTGACAGGAACACCATAGACAACAATGTTATAACACACTGGCATGTTTACCGGAACATTTCCCACATCTGTGTTACCCTACTAGCAGAGGCCAAGTCTCTTTACACATTTCATTGCTATTTGGTCATGATACTATTGATAAGACACAACAATATGTCTCACAAAGTAATGATACATGATCTGAGCCGCCACTTAAAACTAAATTTTAATTTATACTATTTTCTCAATAAATAATAACGATTTGCTCATTCAGCTCATCTCCCTCACCGTCACCAGATGATGGTTCAAGGAACTTGCAGTTCATACAATGAAACATTAAGAAATAAATAGAACTCACAAGATAGCGACGAGCTTCAACCCGAGAGTTGTGTACAGCGTGTAGCTGGCTGGGGATCCCAGAGAGTAATGAGCTCACAGGGAAGGTGCGGCAGGTGTTACCTCCCCGGGACTGTTGACCACGCCCCCCTTGACGTAGGCCGAGGACTAGGCGCTGGCCACGCCCCCCTTGACGTAGGCCGAGGTCTAGGCGCTGGACACGCCCCCCTTGACGTAGGCCGGGGACTAGGCGCTGGCCACGCCCCCCTTGACGTAGGCCGGGCAGTAGGCGCTGGCCACGCCCCCCTTGACGTAGGCCGGGTACTAGGTGCTGGCCACGCCCCCCTTGACGTAGGCCGGGTACTAGGTGCTGGCCACGCCCCCCTTGACGTAGGCCGGGGACTAGGCGCTGGCCACGCCCCCCTTGACGTAGGCCGGGGTCTAGGCGCTGGCCACGCCCCCCTTGACGTAGGCCGGGGACTAGGTGCTGGCCACGCTCCCCTTGACGTAGGCCGGGGACTAGGTGCTGGCCACGCCCCCCTTGACGTAGGCCGGGGACTAGGTGCTGGCCACGCTCCCCTTGACGTAGGCCGGGGACTGGACATGCCTTCCCTGTTGGGATCGACGCTAGGGTGCTGGCCACGTCTCTTCTGATGAAGACTGACGCCGCGGTGAATGTGTTCCCACCAATCTGTGTTTACAGAATTTAGCTTTAACTATAAACCCCAACCTTTCCGTCCCTCCTTTGTCTAATGCAATGACTCCAGACCAAATTTTCTATAATCTTTAAAGTATAATTTATTATTGAAGCACCTCTTACAAGGTGCTCGTTCAGCTTATGTTGCTGTCCTACTAATCTTACACTAAACACCTCTATGACTCTGTGTCACAAGTTTCGATCCCCTTTTGTTCTCGGGGTATTAATTGTAAATTATTTCAGGTTTTCAACTGTGTTAAATCACATAAGTATTTGATGTGTCTGTCGTCACTCCAATCCTTCTTTTTTCATTTTCAGCAACGTCAACTCTTGTCAGTTTTTTCATTATATTCAATCTCGTAATTCTGGGACGTTCCGCGTTGCAAACCTCCGTACCAATTAAAGTTTTCTTATATACTTTTGAGGGTGGACTCCAGAAGAGGGCGACATACTCTGTGACTGGTCTCTCTTAGACGGTGTGTAGTGATCTCAATACTATCTGATTTTAGTTTATGAATGATGGTCAGGAAACAAAATTTTCTATCGTGAATGGTATTCTGGTAATGTATGCGGCTGCAGTTATACTTTTTGCCTGATATTGCAGCCCATCCTCCTGTTTAGATAGTACTTATAATAACTAAGTGGGCCATCGTACATATATTGACGTAATGGACAATTAGATCAGGGGTCTCCAAACTATGGCCCGCGGGCCACATCCGGCCCGCCACATAATTTCATCAGGCCCGCCAAACAAATCCCTGTGTGGTGGCCTTGAAAAAATAATTATCGTACGAATGGCATCGCAGAATTATTCAAAGCTGGGGCTGCTGACTGGTGGCGCTCAGCCCGAGTCAGTTTTCCTCTCTCTCGATAGTGTGACGCACAGATACTAGTACTGGTAGGTATGTGTTGTGCATTACAACCAATCAGTTGTGTATAACTGTATATTGTGGGGATGGAGGGCGAGTGGGGCTTCGCTGCTTCTGTTTCAGGGAGCACAAACACTGTACAATATTCTTTTCTCTGTACTTTGACAATACCTTTATCTTAGTTATACAAAATAGCAATAATACTATTGTAGCCAAAAATATTGCATGTTTAAAATAGTTAAAATGGTAACCATTAAGTTTATCAACGAAAGCTGTTGCCATAATATTTACCACTTTATAATAATATGCTATGCTTTTTAACACCACACACAAGCTGTTTTTTTTCCTGTAGAATTTATTTCATTTATTTTATCCTTATGTTTTCAGATATGGAAAAGATAAAGAAAAGAAAAGTGGACAGTGAGTGCCGTCAGTTCAATGACGAATGGAAGATAAAGTACTTTTTGTGATAGCAAATGATAAAGCTTTATGCCTCATATGTAGAGACAGTGTTGCTGTTCTGAAGGAATACAATATTCGTCGGCACTATGAATCTAAACATGGCTCAAGTTATTCTCACATCACAGGAGCAGAACGCACTAAAAAGTTTGAATCATTTCAGCACAGTCTGCATTCTCAACAAGCTGTTTTCAGTAAGAAAAAATCTGAAAATGAAACTTCAACTAGAGCCAGTTACAAAGTTGCCTATGTGTTGGCCACTGATGGTAGTATCATAAAAGAGTGTATAGTGGAAGCAGCAGGAGAGGTATGTCCAGAAAAAGTAAACCTCTTCAAAATGATAAGTCTTGGGTCAAATACTGTTGCTCGTAGAATTGAAGATTTAGGAGGCGACATAATTCGGCAAATAAAGGAAAAAACAAAAAGATTTTGTTGCTATTCTCTTGCGTTGGATGAATCAACTGATGTGTGTGATACTTCTCAGCTCTTAGTATTCATTCGTGGTGTTGATAGTGAATTTAATGTGACCCAAGAATTAGCATCAGTTCACAGCATGCACACCACAACAACTGGAGAGGACATTTTCAATGAAGTAAGTAAAACTATGACAGAATATAACCTGGAATGGAAACAAGTGCAGTGTGTGACAATTGATGGAGGAAAGAATATGTCTGGGACAAAGAAGGGTTTGGTTGGGCAAATTACAACAGCTTGTGAGGTTGGAGGATTCTCAAAACCCATTTTTTTGCATTGCCTTATCCATCAACAAGCATTGTGCCTAAAATATGTTGATATGTCTTGTGTCATGAAACCTGTTGTTTCTGTGGTTAATTTCATTAGATCTCATGCACTCAACCATCGCCAGTTCCGTGATTTCTTGAAAGAAATTGATGCGGAGTTTGTTGACTTGCCTTATTATACAGCAGTTAGATGGCTTAGTTGTGGAAAGGTTTTGCTGCATTTCTTTGAGCTCAGATTAGAAATTGATTTATTTCTCACAGAGAATAAACCTCAGCCATTATTATCAGAATGTGAATGGATTTGGAAATTGGCATTTTTTGCAGATATGACAGGTCATATGAATAACTTGAATCTGAAATTGCAAGGCAAAACAAATTTGATCAGTTCATGTCAAGGCATTCAGAGCAAAACTTGCGCTACTTGAAGGCCAGGTGAAGGTTAAGAATTTTGCTCATTTTCCATGTTGTGAAAAATTTCATGCAGAAAGTAAAGTTGAATTTCCTTTTTCATTTGCAAATGAAATAATTTCAGATTTGAAAAAACAGTTTCAGAAGCGATTTGCTGACCTTGATGCCAAAGCAAATGAAATCAGGCTCTTTCATAATCCATTTGACTGCAATGCTGAAAATCTTCCAACTCAATTTCAAATGGAAATTATTGATCTCCAGGCAGATGACAGACTGAAAGATAAGTATAGAGAAGGAAATCTGATTGAGTTTTATAAATGCCTGCAGCCAGATCAGTTTCCAAATTTGATAAAGTTTGCTTGTAGTTTTGTGTCCATTTTTGGTTCAACATACTTGTGTGAACAAACATTTTCCAAAATGAAGTATGTGAAATCTAACTATCGAGCAAATTTGTCTGATGATCACTTGAAATCAATTCTTACAATTGGCTCATCTAATCTGGAACCTGATTTTAATGAAATTTTGAAGTCAAAACGACGGTATCATTCGTCACACTAATTTGGTTGCATAAAACTAAAGGCAGGAATCTATTTAGTTTACCATTTTTTCCAAAAAGATATGTTTTAATTTTTCCATGTTTATACTTTAATATTTGAGGAAATTAAATTACTGGCACTGATTTGTTTTTTTTTTTCATTTTTTATTCCTTCGGCCCGCATAAATATGGGAAATATATAATGTGGCCCTTACATTGAAAAGTTTGGAGACCCCTGAATTAGATAGTAGAATTTGGTACTATTCAACTTATCGAGTCCAGAAAAAATAAAGCTAAGAGCCAAACAAATATTCCTAGGCCTAATATAGCATATATATGTGCTATGTTAGGCCTCAGATAGCGTGTATTAGGCCTAGGATGGTTAGGTTGTATTGGCAACATAAATACAAAACCATTTTCAGTTTGTCCAAATTTAGTAGTTCCAAATTCTACTTTCTAATTGTCCATTACGTCAATATTCGTACGATGGTCCACAGTTATTTTAAATACTATCTAAACAGGAGAATTGGCTGGTTAATATGGATCTTGGTTTAATATTATATCCCACCTGTCTTTTGTTTTTCTCTACTCGTTACAAGGAGGTAGTTAGCCCGCATTGTGTTCCGTAAAGCTTGTCTTCTCTCACTTGTTCTCAATCACTTCACCTTACTATTGTACGAAGATAAAGTCCAGTAGTCATGTCGTGGACGAACTACAGCTTGTCCCAAACATTTAAGAGTATTTTACAAGCCTTATCTCTGTAACCTCTTATAATTTCTTACTTATTTCTTACTTATAAATTTCTTATTAATAAAAAAATAATTTTCTTATAATTTTGCATTGTTTCAACAGAATTGAGAAGCTGTCTGTTATTAAGTCTAATTTTGCTTTGAATAATGAACTGTATTTAAAAAAATAATAATGGTTCTAGGTAACCTCTTTCTCCAGTTATAAGCAATGTATACAATGAGTTTTATGAAATGTTTTGTCACAACCTACAACAAGAAAGGCTTTCGCTCCACTCAGTGATTGATACTATTGGCCTCAAGGAAATCACAACTTTAATGGTTAAGTAGAAGTCTAAAATAAAAGCACGTGACGCGACACTGAAGCACGCGACGCAAACATGTAACACTGAAGCACGCGAAGCAAACATGTGAAACTGAAGCACGCAACGAGAACATGCGACACTGAAGCACACGACGCAAACACGCGACACTGAAGCATGCGTCGTGAACATGTTACACTGAAGCACGCGACCCAAACATGCGACATTGAAGCCCGCGACGCGAACACGCGACACTGAAAAACTGACGTGACAATTGACACACTGACGCGAACACACAAAAGCAAACACCCACACACAGTCATTGGCCAGTACACACACGACGTTTAAACAGCGCAACAGTTCAGACACCCATAACAATACATCAAAATATTCAATACAGACAAAATATATATTTTTGTATGTATACTTTACAAAGAAATTTATATGTGATGAAGAAAGTAACACTGTCAGAAGCAATGGAAATTCCTTAAGTAATTCCGTATTTAGTAATACATCTTTAGAATTTGAATCCTTCTGAAGATGTATTATTAAATACATGGGTTCGCCATGGGGTTTCCCTCTAAGAGTCCTGTTCGCGAATTTTAACATGGTTACCATAGAGCAGAGAGTCTTAGTTGACATGGACTTAAAACCTGCCATATATTGCAGGTATGTTGACGACATATTTATGCAGGTACCTGATGTCTGACGTTTGCAGCAGTTGAAGGAGGCATTCCAGCAAAATTCCGTGTTAAGTTTCACTTACGAGATGGAGAGGTATGGGAAGCTGCCATTTCTACATGTAACAGTCCCGGAAAGGAATGGGGTCTTTCATACTGCAGTCAACACTAAGGATACGAACATAGAAATGTGCCTTAATACTAATAGTGACTGCTCGGTCAGGTACAAGCAGAGTGTTATCAATGCCTACGTCGACTGTGCTCTCCTTCAAAGCTCTGGTTGGAAACAGGTCGACGAGGAACTCTGTAGAGTAAGGCAGATCTTAGTCAGTAATGGCTTCTTTAATGGTTATGTTGAAGACGTCATTAAGAGAAAGGTGACACGTCATGGAACCTCTGAAGAAACAACCAACACAACACCTGTACTTCCTATTAGATTTTTTTACAGGAAATTTTTTCCCACGGCTTATAAAAAACGAGAAAAGAGTCCTGAAAGATATTAATGAAAGAAATGCTATCTCAACCGACACCAATCAGAAGATGCAACTAACAATTTACTACAATAACAAGAAGACCACAAACTTGCTTATGAAAAACTCTCCAGACACCAAGAAAAGCGCCTTAAGAGAGACATTGGAAACCATTAGAGAAGCCGTTGTTGACTAGGACCTGCCTTACCCTACGGAGTTCTTCATCGACTTGCTTCCATCCTGAGCTGTGGCTGAGAGCACGGTCGATATAAGCGGTTTCTCCAATGGTTTCGTTGAAGACATCATAAAAAGAAGGAGAAACGCCATGCAATCTCTGAAGAGACAACTAACACAACACCTGTACCCCCTATTAGGCTATTTTACAGGAAATTCTTTTCCACAGCTCATAAAACGGAGGAAAGGGTCCTGAAAGATATTGTTAATAGAAACGTTATCCCTACAGACAAAAATCAGAAGATACAATTGACGATTTACTATAAAACCAAAAAACGGCCAACTTACTCATGAAAAACTCTCCAGACACAAAGCAGAACGCTTTAAAAGAGACCAACGTAGTCTATGCCTATAAATGCTCACTTGGGGACTGTAAGCCCCAAAGAACTCAGAATATAGGCAAGACAACAACATCTCTTTCCAGGCGATTAACAATGCATAAGCAACAGGGTTCCATTAAGGAACATATAATCTCTTCCCACAACCAGACTATCACCAGAGAAGTCTTAACAAACAACACAGAAATCGTTGATAGATACAGCAATAGCAGGCGGCTCGACATCTGCGAGGCGCTACATATCAAAAAGTCAACACCAGCAATCAACAGCCAATTAATGCACAGGTATATTCTACCCAATTCAAGACTCCGTACCAATCGAGTTGGTTGAGTGGTTAAGGTGTCCTGTACACCAGATGCAGAGCGCTCCTGACAGTATGGGTTCGAGCCACTTCTGGGGTGTGAGTTTTCAGTTGCAAATATGCCTGGAGACCGTTCAGGCTTGTTCGCATTTGTGTTCCTCACGTGTGCCCCAAAGAATGAGGTGATTTGATAAAATACCATGCCCAAGATTACCATCAGAGTGCCGGCGGGGGATGGGAATTGGCCTCGGCTACCATCCACTTTTGTCCGGTCGTGTTGGTCGAGTGGTTAAGGTGTCCTGTACGCCAGATGCAGAGTGTTCCTGGCAGTATGGGTTCGAGTCACTTCTGGGGTGTGAGTTTTCAGATGCATATATGCCTGGAGACCGTTCAGGCTTGTTCGCATTTGTGTTCCTTACGTGTGCCCCAAATATTGAGGTGATTTGATAAAATACCATGCCCAAGATTTCCATCAGAGTGCCGACGGGGGGATGGGGAATTAGCCTCGGCTACCATTCGCTTTTGTCCGGTCGTGTTGGTCGAGTGGTTAAGGGGTGTCCTGTACGCCAGATGCAGAGTGCTCCTGGCAGTATGGGTTCGAGTCACTTCTGGGGGGTGTGAGTTTTCTGCTCACACCCCCAGAAGTGACTCGAACCCCCACTGCCAGGAGCACTCTGCATCTGGCGTACAGGACACCTTAACCACTTCGGGAATCTTATTTTCCAAGATAGGAGAGACCAACCTTACTAAGTGTGCGCAGTTGGCTAACATCTACAGCCTAATTCACCAACTGTCATCCGACACACCTTTTGGTAAACCGTCTTGTTCCAGTCCTGCTAAAGAGAGTACTGCTACTCAGACCCCCTCAGCTGCACCACGTCAACCCCCCCCCCCTATCCCCCCTGTACCAGACCCTCATACCCCCCCTCAAACCCCCAGACCCCCCAAGTCCTCCTTCCTTAACTCTCCCACCCAAGGCATCCCTTGCCCCCCCCCCCACCTCTAGTGGAATCAACAGAAACTGAGAATGGACAGAAGAGAGTCAACTTCAAGGTCATGTACTCAAACATAGATGGGATTACAAGGTTAGTGAACTTAGGGAAAGAGCACAAGAAGTAAACCCGGATGTAACTGGACTCTCAGGAATCATAACGAATGCTGGGTTTCCCCAGGACTACACTATAATAAGGAAAGAGAAGGAAGGAAGGGAAGGAGGCGTAGTGGCTCTACTGATGAGAAAGGAATGGAGTTTTAAGGAGATGGTTATTCCGGCCTGCGAAGGGTTCAGAGACTTCAACACTGGCACCATGACGATGGGAGGACCAAGAGTAGTAGTAGTAGCAGTGATATATAACCCACCAACAAATGAAAGAAGACCCAGGCAAAAGTATGACAGAAACAACATGGTAGTTAACACTGTCATTGAGAGAGGAACCGCAGTTGCCTGTAGAAATCGATCCCATCTGCTCATAATGGGGGGACTTTAATCACGGGAGGATAGACTGGGAAAACAAGGAACCACATGGAATAAGAGGAAAGATGGAGAGCGAAACTGTTGGAGGTGGCGACTAGAAACTTTTTAAATCAGCATGTCAAGGGTCCCACGAGAATAAGAGGCAATGATGAACCAGCAAGACTCGACCTAGTATTCACTCTGAACGATTCAGATATAAGGGAAATCGGTCTTAAAGCCCCCGTGGGTATTAGTGATCACAGTGTACTGTTGTTTGAGCATCTGGTCGAAGAAGGGTAAATGTACTCAAGGAAGGGACCAGAGAGCTAGAGGCCGGCATTTCAGAAGGGAAACTATGAAGAGATGAGAAAATTCCTAACTGAAATAGCTTTGTAAACAGACTTCAGAGGAAAGACGGTTCAAGACTTGATGGACTACATCACACGGAAGTGTAAGGAGGCAAAAGACAAGTTCGTCCCAGTCCGAAAGGCAAAAATTGAAATGGAGATGAGAAATCCATGGTTTAATCAGAGTTGTAAGCTAGCAAAGCAGCTAAGTAAAAGGGCGTGGAGAAACTATAGAAACAACAGAACACTAGAGAGCAGAGTAATATACCAGAGCGCCAGGAATGAATACGTCAGGGTGAGAAGAGAGGTAGAGAGGCAATATGAAACTGACATAGCGACCAAGGCAAAGACTCAACCTAAACTGCTACACAGCCACATCAGGAGGAAAACAACAGTGAAGGAACAGGTAATGAAACTGAGGATAGGGGCAGAAAGATTCACTACAAACGACAAGGATGTGTGAGAGGAACTCAATAAGAAATTCCAGGAGGTTTTCACCTCAGAGCAAGAAGAAGTCCCAGAGATAAAAGAGGGAATATCAAACCAGATACCACTAGAGGAGTTTGTGATTACCAGTGGGGAGGTGAGGAAGTATCTGCTAGAATTGGACATGACAAAGACTATAGGCCCGGGTGGAATCTTACCATAGATTCTAAAGGAAGGAGCAGAAGCTCCTTCCACATAGAATCTGCCACTCTCCATGGTGTACAACATATCACTGGTAACAGGTGAACTGCCAAAAATTTGGAAGACGGCCAATGTAGTCCCAATATACAAGAAGAGTGATAGGCAGGGTGCACTGAACTACAGGCCAGTGTCCCTAATTTGCATTCCATGCAAGATGATGGAGAAGATTGTGCGAAAGACGCTAGTGGAACATCTGGAGCAGAGGAACTTTGTAACACAACATCAGCATGGGTTCAGAGATGGGAAATCATGCCTAACAAGTTTAATTGAGTTCTATGACCAGGCAACAAAAATCAGGCAAGAGAGAGAGAGAGCTGGGCAGACTGCATATTCCTGGACTGCCAGAAAGGTTTTGACACAGTACCACGTAAGTGACTAGTGCACAAACTGGAGATGCAGGCAGGAGTGAAAGGGAAGGTTCTCCACTGAATAAGGAAGTACCTAAGCAACAGGACACAGCTGGTCACTGTGAGGGATGAGGCCTCGGAGTGGCGGGGAGTCACTAGTGGAATCCCCACAGGGATCAGTCCTTTTACTTATACTGTTTCTGATATACGTAAATGAACTCCCAGAAGGAATTGATTCGTTCCTCTCGATGTTTGCTGATGATGCAAGAATTATGGGGAGGATCAAGACAGAGGAGGATACTATGAGGCTACAAGAAGACCTGGACAAACTGAAGGAATGGTCCGACAAATGGCTACTAAAGTTCAACCCAAGTAAATGTAAGGTAATGAAACTAGAAGGCCAGTCAATGGATACTGAATGGGAGATGAAGTCCTTCACGAAACGGACAGAGAAAAAGATCTAGGAGTTGATATCACTCCAAACCTGTCTCCTGGAGCCCACATCAAAAGAATAACACCAGCGGCCTATGCGAGGCTGGCTAACATCAGAACTGCTTTCAGAAACCTGTGTAACGAATCCTTCAGAACCTTGTATACCACATATGTAAATCCAATCCTGGAGTATGCGGCCCCAGCATGGAACCCGTATCTAGTCAAGAACAACGAAACTGGAAAAAGTTCAGAGGTATGCCACTAGGCTAGTCCCAGAACTAAGAGGCATGAGTTATGAGGACAAACTACGTGAACTGCACCTCATGTAGCTGGAAGACAGAAGAGCTAGGGGAGACATGATCACCACATACAAAATTCTCAGGGGATTTGACAGGGTGGACAAGGATGGATTATTTAACACGGGTGGCACACGCACAAGGGGACGCAGGTGGAAGCTGAGTACCCAAATGAACCACAGAAACATTAGAAAGAACTTTTTCAGTGTCAGAGTAGTTAGTAAATGGAATGCACTAGGAGGTGATGTGGTGGAGGCTGACTCCTTACACAGTTTCAAATGTAGATATGACGAGCCCAGTGGGCTCAGGAATCTGTACATCAGTTGATTGACGGTTGAGAGGCGGGACCAAAGAACCAGAGCTCAACCCCAGCAAGCTCAATTAGGTGAGTACTGTGATATGAACTACTCACTTTACTGCCGGTATTGTAAAGTGTATGGACATACCATAGAAAAGGGTACCAATCCTCACTGTAAGTCCAGCAGTGAGATCCACAAGCCCAAACCACCTCCTCCTAAAACTCGTATGCCTGTAATGAATATTCATGTTCCATCCTCTGATCTTTCTCTCTTCTACAGATACCTATATCCCGGAACTGTCTCTACCAGCGGTGGAGATTAAGAGGGAAGGATCCAACTGAACTTCTTGAGGGACAGCTGCACTACAATCGATACTCCTCAAAGCAGCTGCACCCAACGTCACCTACACTGGGGAAACCGTCCTCATCACTGACCTCACTGCAACCACTCCATACCCACTCGCTAGAGTCAACCTGAATTGTTCGTTCGTTCATGGTTAAGTCCACGTTGCCATGTGGGAGAAACCTTTCCCCATTCCAGGAATTCAACTTGTACTGGGCAAGTACTTGGCAGAAGATCAAGAGCCCACGAACCTCATCCTCAGTGACAAAACACAGGTATGTTACTCTTCCATGGAAGATCTATTATAAAATACGTTGCAGAGAAGGTCCGACCGACCAACAATTCTGAGGACATTTCCCAACCTGTCATGGTGACGACGCGTTCCCAAGCTCCTCAACCACAACTAGCGTCTCCAGCTGTTCCTCAAGATTCTCAGGGCCTCCCACCGAATCTCAGCTTGTTGGAATTCTGTAAGTTGCAGAGCGAAGATCAATCCCTAACATCTTTATTCTTTCAGGCCCAGATTTAATCAGATTCTACCCCTGGTTTTTGGGGGGATAACCATACTCTCTACCGCAGATTTAGATCCAGTAAGTTAAAGGAGGACGACGATTGGGCTAACGTCAACGAGCTGGTAGTACCTCCCAGCCTACGGCCAGAGATCATACATCTGGCCCATGACCCTCTCTCACACTACGGCTTCAACAAGACTTACAACGCCCTGGAGCAGGACTACTACTGGCCAGGTATGGATTGTGACGTCAAGACCTTTGTGAATACTTGCCACACGTGTCAGATGGCTAGTAAGCCGAACGCTAACATACCAAAGGCACCATTTATTCCCATTAGAGTGCATTCAGAACCATTCAGTAAGCTTAAAATTGACTGCATTGGTTCTTTGCCCAGGACCAGCTCGGGCAACATATATATCATCACTATTCTATGTCCTACTACCAGGTTCCCTACAGCAGTTCCCGTCAAGAACAGTACGGCTGCTAACGTTGTGAAGCACCTAGTGAAACAGGGCCCGCAGTGCGGACATCCCGAGGAGAGTCAGCGCAGTTGTGGCACCACCTACTCCAACGACCTGTGTAAGAAAACCAACATCTCCCAGGTACAGTCTAGCCCTCGTTATTTTGCTTCTCCTGACTGCCATGATTCAAACTCTTTGATAGCTACTTCAAACATCAAGAAATATCTTTCTACCTACGAACCAAATCCAGATAAGAGTGCTCCACTCGACAACTTGACCAGCCTTCCGCTAAAATACCTTAAACCACATCACACTCCATGTCATTTGAAAGGCTTAAACCATTATCTTGTACTAATTCCATTCTCGCCTCGCCAGCTGTTAGGAAACCTTTCGTCTTCCATGTCGACGCCAGCAAACTGGTGTTGGAAATGTCACGACACCACAACGAGATGGGATCATACCATCCAGCTTCTACCGTCATAAAGAAGCCACTCAACATCCCACCCAGCATGCACCACAACGAGCCATCCACTCTACAAGGTTACCATCTCATCTCCTCGGACCACAATCCCCCCCCCCCTCCCCCGTCCATGCAGCAGGTCCAGTTCTCCAACCGACTCGTACTTCATGGATCCTGCAGCACCACATCAACAAAATCTCCTTCAATCACAATCTCTTCGGATCCTTCAGCAGACCCAGTTTTCCAACCACCGCTGGCTACGCTGAGCCTTGCACCTGCCGAACAATTTCCTCAACATCTCATCGGATCACCATTCTCTTCGATCCATTTCCCAGGCTGAGTTCTCCAACCAAATCGTACTTCACTGAGCCCTAAGTACTACATCAACATCTTCTCCAATCACCATCCTATTCAGTTCCTGCAGCAGACCCAGTTCTCCAACTAGCGCTTGCGTCGCTGGGCCTTGTACTAGTAGAATTACAGTCTCAACATCATCTTCATCAAAGGCTGGGACAACGTCGTCGCCGACGCACTCTCACGATTCCACATTGTGGAATCTCTCCACAGCAGCATCACAGGCGATAGGAACAGGATTCGGGGGAGGTTATCTTGAGGTTATCTTTAATTTTTTTTTTTGCAGGGATATTCCTGAACGGGCCCAAGCCTCTGGCTGGCCCACTAAGTGTTGCTTGTTTTTGTTTTACTTGGGCGGAGTATGAGTATTTATGACTCGTATGGTCGCTTCAGTAAGATATCTTGAGATGATTTTGGGGCTTAGAGTTCCCGCGGCCCGGTCCTCAACCAGGCCTCCATTTTGTTACACTCCCCCCAGGAAGCAGCCCGTAGCAGCTGTCTAACTCCCAAGGTACCTATTTACTGCAAAGTAACAGGGGCATCAGGGTGAAAGAAACATTTTGCCCATTTGTCTTCGCCTCCACCGGGGAGCGAACCCTGAACCTCAGGACTACGAATCCGAAGCGCTGTCCACCCAGCTGTCAGGCGCCCCTGGGGAGCTGTTATGGTAATCTCCTGCTTAGGCAGTAGATCCTGCCTGTTCCTTATACCGCCTATTCACCAACGTATCTGCATGCTCCAACATAAGGAATTAACAACAATGACAACAACAATACGTGCTCAATAAGTATGGGGTGTCTAGGCAGACCCCCCCCCCCCCTCCTCTCTCCACCTTATAGTACCCGAGACACCTGGACACCTGCTGTCTGGGCAGGGCCCAGACGCCGGTCGACCAGACACTAACTACTTATTTAACAGCATGTCGATGCAGTTAAGCAAGCTCAGATGTCATTCTCCAATATATATATATATATATATATATATATATATATATATATATATATATATATATATATATATATATATATATATGTATATATATATATATATATATATATATATATATATATATATGTATATATATGCGAACAAGCCTGAATGGTCCCCAGGACTATATGCGAATGAAAACTCACACCCCAGAAGTGACTCGAACCCATACTCCCAGGAGCAACGCAACTGGTATGTACAAGACGCCTTAAACCACTTGACCATCACGACCGGACAAAATGAGGTGATAGCCGAAGCTATTTGAACCACCTCACCGCCGGCACTCGGATGGTTATCTTGGGCATAGCATTTTACCAAATCACCTCATTCTTTGGGGCACACGTGAGGAACACAAATGCGAACAAGCCTGAATGGTCCCCAGGACTATATGCGAATGAAAACTCACACCCCAGAAGTGACTCGAACCCATACTCCCAGGAGCAACGCAACTGGTATGTACAAGACGCCTTAAACCACTTGACCATCACGACCGGACAAAATGAGGTGATAGCCGAAGCTATTTGAACCACCTCACCGCCGGCACTCGGATGGTTATCTTGGGCATAGCATTTTACCAAATCACCTCATTCTTTGGGGCACACGTGAGGAACACAAATGCGAACAAGCCTGAATGGTCCCCAGGA
>WNGS01001312.1:41899243-41910829 GCA_020271785.1 Procambarus virginalis | reverse complement strand
GCTTCCTCCGTCAGCAGAACGCTCACCACAAAGGGGACAAGAGAGTGAACAGAAGAAAGTGAGCTTCAAGGCAATGTTCACTAACATAGATGGGATTACAAATAAAATAAGTGAACTTGGAGAATGGGTACTAGAAGAAAACCCAGATATAATAGCACTTACAGAAACAAAGCTAACAAAAACCATAACAAATCAAATGTTTCCACAGGATTACTATATAGTGAGGATCGAGGGGAGAAGGAAGACTAGAAATGGTGTAGCTTTGCTGATAGAGGCTGGAGTTTTGAAGAGGAATGAGTTGTTACAGGTTGAGATTTCACGTGACTACAGTAACAGGTACCCAATACAATGGAGGAAAAAAAATTATAGTAGTAGTCATATATAACCCCCGCCAATGACAAAGACTCAGTAGCAGTGATTATGATAGAAACAACATGGCCTACCATCCATGTAATGAGAGAGATCAGCTTCTATGCTAGCAGAAACGGATCCAGACTACTAATATGGGACGATTTCAACCACAGGGAAGGGATAGATGAAGATACGCGGAGGAGAAAGAGACTACATGGAGGAAGGCAAATACCACACGACCTACATGAGAGCCTAATGCTGCTGGAGTGGCAACAAGACCTTTCTAAGCCAACACTCAAGCTAGGGGCCGACAAGAATGAGAGGAGGGGAGATTGACCAGCAATGCTTGATCTCGATATTTACCCTAAATGAGTCGCGATATAAGGGAAGTTAAGTGGAAGCCCCCAGGAAGGTCATACAGTGTATGATCTTGAGTACTGGTAGAGTAGGAATTATCTCAAAAAAAGACTGGGAAACAAAGGCTGGCATACCGAAGGGAAAATTATGAGAGATGAGAAAATTCATAGGGGTTATACCATGGAACTCAGAACTCACAACTAAGTCGTAAAGACATGGTGAACTATGTCACCCAGGTACCAGGAGGCAGTAAGCAGGTTTATCCCGACCCGACAGGAAAAAAACGAGAATCAAAAGAAGAATCCGTGGTTTAATAGGGCATGTATGAAAGCAGAGGAACTGAACAAATGGGCGTGGAGGAACTTCCGAAATAACAGAACACCGGACAGAAGAGAGAGATACCAGAGAACCAGGAACGAGTATGTTAGTGTGAGAAGAGATGATGAGAAAAAGTATGACAATGATATAGCTAATAAAGCCAAGACCGAACCAAAGCTACTACACAGTCACATCAGGAGGAAAACAACAGTGAAGAAACAGGTGATGAAACTTAGAACGGGTGAGTACAGGTACACAGAGAATGACAAAGAGGTGTGTGAGGAACTCAACAAGAGGTTCCAGGAGGTCTTGACAATAGAACGAGGAGAGGTCACTGAACTAGGAGAGGTGGCAGTTAACCAGGTGGCCTTAGAAGGGTTCGAAATTACTAGAGATGAGGTCAAAAGGCACCTGTTGAATCTGGACGTGAGAAAGGCTGTTGGCTCGGACGGAATCTCACCATGGGTATTGAAATAGTGTGCAGGAGCGCCCAGCTTACCACTCTCCATAGTGTATAGTAGGTCACTAGAAACGGGAGAACTACCAGAAATATAGAAGACTGCTAATGTAGTCCCAATATACAAAAAGGTGACAACAAGAGGCACTGAACTACAGGCCAGTGTCCTTAACTTGTATACCATGCAAGGTGATGGAGAAGATTGGAGAAAAAACTTAGTAACACATCTGGAGAGAAGGAACTTCGTGACAACCATCAACATGGGTTCAGGGAGGGTAAATCTTGCCTTACAGGCTTGATAGAATTCCATGATCAGGTGACAAAGATTAAGCAAGAAAGAGAAGGATGGGCGGACTGCATTTTTTTGCGTTGTCAGAAAGCCTTTGACACAGTACCCCATAAAAGGCTGATGCATAAGCTGGAGAAACAGGCAGGAGAAATGGTAAGACGCTCCAGTGGATAAGGGAAAACCTAAGCAATAGGAAGCAGAGAGTTATAGTGAGTGGTGAGACCACAGATTGGCGTGAAGTCCCCAGTGGAGTCCCACAGGGCTCTGTACTTGGACCTATCCTGTTTCTGATATACGTAAATGATCTCCCAGAGAGATAGACTCATTCCTCACAATGTTTGCTGACGACGCCAAAATTATGAGAAGGATTAAGACAGAGGAGGACAGCTTGAGCTTTCAGGAAGACCTGGACAAGCTGCAGAATGGTACAACAAATGGTTGCTAGGGTTTAACCCAAACAAATGCAATGTAATGAAGATAGGTGTAGGAGCAGGAGACCAGATACAAGGTATCATTTGGGAGATGAAATACTTCAAGTCAGAGAGAGAAAGACCTGGGGGTTGATATCATACCACGCCAGGTCTGTCTCCTGGCTCATATCAAGGGATAACATCAGCGGCATATGCCAGGTTGGCTAACATAAGAACGGCCTTTAAAAACTTGTGTAAGGAATCTTTCAGAACTTTATATACCACATATGTTACGCCAATCCTGGAGTATGCGGCTCCAGCACGAGTCCATATCTAGTCAAGCATAAGACTTAACTGGAAAAGGTTCAAAGGTTGCCACCAGATTAGTACCCAAACTGAGGGTTATGAGCTACGAGGAGAGACTACGGGAATTAAACCTCACGTCACTTGGAAACAGAAGAATTAGAGGGAACATGATCACCATATACGAGATTCTCAGAGGAATTGATAGGGTAGATAAAGACAGGCTATTTACCACAAAGGACACACGCATCTGGGGACACAGGTGGAAATTGAGTGCCCAAATGAGCCATAGAGACGTTAGAAAAAAAAATTTCAGTGTCAGAATAGTAGACAAATGGAATGCACTAGGAAATGATGTGTTGAAGGCTGACTCTATACACAGCTTCAAGTGTAGATATGATAGAGCCCAATAGGCTCAGGAACCTGTACATTAGTTGATTGACAGTTGAGAGGCGGGACCAAAGAGCCAGAGCTCAACCCCAGAAGCACAATTAGGTAAGTACAATTAGGTACGTACATTGATACAGTCAACTGATTCGCTTCAAAATTCCTGGATTACGTCTGCAGCAGCGGGCTGAACCCAGCAGCAGGCTGAACCCAGCAGAGGGCTGAACCCAGCAGAGGGCTGAACCCAGCAGAGGGCTGAACCCAGCAGAGGGCTGAACCCAGCAGAGGGCTGAACCTAGCAGAGGGCTGAACCCAGCAGAGGGCTGAACCCAGCAGAGGGCTGAACCCAGCAGAGGGCTGAACCCAGCAGAGGGCTGAACCCAGCAGAGTGTGGCAGACGATTGCCCACGTTCCAAAGTGTTTCAGAGACCCACTTTGCTACTGCTGACGTTGTCCCAAATTAATGAGTCACAGTAAGTATCGTTAAGGGTAAGTATGTAAGTCATTAAGGAAACTTAGCTGTCGCAATGTTTCAATGACTTTTCACTCAAAGCCTCAAATGAGTGTTGATAAATTATTATGGTCACAGGGAAGAGATTCCAGTACCCCAATAAGATACGTTGCTGGTATCAACCAGGAGCTTCAGCAGTGATACAACCAAGAGGACCTCGGGGAGGAGAGACTGTTCTTCTCCTCTGGGTTCGGGGTCCACTATACCAAGACGAAAGACCACAACTCTCCACTGTGAATTGGGGTCCTCAGTCTCGGTGCTGTGGTCCCCTTGGATGTGATTCCAAAGGAAGAACGTGAGCCATATCACATGTATTTCATAATTTCCATTGATTTATACTTAACTAATGTCAAACGATTCCACTATAAGAAACATTCGTAGAATTATACATCAGACACCGTTCACACACAGGCCTCTGCAGGCCCCTGCAGGCCTAACAGCTGAGTGGACAGCGCTTCTGATTCGTAGTCCTGAGGTTCCGGGTTCGATCCCCAGTGGAGGCGGAAACAAATGGGCAGAGTTTTTTTTACCCTAATGCACCTGTTTAACTAGCAGTAAATAGGTACCTGGGAGTTGGACAGCTGCTACGGGCTGCTTCCTGGGGGTGTGTGTTACAAAAAGGAGGACTGTTCGTGAACCGGGCCGCTGGGACGCTAAGCCCCGAAATCATCTCAAGATAACCTCCTGTAGCGGCTAGTACTTATCGCTTTGAGAAGGAAGCAATTACCAATTATCTACATCCTGTGTTAACCTTATGGTATTGCCTGGTTAATGGTTAATTTATGGTTAACTTAACCACATATTGTCTGGTTGTCCAGTCAAGCAACCAGGAGGCCTGGTCGAGGACTGGGCCGCGTGGACACTGAAGACACACTCTGGGAGCATCACAAGGTAACCACAAGGGTCTACCTCCCTACATTGTAGCGTGCCTGTCTTATATCACACAGACTTACTATGTCATGTATTAATCTCGTATCATACACTAATAGTGTCATGTATTAAACTGTTATCGCACAGACTTATAATGTCATTTATTAAACTGTTATCGCAAAGACTTACAATGTCATGTATTAAACTGTTATCGCACAGACTTATAATGTCATGTATTAAACTGGTATCATACAGACTTATAATGTCATGTATTAAACTGTTATCGCACAGACTTATAATGTCATTTATTAAACTGTTATCATACAGACTTAAAGTAGTAGGCATCAGTCTCAGAAGACTATGGAGTTACGCTCTGGAGTAGCCTCTCAACAGCGCAAAGCCAGGAAAGGTTGATACTTAGAAGCTGTTAACCAAGTAGCAGGTCCCACCTCTCCACGTCGCCGAAAATCTCCAATGGAAAGGCAAACGCCAATACGATTGGTTCCAGCGCCGTCGCAGGAACTGTGAGCTCCGGCGTTGACCTCGAAATTGGTGAAAGAAAGCACAGGGACCTCCCAACCCGGAGACCGCCGTGGTCGGGGCTGGAGAAGAACCACCCCAACAAGGGCAAGAACGACCTCAACCTCCTGAAGCAGAGCCTGGGCCGCACGAGCCCCAGGAGGTGGACGTCCCGGTCCCGCACCTACGGGTTCCTGACAGAGATCTTCACAGCTCTCCTGTCACCCGAGGCCGGCCTCCTTCAAGACCAGGCAGAAGGAAGAGTGATAATTATTATAAACAACAATTATTATTATAATAATATAATTAATTAATAATTATTACAGACTTATAATGTCATGTATTAAACTGGTATCATACAGACTTGTAATGTCATGTATTAAACTGGTATCATACAGACTTATAATGTCATGTATTAAACTGGTATCATACAGACTTATAATGTCATGTATTAAACTGGTATCATACAGACTTATAATGTCATGTATTAAACTGGTATCATACAGACTTATAATGTTGTCTAATGCCTTGGTTTCATGCAACCTTATAATGCTGTGTTATAATGCTGCAACCAAACATCCCTTCGATTTATTTAACTGTTGCAGCTAGTAGTAGAAAGAACCTTGTGCACTCATGTAAGTTGTATTGCTCAAGGATAACAGAAAGAAGAACAAAGTTGTGTTCAGCCCAAGATTTTGTTGAATGTCAATGGTTATTTTAATTTTTTTTAACAACAAAAACTTGGTTATTATATTTGTTGGCCACAAAAACACTGCTTGCACTGATCTTCTATACATAACAACTAGAGACATTTCCAACCAGTCCATATCCTTCACCACCTTCCCTACGTTACCTTCTATACTCTTCACTGTCTTCACCACCTTCCATACCCTTCACCACCTTCCATACCCTTCACCACCTTCCCCACTCTTCACCAATTTCCGCACCCATCATTATCTTCCCCGACCATTCACCGCCTTCCCTACCATTCACTAAACTTCCGACCCTTCACCACCTTCCATATCTTTTACTATCTTCCTGACACTTTACCACCTTCCTTACCATTCACTGTCTTCCTGACTTATCAACACCTTCCTTACTATTCACTATCTTCCCCACCCTTCACCTTCGCTACCCTTCAGTACCGTCCATACCCTTCACCTTCCCTTCCCTTCATCACCTTCCTCAACCTGCATTACTTTCCTGACCCTTCACCGCCATCCCTATCGTTCACCATCTTCCCGACCATTCACCACCTTCCCTAACCTTCTCTATCTTCACGACCATTCACCACCTTCCCTAACCTTCTCTATCTTCACGACCATTCACCACCTTCCCTAACCTTCTCTATCTTCACGACCCTTCCCAGAGTGACACAATACAGCACACACATCATAGTGTGTGTTACCAATATAATACCCAACATAAGGCTGCGTGACATAACACAAATTATCAGGGGGAAAGCGCCAAATCATTAAGACTATACAGCACTTTGAAGGGATCAGAATAAGGATTTGGGATGGGATGAGGGTGGGGAAGGAATGGTGCCCAACCGCTTGGACAGTCCGGGATTGAATGTCAACCTGCATGAAGCAAGACCGTCGCTCTACCGTCCAGTACAAGTGTTTGGTCTAGATTCTGAGGGGAATAGATAAAGTGGACCAGGATAGCCTCTTCAGACTGAGAGAAAGCAGGACAAGAGGGCACAGGTGGAGGCTGGAGGCGCAACTGAGCCGAAGAGAATGGAATGGAATGATCAGGGGAAAGCGCCAAGCCATTACGACTATGTAGCACTTGGAGGGGGTCAGGATAAGCATTTGGGATGGGACAAAGGAAAGGAATGGTGCCCAACCACTTGGACGGTCGGGGATTGAACGCCGACCTGTTTGAAACGAGACCGTCGCTCTACCGTCCAGCCCAAGTGATTGGGCTGGACGGTAAGAGAAGTAAGAAAGTTCTTGTATCCTGTATGGGTAGGTAACAAGTGGAATGGTCTACCAGAGCAAGTTGTGGAAGCCACCACCGTCCACAACGTTAAGGCCCGATTCCACAAAGAATTTAAAAGTCAGAATAGTTAGGTTAAAACGCAACAGATACAAGGGTAGAAGACGGGGCATAAAGAGCTAGACCTCACTCCCCCATAGACACTAATAGGTAAGAACACAACATAATAGTTGTGTGTGACAATAATATAACCTTTTGGGTGGTTTTATTTTTAACCATAAAATTGTAATTTGGGGCTCAGTTTTGATCCCATGTTTGACATTATGTTTTCCATTTCCCTTATTACATATTGCTTCTCTCCGTTGTCGCTTAATCTATCTGGGTGAAATAATGAAAGTCTGTTTGTTATATATTCAGCTCATGGCGTGTGGCAAAGTTGTTGTTACTCGGTGAGAGAATTGAATTGTATAAATTACAAAACAATTTTGATTAAACACATAAAAACTTACCGAAGTTAGTTTATTTCAATTGTATTTAATTTGTATTTAGAGATTTTATACAAAGTTTTACAATATCCTGACTTATTTTACACTTTATTTAAATATTTTAGTTTTGTTTTATTATTTTTATAAAACTGTAATATCATTATAGGTATAGGTTCAGTACTAATTGTAATATCTTAACATACTAAGAAGGTTAGGTTAGGTCGGTGTTTTCTACTCAGCATTTCAAGGTAAACTCAAATATTCATAATAAATTAGTATGTCACATATGCACTTATTCATTTGCCATATATTGACTATAAGCAAGTGCAAGAACGGGTTGGTTGGTGACGCCCTCCCTCTCACATGAGAAACTATATTGATCAGTAATTATTGGAGGCGTTAAAACTTTATTATATAGAAATACACACCGTCAATGCCGAGTAGTCCTTAAAGAACTAATCATGTTTCTATTAACAGATAATTTTAAACCATTTATACAGTAATGTTGGTAATAGTTTGACTGCTATGGAGTAAAGCCGTGAGCGATGTGTTGCCTTCCACGTAAGCTTCTTTATGTAGTTATGTAATGATCTATATTTGTTTATTTTTGTATGAACAGAGAATTCATTTCTCGTAAAAAAATTATATTACAGTATTTTATATTTAAGGTTATCTATTACTCATATACATAGTGGGTATTTTCTTATCTTAGTGCACAAATATCTAGTTTGAATGAACACAAATTAAATTAAATCGTCTGTTTTGTTTCTAAGACCTCTGTTATTTGTGTAGTCAATTCCCTGTCAGTCTCTTTTATTATGAACCAAGTATTTGTTTTAATGGCTTCATTTCTACAAATACATTACCACGTACACAGCTAATAGTTGAAACCTAGACAAACCACACCAACCGCACCATTGAAGTTTTCCTACTTATTAATGAAAGCTATTGATGAGTGGGCGCTGTTACGTACTCCTAGCTGGATACGTATATAAATTTAAATAAACTTATTTTGTTCCATTTCATCATTACCTGTACAGGTATATGTAAATATATTATATTTTTGTAAATTATCGTGTGGTGTGGCAATATCAGTGGGGACAGGAGCGCGGTTGCTCTTCACATGTCTAATACGGGAAATTAGAATGGCTGGACCTGTTCAGATATGAGAGTTCCAGAAGTCACTTTTTACTATTCATAGATTTGTTATTTTACTGTAATTAAGCAGGTGGCATTGTAACTTATATTTTGAAAGTAACTGTTATATTTTATTTGCATTCTTATGTATTTTGAGAACCAGTGGTTGTTCAATTAGTTTTAAATATTAAAAAGTCTTTATTTTCCATCCCTCATCTTGGATGAGGCAGAGGAGGGAGAGAATTATGGGTAGAGACGGCGCGAGAGTCAGTAGCTCGCACGGGACAGGAGAGATAACATCTTTGGAGATAAGTCTGTAACATTCATGTTGTGCCATATTTTTATATATTATATTATATGAGAGACAATACTTTTAGTTTTTATTAGTGATCTTGTCCATCTGTGCTTTATATTATACTGTATTGATTATATTGAATATATATATTATAATTTATATGTATTTCTCCAGTCCTAAGGGAGAAATTTTACCAAGTTGCTTTGTACCTATCATGGGGTTACACTGGTGACCCGCTCTGGAGAACAGCAGTTGTAGTATCCATAGACATTTAAGGTCATGCTGTTGTAGGGTCACGAGCCGTAATGAACGATTGGTAACAGGCGCCTTTCCTTGACTGTACGATACACTAATGCTTCGGATTCATTATTGAATATAAAGACAAAATCCAGAGAGTATTCGATTTAAAACAATTAAAACAAATACCTCAAGCCCAAAATAAGGAAAATTATTAGCTCTTCATGGCAGTAATACCAACAACAGGTTAATCAGTCCACATTACAATGAAACACTCGGCTACATGGCGAGATATTGCCATCACTTAGTTTGTCAACACTAGTATTTTAGAATGTCACAATAATGGGCCTGAAACAAAAGATCCCACACGCATGAAAGGGAGCTGAAAGTGACGACGTTTCTGTCCGTCACAGACCTTAATAAAGTCGTGACAGTAAGAATGACAGAGAGTGAGTATATGGAGAGAAAGAGTGAGATGAACGGTAAATACAAAGTAAAGCATCACAATCGAGTATACATAAGAATATGAAAATAAAGGTAAGTGCAAAAGTACAAATGACAGCTAAATAAAGTTATCAGGAAGGAGAAGACTTATTACCCCAAGGGAAAGGATGAAATAAGAGAGAACCAAAATAGTAAAGACAAAGAGTTAGGAACAGAAAAGGTAGGACACAACAGAGGGGATAAATTGCTAAGAAGATTACAGCACTAACTATGAACATAGAAGGCAAACCACAACAGCAACCAAACCAGGACTAACACGACCAAACCACACAACACAAGATCAAGAAACGACGACGTTTCGGTTCGCCTGGACCATTTATCAAGTCGTATGTCTTGATAATTTTCATACGACTTGATAATGGTCCAGGACGGACCGAATCGTTGACGTTTCTCCATCTTCTGGTGTGTGGTCTGGTCATCGTATCTTCAGCCACGTTACTGTGACTCGTCGTCAGCCCCAGGTAGAGTTTAACAGGTTATGCATCTTAGCCGCTTCAACCAAGTAGAGGCAAGGATGTAGACCAAGTAGAGGCAAGGATGAAGACCAAGTAGAGGCAAGGATGTAGACCAAGTAGAGGCAAGGATGTAGACCAAGTAGAGGCAAGGATGAAGACCAAGTAGAGGCAAGGATGTAGACCAAGTAGAGGCAAGGATGTAGACCAAGTAGAGGCAAAGATGAAGACCAAGTAGAGGCAAGGATGTAGACCAAGTAGAGGCAAGGATGTAGACCAAGTAGAGGCAAGGATGTAGACCAAGTAGAGGCAAGGATGAAGACCAAGTAGAGGCAAGGATGAAGACCAAGTAAAGGTAAGGATGTAGACCAAGTAGAGACAAGGATGTAGACCAAGTAGAGGCAAGGATGAAGACCAAGTAGAGGCAAGGAAGCAGACCAAGTAGAGGTAAGGATGTAGACCAAGTAGAGGCAAGGATGTAGACCAAGTAGAGGCAAGGATGAAGACCAAGTAGAGGCAAGGATGAAGACCAAGTAGAGGCAAGGAGGAAGGCCAAGTAGAGGCAAGGATATAGATCAAGTAGAGGCAAGGATGTAGACCAAGTAGAGGCAAGGATGTAGACCAAGTAGAGGCAAGGATGTTGACCAAGTAGAGGCAAGGATGAAGACCAAATAGAGGCAAGAATGAAGACCAAGTAGAGGCAAGGATGAAGATCAAGTAGAGGCAAGGATGTAGACCAAGTAGAGGCAAAGATGAAGACCAAGTAGAGGCAAGGATGTAGACCAAGTAGAGGCAAGGATGTAGACCAAGTAGAGGCAAGGATGTAGACCAAGTAGAGGCAAGGATGAAGACCAAGTAGAGGCAAGGATGAAGACCAAGTAGAGGCAAGGAGGAAGGCCAAGTAGAGGCAAGGATATAGATCAAGTAGAGGCAAGGATGTAGACCAAGTAGAGGCAAGGATGTAGACCAAGTAGAGGCAAGGATGTTGACCAAGTAGAGGCAAGGATGAAGACCAAGTAGAGGCAAGGATGAAGACCAAGTAGAGGCAAGGATGAAGACCAAGTAGAGGCAAGGATGAAGACCAAGTAGAGGCAAGGATGTAGACCAAGTAGAGACAAGGATGTAGACCAAGTAGAGGCAAGGATGTAGACCAAGTAGAGGCAAGGATGAAGACCAAGTAGAGGCAAGGATGTAGACTAAGTAGAGGCAAGGATGAAGACCAAGTAGAGGCAAGGATGTTGACCAAGTAGAGGAAAGGATGTTGACCAAGTAGAGGCAAGGATGTAGACCAAGTAGAGGCAAGGATGAAGACCAAGTAGAGGCAAGGATGTTGACCAAGTAGAGGCAAGGATGTAGACCAAGTAGAGGCAAGGATGTAGACAAGTAGAGGCAAGGATGAAGACCAAGTAGAGGCAAGGATGTAGACCAAGTAGAGGCAAGGATGTAGACCAAGTAGAGGCAAGGATGTAGACCAAGTAGAGGCAAGGATGTTGACCACGTAGAGGAAGGATGTTGACCAAGTAGAGGCAGGATGTAGACCAAGTAGAGGCAAGGATGTACACCAAGTAGAGGCAAGGATGTAGACCAAGTAGAGGCAAGGATGAAGACCAAGTAGAGGCAAGGATGTAGACCAAGCAGAGGCAAGGATGAGACCAAGTAGAGGCAAGGATGTAGACCAAGTAGAGGCAAGGATGTAGACCAAGTAGAGGCAAGGATGTAGACCAAGTAGAGGCAAGGATGTAGACCAAGTAGAGGCAAGG
>WNGS01001312.1:41856728-41872157 GCA_020271785.1 Procambarus virginalis | reverse complement strand
GTGTTAAAGAATTTCTGTATTTATTAATCCTAAAAAGTATTTCAGAAAAGAAACTCAAAATAATAATTCGGATTACAGAACATATTGCGCCAAAATCTAAAGTAATAATTAAAACACCTATTTAAAATTTACTCGTTTTATACTGATTCTAAACCCTAAAAATTTAGGAGCTCATTTAAAATTAAACCATTCAAGCATAGTTTCATGTAAGATTTCGTGAAATGTTTCTAATGAAAACTTCATATTTCTCACTTCTGGCAATTCTGGAAATCTTCTACAACCAGCATCATGGCGTTCATCATAGAGTAGGTCCTGCTGAGGTCTGGATTATTGACCAAGGAAGCGTTGGTGACAGCGAGGAGCCTGGTCGCTGGACCCACCAAGCGGCCCTTGAGGGACCACTGGGCGAAGGCGGCGAGGAAGGCGAGGTCGTCGCTCACCACCACCACCGTCACGCACCACGACACCTGCCGCAGCTGTTGACGTCAACATGGTAGACGTTATGTGAGAGTGACCTGCCCGCCTCAGTAGCCATGTGAGAGTGACCTGCCCGCCTCAGTAGTGGTGTGAGAGTGACCTGCCCGCCTCAGTAGTGATGTGGGAGTGACCTGCCCGCCTCAGTAGTGATGTGAGAGTGACCTGCCCGCCTCAGTAGTGGTGTGAGAGTGACCTGCCCGCCTCAGTAGTGGTGTGAGAGTGACCTGCACGCCTCAGTAGTGGTGTGAGAGTGACCTGCCCGCCTCAGTAGTGATGTGAGAGTGACCTGCCCGCCTCAGTAGTGATGTGAGAGTGACCTGCCCGCCTCAGTAGTGGTGTGAGTGACCTGCCCGCCTCAGTAGTGATGTGAGAGTGACCTGCCCGCCTCAGTAGTCATGTGAGAGTGACCTGCCCGCCTCAGTAGTGGTGTGAGAGTGACCTGCCCGCCTCAGTAGTGGTGTGAGTGACCTGCCCGCCTCAGTAGTGATGTGAGAGTGACCTGCCCGCCTCAGTAGTGGTGTGAGAGTGACCTGCCCGCCTCAGTAGTGGTGTGAGAGTGACCTACCGCCTCAGTAGTGGTGTGAGAGTGACCTGCCCGCCTCAGTAGTGGTGTGAGAGTGACCTGCCCGCCTCAGTAGTGGTGTGAGAGTGACCTGCCCGCCTCAGTAGTGGTGTGAGAGTGACCTGCCCGCCTCAGTAGTGATGTGAGAGTGACCTGCCCGCCTCAGTAGTGGTGTGAGAGTGACCTACACGCCTCAGTAGTGGTGTGAGTGTCCTGCCTGCCTCAGTAGTGATGTGAGAGTGACCTGCCCGCCTCAGTAGTGGTGTGAGAGTGACCTGCCCGCCTCAGTAGTGGTGTGAGAGTGACCTGCCTGCCTCAGTAGTGATGTGAGAGTGACCTGCCCGCCTCAGTAGTGGTGTGGGAGTGACCTGCCCGCCTCAGTAGTGGTGTGAGAGTGACCTGCCCGCCTCAGTAGTGATGTGAGAGTGACCTGCCCGCCTCAGTAGTGATGTGAGAGTGACCTGCCCGCCTCAGTAGTGATGTGAGAGTGACCTGCCCGCCTCAGTAGTGATGTGAGAGTGTCCTGCCCGCCTCAGTAGTGGTGTGAGAGTGACCTGCCCGCCTCAGTAGTGGTGTGAGAGTGACCTGCCCGCCTCAGTAGTGGTGTGAGAGTGACCTGCCCGCCTCAATAGTGGTGTGAGAGTGACCTGCCCGCCTCAGTGGTGGTGTGAGAGTGACCTGCCAGCCTCAGTAGTGGTGTGAGAGTGACCTGCCCGCCTCAGTAGTGATGTGAGAGTGACCTGCCTGCCTCAGTAGTGGTGTGAGAGTGACCTGCCTACCTCAGTGGTGGTGTGAGAGTGACCTGTCCGCCTCAGTAGTGGTGTGAGAGTGACCAGCCCGCCTCAGTAGTGGTGTGAGAGTGACCTACACGCCTCAGTAGTGGTGTGAGAGTGACCTGCCCCCTCAGTAGTGATGTGTGAGAGTGACCTGCCCGCCTCAGTAGTGATGTGAGAGTGACCAACACGCCTCAATTGTGGTGTGTGAGTGACCTACCCATGTACGCAGCAGTACATGTGAGAGTAACCTACCCGCTGAGCCTGGTGGATCACCCTGGAGAGCTGCGTCAGCGTCACATTAGGCTCCTCCCTGTCCGCTGCCACCTCCCACACCGACACTCCCCAGGGCACCATCTGACGCTGACGCTGTGTGAGTAACATAATCTGACAAGGTACATAAGGGTACAAGGCACCGTTGTCCCCACAAGTAGATGTCGAGGTCTCCATGAGCGATGTGATAAGGTGATAAGGTGACATCACATCATGAAATCTCAATATAAATTTAGTTGACTGATGACTCTGAATATATTCATTATAGTAATATTACTATTGCTGTAAACGACATCTGGATATACAAATCGCTGATATATTATGTTATTTAGAGATTATTTTTATTTCGTATATTTAACATGCATGTTACATCACTGTTTTTAACAACTGTATATTATTGCTGTATCCTAATTAGCCACAGTGCTGAGGGTTGAGGCCCCGTCCGTGAAGAACATGACGGAACAGTAAGGTTGAGACTCACCTTAGTCACAGTGCTGAGGGTTGAGGCCCCGTCCGTGAAGAACATGACGGAACAGTAAGGTTGAGACTCACCTTAGTCACAGTGCTGAGGGTTGAGGCCCCGTCCGTGAAGAACATGACGGAACAGTAAGGTTGAGACTCACCTTAGTCACAGTGCTGAGGGTTGAGGCCCCGTCCGTGAAGAACATGACGGAACAGTAAGGTTGAGACTCACCTTAGTCACAGTGCTGAGGGTTGAGGCCCCGTCCGTGAAGAACATGACGGAACGGTAAGGCTGAGACTCACCTTAGTCACAGTGCTGAGGGTTGAGGCCCCGTCCGTGAAGAACATGACGGAACGGTAAGGCTGAGACTCACCTTAGTCACAGTGCTGAGGGTTGAGGCCCCGTCCGTGAAGAACATGACAGAACAGCGAGGCTGAGACTCACCTTAGTCACAGTGCTGAGGGTAGAGGCCCCGTCCGTGAAGAACATGACGGAACAGCGAGGCTGAGACTCACCTTAGTCACAGTGCTGAGGGTAGAGGCCCCGTCCGTGAAGAACATGACGGAACGGTAAGGCTGAGACTCACCTTAGTCACAGTGCTGAGGGTTGAGGCCCCGTCCGTGAAGAACATGACGGAACGGTAAGGCTGAGACTCACCTTAGTCACAGTGCTGAGGGTTGAGGCCCCGTCCGTGAAGAACATGACAGAACAGCGAGGCTGAGACTCACCTTAGTCACAGTGCTGAGGGTTGAGGCGCCGTCCGTGAAGAACATGACAGAACAGCGAGGCAGAGACTCACCTTAGTCACAGTGCTGAGGGTAGAGGCCCCGTCCGTGAAGAACATGACGGAACAGCGAGGCTGAGACTCACCTTAGTAACAGTGATGAGGGTAGAGGCCCCGTCCGTGAAGAACATGACGGAACAGCGAGGCTGAGACTCACCTTAGTCACAGTGCTGAGGGTAGAGGCCCCGTCCGTGAAGAACATGACAGAACAGCGAGGCTGAGACTCACCTTAGTCACAGTGCTGAGGGTAGAGGCACCGTCCGTGAAGAACATGACGGAACAGCGAGGCTGAGACTCACCTTAGTCACAGTGCTGAGGGTAGAGGCCCCGTCCGTGAAGAACATGACAGAACAGCGAGGCTGAGACTCACCTTAGTCACAGTGCTGAGGGTTGAGGCCCCGTCCGTGAAGAACATGACGGAACAGCGAGGCTGAGACTCACCTTAGTCACAGTGCTGAGGGTAGAGGCCCCGTCCGAGAAGAACATGACGGAACAGCGAGGCTGAGACTCACCTTAGTCACAGTGCTGAGGTTAGAGGCCCCGTCTGTGAAGAACATGACGGAACGGTAAGGTTGAGACTCACCTTAGTCACAGTGCTGAGGGGTGAGGCCCCGTCCGTGAAGAACATGACGGAACAGCGAGGCTGAGACTCACCTTAGTCACAGTGCTGAGGGTTGAGGCACCGTCCGTGAAGAACATGACAGAACAGCGAGGCTGAGACTCACCTTAGTCACAGTGCTGAGGGTTGAGGCACTGTCCGTGAAGAACATGACAGAACAGCGAGGCTGAGACTCACCTTAGTCACAGTGCTGAGGGTTGAGGCCCCGTCCATAAAGAACATGACAGAACAGCGAGGCTGAGACTCACCTTAGTCACAGTGCTGAGGGTTGAGGCGCCGTCCGTGAAGAACATGACCGAACAGCGAGGCTGAGACTCACCTTAGTCACAGTGCTGAGGGTTGAGGCACCGTCCGTGAAGAACATGACAGAACAGCGAGGCTGAGACTCACCTTAGTCACAGTGCTGAGGGTAGAGGCACCGTCCGTGAAGAACATGACGGAACAGCGAGGCTGAGACTCACCTTAGTCACAGTGCTGAGGGTAGAGGCCCCGTCCGTGAAGAACATGACGGAACAACGAGGCTGAGACTCACCTTAGTCACAGTGCTGAGGGTAGAGGCCCCGTCCGTGAAGAACATGACGGAACGGTAAGGTTGAGACTCACCTTAGTCACAGTGCTGAGGGTTGAGGCCCCGTCCGTGAAGAACATGACGGAACAGCGAGGCTGAGACACACCTTAGTCACAGTGCTGAGGGTTGAGGCGCCGTCCGTGAAGAACATGACAGAACAGCGAGGCTGAGACTCACCTTAGTCACAGTGCTGAGGGCTGAGGCACCGTCCGTGAAGAACATGACAGAACAGCGAGGCTGAGACTCACCTTAGTCACAGTGCTGAGGGTTGAGGCCCCGTCCGTGAAGAACATGACAGAACAGCGAGGCTGAGACTTACCTTAGTCACAGTGCTGAGGGTTGAGGCCCCGTCCGTGAAGAACATGACGGAACAGTAAGGTTGAGACTCACCTTAGTCACAGTGCTGAGGGTTGAGGCCCCGTCCGTGAAGAACATGACGGAACAGTAAAGTTGAGACTCACCTTAGTCACAGTGCTGAGGGTAGAGGCGCCGTCCGTGAAGAACATGACAGAACAGTAAGGTTGAGACTCACCTTAGTCACAGTGCTGAGGGTTGAGGCCCCGTCCGTGAAGAACATGACGGAACAGTAAGGTTGAGACTCACCTTAGTCACAGTGCTGAGGGTAGAGGCGCCGTCCGTGAAGAACATGACAGAACAGTAAGGTTGAGACTCACCTTAGTCACAGTGCTGAGGGTTGAGGCCCAGTCCGTGAAGAACATGACAGAACAGTAAGGTTGAGACTCACCTTAGTCACAGTGCTGAGGGTTGAGGCCCCGTCCGTGAAGAACATGACGGAACGGTAAGGCTGAGACTCACCTTAGTCACAGTGCTGAGGGTAGAGGCGCCGTCCGTGAAGAACATGACGGAACAGCGAGGCTGAGACTCACCTTAGCCACAGTGCTGAGGGTAGAGGCGCCGTCCGTGAAGAACATGACGGAACGGTAAGGCTGAGACTCACCTTAGTCACAGTGCTGAGGGTTGAGGCCCCGTCCGTGAAGAACATGACGGAACGGTAAGGCTGAGACTCACCTTAGTCACAGTGCTGAGGGTTGAGGCCCCGTCCGTGAAGAACATGACGGAACAGTAAGGTTGAGACTCACGTTAGTCACAGTGCTGAGGGTTGAGGCCCCGTCCGTGAAGAACATGACGGAACAGTAAGGTTGAGACTCACCTTAGTCACAGTGCTGAGGGTTGAGGCCCCGTCCGTGAAGAACATGACGGAACAGTGAGGCTGAGACTCACCTTAGTCACAGTGCTGAGGGTAGAGGCCCCGTCCGTGAAGAACATGACGGAACGGTAAGGCTGAGACTCACCTTAGTCACAGTGCTGAGGGTTGAGGCCCCGTCCGTGAAGAACATGACAGAACAGCGAGGCTGAGACTCACCTTAGTCACAGTGCTGAGGGTTGAGGCGCCGTCCGTGAAGAACATGACAGAACAGCGAGGCTGAGACTCACCTTAGTCACAGTGCTGAGGGTTGAGGCACCGTCCGTGAAGAACATGACAGAACAGCGAGGCTGAGACTCACCTTAGTCACAGTGCTGAGGGTAGAGGCACCGTCCGTGAAGAACATGACGGAACAGCGAGGCTGAGACTCACCTTAGTCACAGTGCTGAGGGTAGAGGCCCCGTCCGTGAAGAACATGACGGAACGGT
This sequence comes from Procambarus virginalis, assembly GCA_020271785.1. NCBI lineage: Eukaryota > Metazoa > Arthropoda > Malacostraca > Decapoda > Cambaridae > Procambarus > Procambarus virginalis. Next base: position 41,865,985 of record WNGS01001312.1, on the reverse strand, counting down.
AAGGTTGAGACTCACCTTAGTCACAGTGCTGAGGGTTGAGGCCCCGTCCGTGAAGAACATGACGGAACAGCGAGGCTGAGACTCACCTTAGTCACAGTGCTGAGGGTTGAGGCGCCGTCCGTGAAGAACATGACAGAACAGCGAGGCTGAGACTCACCTTAGTCACAGTGCTGAGGGCTGAGGCACCGTCCGTGAAGAACATGACAGAACAGCGAGGCTGAGAATCACCTTAGTCACAGTGCTGAGGGTTGAGGCCCCGTCCGTGAAGAACATGACAGAACAGCGAGGCTGAGACTTACCTTAGTCACAGTGCTGAGGGTTGAGGCCCCGTCCGTGAAGAACATGACGGAACAGTAAGGTTGAGACTCACCTTAGTCACAGTGCTGAGGGTTGAGGCCCCGTCCGTGAAGAACATGACGGAACAGTAAGGTTGAGACTCACCTTAGTCACAGTGCTGAGGGTAGAGGCGCCGTCCGTGAAGAAAATGACAGAACAGTAAGGTTGAGACTCACCTTAGTCACAGTGCTGAGGGTTGAGGCCCCGTCCGTGAAGAACATGACGGAACAGTAAGGTTGAGACTCACCTTAGTCACAGTGCTGAGGGTAGAGGCGCCGTCCGTGAAGAACATGACAGAACAGTAAGGTTGAGACTCACCTTAGTCACAGTGCTGAGGGTTGAGGCCCAGTCCGTGAAGAACATGACAGAACAGTAAGGTTGAGACTCACCTTAGTCACAGTGCTGAGGGTTGAGGCCCCGTTCGTGAAGAACATGACGGAACGGTAAGGCTGAGACTCACCTTAGTCACAGTGCTGAGGGTAGAGGCGACGTCCGTGAAGAACATGACGGAACAGCGAGGCTGAGACTCACCTTAGCCACAGTGCTGAGGGTAGAGGCGCCGTCCGTGAAGAACATGACGGAACGGTAAGGCTGAGACTCACCTTAGTCACAGTGCTGAGGGTTGAGGCCCCGTCCGTGAAGAACATGACGGAACGGTAAGGCTGAGACTCACCTTAGTCACAGTGCTGAGGGTTGAGGCCCCGTCCGTGAAGAACATGACGGAACAGTAAGGTTGAGACTCACGTTAGTCAGAGTGCTGAGGGTTGAGGCCCCGTCCGTGAAGAACATGACGGAACAGTAAGGTTGAGACTCACCTTAGTCACAGTGCTGAGGGTTGAGGCCCCGTCCGTGAAGAACATGACGGAACAGTGAGGCTGAGACTCACCTTAGTCACAGTGCTGAGGGTAGAGGCCCCGTCCGTGAAGAACATGACGGAACGGTAAGGCTGAGACTCACCTTAGCCACAGTGCTGAGGGTAGAGGCCCCGTCCGTGAAGAACATGACGGAACGGTAAGGCTCAGACTCACCTTAGTCACAGTGCTGAGGGTGAGGCCCCGTCCGTGAAGAACATGACAGAACAGCGAGGCTGAGACTCACCTTAGTCACAGTGCTGAGGGTTGAGGCGCCGTCCGTGAAGAACATGACAGAACAGCGAGGCTGAGACTCTCCTTAGTCACAGTGCTGAGGGTTGATGCCCGTCCGTGAAGAACATGACAGAACAGCGAGGCTGAGACTCACCTTAGTCACAGTGCTGAGGGTTGAGGCGCCGTCCGTGAAGAACATGACAGAATAGCGAGGCTGAGACTTACCTTAGTCACAGTGCTGAGGGTTGAGGCGCCATCCGTGAAGAACATGACAGAACAGCGAGGCTGAGACTCACCTTAGTCACAGTGCTGAGGGTTGAGGCGCCGTCCGTGAAGAACATGACAGAACAGCGAGGCTGAGACTCACCTTAGTCACAGTGCTGAGGGTTGAGGCGCCGTCCGTGAAGAACATGACAGAACAGCGAGGCTGAGACTCACCTTAGTCACAGTGCTGAGGGTTGAGGCGCCGTCCGTGAAGAACATGACAGAACAGCGAGGCTGAGACTCACCTTAGTCATAGTGCTGAGGGTTGAGGCGCCGTCCGTGAAGAACATGACAGAACAGCGAGGCTGAGACTCACCTTAGTCACAGTGCTGAGGGTTGAGGCGCCGTTCGTGAAGAACATGACAGAACAGCGAGGCTGAGACTCACCTTAGTCACAGTGCTGAGGGTTGAGGCGCCGTCCGTGAAGAACATGACAGAACAGCGAGGCTGAGACTCACCTTAGTCACAGTGCTGAGGGTTGAGGCGCCGTCCGTGAAGAACATGGCAGAACAGCGAGGCTGAGACTCACCTCAGTCACAGTGCTGAGGGTTGAGGCTCCGTCCGTGAAGAACATGGCAGAACAGCGAGGCTGAGACTCACCTTAGTCACAGTGCTGAGGGTTGAGGCCCCGTCCGTGAAGAACATGACGGAACAATGAGGCTGAGACACTGTTGCCAACACAGCTTCAACACATCCGTTCGGTAACGTTTGTGCATCTTGACTCGCTACTGAAACATGAATAAAAACTTTTAAAATAATAAATTTAGATATATAAATGTGTAAAATGCTTAAAATATTTATACATATGATTAGACTAGACCATGGCTTTGATTGACTTTCGAAAATATAATAAAATTTGTAAACATCACAGTATGAAAATCTGAAAATACCTAAAGTACGCGGCATCTGTGCGACAACCAGAAGGAGATGTGAGTCAGTAACAGTAGCTGTATCTTGATGATATCCATAGTTTCTGGTCTTAGGCTTTACTTAATACTCATTTCGAAGCTACTTAATTCAATATATTCTTCTTGCCTCTTGACTTATCTGTGAAAGAACGAATATAAATATTAGTTCTATAATATATAACTTGTTTTAATAAGAATCTAATAAACGTAATACTAAAATTATGAAATAATAAAATATTTGTTACTCGAATCAAGGATTTTGGTAATGGTTTCTGTGTGTGTTAAACTGGTCCTTGAATTCCTTAATCAGGCACCTGAATGGTATACGACTATGTCCGAAATTTTAAAATCATTGAATATTGCAATATTATGCTGGACTAGGTTATTCTAGATTAGGTTCGGTTCGGATGGATTAGGTTAGGCTAGGCATGTTCTAATACAACAAAAATCTGTAAAATTCAACCCGCAGCCTCTATTGTTGAGGAAACAAATTCGCCACGTGAAATCGCCTCTCGTTTAGCGGGTAGACTTGAAAGAAAGTGGATCCTAATTAGTGTTACCACTGCTTAAGGCCTCTGTTTCACTAGCTGTCCAGATTTTTTAATAAATTATGTTAGTTTATGTTATTAATCTACGGAATAGTACATTTGTAGCAAGTTTAATAAGAATTCCAGCTAATAGAAACAAGTTCACTCGTGACAGTATCTTGTTCACCGCAGTAGTAGAATCACAATACTGAGTATGGTTACCTGTGACATCCCCTTATAATCCAAGCATGCACATCACTGTCATTCCCCAGATATAGAGGGTAGGTAAACCTGGAGCAACCTAACACGTATAACCCTCGCAAATCCCGAGCACAGAAGGAAATCGATAAAAAATCAGAAATTCTCATAATTTTGGCGTCGTCAGCAAACATTGAGAGGAATGAGTCTATACCCTCTGGGAGATCATTTACGTATATCAGAAACAGGATAGGTCCAAGCACAGAGCCCTGTGGGACTCCACTGGTGACTTCACGCCATTCTGAGGTCTCACCCCTCACTATAACTCTCTGCTTCCTATTGCTTAGGTACTCCCTTATCCACTGGAGCGCCCTACCAGTTACTCCTGCATGTTTCTCCAGCTTATGCATCAACCTTTTATGGGGTACTGTGTCAAAGGCTTTCCGACAGTCCAAAAAAATGCAGTCCGCCCATCCTTCTCTTTCTTGCTTATCTTTGTCACCTGATCGTAGAATTCTATCAAGCCTGTAAGGCAAGATTTACCTCCCTGAACCCATGTTGCTGAGTTATCACGAAGTCTCTTCTCTCCAGATGTGTTACCAGTTTTTTCTCACAATCTTCTCCATCACCTTGCATGGTATACAAGTTAAGGACACTGGCCTGTAGTTCAGTGCCTCTTGTCTGTCACCCTTTTTAAATATTGGTACTACATTAGCTGTCTTCCATATTTCTGGTAGGTCTCCCGTTTCCAGTGACCTACTATACACTATGGAGAGTGGCAAGCAAAGTGCTCCTGCACACTCTTTCAATACCCACGGTGAGATTCCATCCGGCCCAACAGCTTTTCTCACATCCAGCTCCAATAGGTACTTCGTGACCTCATCTCTTGTAATTTCGAACCTTTCCAAGGTCACCTGGTTTGCTGCCACCTCTCCTAGCGCCGTGACTTCTACCTGTTCTATTGTAAAGACCTCCTGGAACCTTTTGTTGAGTTCTTCACACACCTCTTGTCATTCACTTTGTACCTGTCCTCGCCCACCCTAAGTTTCATCACCTGTTCCTTCACTGTTGTCTTCCTCCTGATGTGACTGTGTAGTAGCTTTGGTTCGGTTGGCTTTATTAGCTATATCATTTTCATGCCTTTTCTCAGCTGCTCTTCTCACACTAACATACTCGTTCCTGGGTCTCTGGTAACTCTCTCTCTTTTTCTGGTGTTCTGTTATTACGGAAGTTCCTCCATGCCCTTTTGTGCAGCTCCTTTGCTTTCATACATTCCCTATTAAACCACGGATTCTTCCTTTGCTTCTCTGTTTTTTCCTGTTGGGCTGGGACAAACCTGCTTACAGCTTCCTGACATTTTGGGTGACATAGTCCATCATGTCTTGTACGGACTTGGTTCCGAGTTCTGTGTCCCAATGTATATCCCATAGGAATTTATTCATCTCCTCATAGTTTCCCTTTCGGTACGCCAGCCCTTTGTTTCCCAGTTCTTTTTTGGGGGTGATAATTCCTAGCTCAACCAGGTATCAAAGCTCAATACACTATGATCACTCATTCCCAAGGGGGCTTCCAACTTAACTTCCCTTATATCCGACTCATTTAGGGTAAATATCAGATCAAGCAAGGCTGGTTCATCCCCTCCTCTCGTTCTTGTCGGTCCCTTGACGTGTTGACTTAGAAAGTTTCTTGTTGCCACATCCAGCAGCTTAGCTCTCCATGTGTCTGGGCCTCCATGGGGTCTCTGTTCCCCCAATCTATCTTTCCATGGTTGAAGTCTCCATGATTAGTAGCCTGGATCCGTTCCTGCTAGCCACAGAAGCTGCTCTCTCTATTATATTGATGGTGGCCAAGTTGTTTCTATCATATTCCTGTCTGGGTCTTCTGTCATTCGGTGGGGGGTTATATATGACTACTACTATAATTTTTGTCCTCCAGTTGCTATGGTGCCTGATATGTAGTCACTGAAACCTTCACAGTTCTGAATTACCATCTCTTCAAAACTCCAACCTTCTCTTAGTAGTAAAGCTACACCACCTCCTCCTCTCCTTTCTCTCTCTTTCCTCACTACATAGTAGCCCTGTGGAAACACTGCATTTGTTATGGTGTTTGTTAGCTTTGTTTCTGTGAGTGCTATTATGTCTGAGTTTTCTTCTAGTGCCCATTCTCCGAGTTCACTTGTTTTATTTGTAATCCCATCTATGTTAGTGTACATTGCCTTGAAGCTCTTTCTTCAGTTCATTTTCTTGTCCCCTTCTTGGCGAGCATTCTGCTGGTGTGGGAAGCTTTTCCGGGGTGAGAAGATCTGTGAGATGGTTTGCAGGGTCTCAGAGGAGTTTGGGGTGGGGGTTTCAGGGAAGGGGGACAGGTAGGGTGTGGGTTAAGGAGATAGGGTGGACATGGAGGATACTGGTTGGGGGAAGGAGGGATAGGGAGGGTATGGATGAATGGGAGGGGGGGGACAAGGGGGGGGGCAAGGTGGGAGGGGGGGACATGATGGGAATGGGGAAGGGTAACAGGGTAAGAATGGGTTTTGTGGGGGGCAGGTAGGGTGAGGGGAAGGGAGGGTTTCTATGCAGAGGGGGTGGTGGTGTTGCCCTCCTCTCTGGTGTTGCTGGGATGCTGGTTTTGGGTTTGCCTCTTGTCTCTAGGACTGTTGTGTGGGGGCTGTGATTACCTGGTTTGCTCCTCTCTCCCTGTGCTTCCTCCTTGCCTCTGCTGCCCTGGCTCTCTCCTCCTTCGTCCTGTCCCTCTGCAGGAATACTTTCTTGTATCCCTCCACATGCTGCAGTCGACTCTTCCTTTCGAGAATATCCTCCTTCGTGGTTTCGTTTGTAAACACCACCTTTACAAGTCGGTTTCTGTCCCTGTTGTTACCAGCCCAACCTGAAAACCTTCTCAATGTTTCTTTCAGCCCCTTCCATCTGTAACCCTTCAGTAGCCCCTGTACTGCCTCTCTATCCTTGCTATTCCATTCTTGCCTGTTGGATCCTTCCTGTTCTTTGATGCCTACAACAACCACTGACCTTTTCTCTCCAGCAGTTGAGTGGTGCACCTTGCTGCTTCCTGTGAGGTGGCTGCTTGCATGGCTACCTCCCTCACTGTGTCCATAGCTTCTGAGCTCTTTTTCAGTATGTCCGCAAATGTTTCAGTTACAGAGGCATTACCTTCCAATGTAACATTCCTACCTTCCCTTTGGATGGATAATCTGATGTTCGGTCTCTTTATTTTTCTCTGTGAGGTATTTAATCTCCTCCCTTGCTGATGTCAGCTCACTTTGCAGGTTGTTAATTGTAATCCTCATTTCCTGCATCTCCTTCCTGAATTCCTCCAGAACTTGGGTTAACATGTCCTTAGTTTGGTCACTCTGGCTGTTCCCTGTGTCCCTGTTGCGTCCACCTGCCATTTTGCCCTTGTCAAGAGAGAGAGCAAGAGAGCAAGAATAGTCCTAGTGTGAGAGTGGGAGTGGTGGGGAGGGGAGTGTGTTGGGGGAGTGAGATGTGGGGTAAGAGGTGGGTGAGGTGTAGTCTTCAGATTACGGCGGGGGGGGGGGGGAGGGATTAGCGGCTTATCTGGGTTCCCATGAGCTCACAGTTGCTGTCCCTGTTACCTGTCTACCACGATTGTATTATTACATTGTATATTGAATGGAATGCAATAGTGTCTATGATATGATATTATATAAACCTTGCACACTGTTGGAGACTTATGAGAGACACTTACCAGCCAGCCCCCCACAAGCACTCTAGGTGAATGCACAGCGGGTCGTCGGTAATCCTGTGAGGTCTTCAGGTCTCCACTTGGGTCCTACCTGATGCGACTGATGCTGCCTCAAGAAGTCGATCTTCACTAGCTATCTTCTCTAAATTCACTAAAATAATTCACCACGAGATGTGATCAATGTGTTGCATTACAATGTCACTGTTCAATTTACACTGTCCCAATTTCACCGCACAGTACACCCGCTCCCTTGACCCTATTGTTCCCTCGGCGGACCGCTCATCCTACACGTCTGCTCACGATCAAAGCTGAACCAACTGTGTGGTCAGCTTGATCATAGTAGGGTTGTGGTGTGTGTGTGTTGTGTGTGTGTGTGTGTGTGTGTGTGTGTGTGTGTGTGTGTGTGGTGTGTGTGTGTGGTGGTGTGTGTTGTGTGTGTGTGTGTGTGGGTGTGGTTGTGTGTGTGTTGTGTGTGTGTGTGTGTGTGTGTACTCACCTAATTGTGCTTGCGGGGGTTGAGCTTTGGCTCTTTGGTCCCGCCTCTCAACTGTCAATCAACTGGTGTACAGATTCCTGAGCCTACTGGGCTCTATCATATCTACATTTGAAACTGTGTATGGAGTCAGCCTCCACCACATCACTTCCTAGTGCATTCCATTTACTAACTACTCTGACACTGAAAAAGTTCTTTCTAATGTCTCTGTGGCTCATTTGGGTACTCAGCTTCCACCTGTGTCCCCTTGTTCGCGCCCCTCCAGTGTTGAATAGTTCATCCTTGTTTACCCGGTCAATTCCCCTGAGGATTTTGTAGGTTGTGATCATGTCCCCCTTACTCTTCTGTCTTCCAGTGTCGTAAGTTGCATTTCCCGCAGCCTTTCCTCATAACTCATGCCTCTTAGTTCTGGGACTAGTCTAGTAGCATACCTTTGGACTTTTTCCAGCTTCGTCTTGTGCTTGACAAGGTACGGGCTCCATGCTGGGCCGCGTACTCCAGGATTGGTCTTACATATGTGGTGTACAAGATTCTGAATGATTCCTTACACAGGTTCCTGAACGCCGTTCTGATGTTAGCCAGCCTCGCATATGCCGCAGACGTTATTCTCTTTATGTGGGCTTCAGGAGACAGGTTTGGTGTGATATCAACTCCTAGATCTTTCTCTCTGTCTGTTTCATTAAGTACTTCATCACCTATTCTGTATCCTGTGTCTGGCCTCCTGTTTCCACTGCCTAGTTTCATTACTTTGCATTTACTTGGTTGAACTTCAACAGCCATTTGTTGGACCATTCACTCAGTCTATCTAGGTCATCTTGTAGCCTCCTACTATCATCCTCTTTTCAATCCTCCTCATAATTTTTGCATCGTCGGCAAACATTGAGAGGAACGAATCTATACCCTCTGGGAGATCATTTACATATACCAGAAACAGTATAGGTCCAAGGACTGACCCCTGCGGGACTCCACTTGTAACGTCTCGCCAATCTGAGACTTCACCCCTCACACAGACTCGTTGTCTCCTGTTGCTTAGGTACTCCTCTATCCACCGGAGTACCTTCCCTTTCACTCCAGCCTGCATCTCCAACTTTCGCACTAGCCTCTTGTGTGGCACTGTATCAAAGGCTTTCTGACAATCCAAAAATATGCAGTCTGCCCACCCTTCTCTTTCTTGCCTTATTTTTGTTGCCTGGTCGTAGAATTCAAGTAACCCTGTGAGGCAGGACCTGCCATCCCTGAACCCATGTTGATGCTGTGTTACAAAGTTCCTTCGCTCCAGATGCTCCACTAGTTTTTTTCGCACAATCTTCTCCATCAGCTTGCATGGTATGCAGGTTAGGGACACTGGCCTGTAGTTCAGTGCCTCCTGTCTATCCCTTTCTTGTATATCGGGACTACGTTAGCTGCTTTCCAAATATCTGGCAGTTCCCCTGTTGCCAGTGATTTGTTATACACTATGGAGAGTGGTAGGCACAGTTCTCTTGCTCCTTCCTTTAGAACCATGGGGAGATTCCATCTGGGCCTATAGCCTTTGTCACATCCAACTCTAGTAAACACTTCCTTACTTCCCCGCTGGTAATCTCAAAGTCTTCCAGTGGTTCTGGTTAGCTATTCCCTCTCTTACCTCTGGAATTTCTCCTTGCTCGAAGGTGAAGACCTCCTGAAATTTCTTATTCAACTCCTCACACACTTCCTTGTCATTTGTAGTGAATCCTTCCGCCCCTATCCT
>WNGS01001312.1:41827211-41845910 GCA_020271785.1 Procambarus virginalis | reverse complement strand
GGAAGGTGGGAATGTTACATGGAAGGTAATGCCTCTGTAACTGAAACATTTGCGGACATACTGAAAAAGAGCTCAGAAGCTATGGACACAGTGAGGGAGGTAGCCATGCAAGCAGCCACCTCACAGGAAGCAGCAAGGTGCACCACTCAGCTGCGAGAGAAAAAGGTCAGTGGTAGTACCTGGTTGATCCAGCCATCAAAGAACAGGAAGGATCCAACAGGCAAGAAAGGAATAGCAAGGATAGAGAGGCAGTACAGGGGCTACTGAAGGGTTACAGATGGAAGGGGCTGAAAGAACATTGAGGAAGGTTTTCAGGTTGGGCTGGTACAACAAGGACAGAAACCGACTTGTAAGGTGGGTGTTTACAAACGAAACCACGAAGGAGGATATTCTCGAAAGGAAGAGTCGACTGCAGCATGTGGAGGGATACAAGAAAGTATTCCTGCAGAGGAACAGGACGAAGGAGGAGAGAGCCAGGGCAGCAGAGGCAAGGAGGAAGCACAGGGAGAGAGAGCAAACCAGGAAATCACAGCCCCCAACACAACAGTCCTAGAGACAAGAGGCAAACCCAAAACCAGCATCCCAGCAACACCAGAGGGAGGGCAACACCACCACCCCCCTCTGCATAGAAACCCTCCCTTCCCCTCACCCTACCTGCCCCCCACCCAAAACCCCATTCTTACCCTGTCACCTCTTCCCCATTCCCATCATGTCCCCCCTCCCACCTTGCCCCCCCTGTCCCCCCTCCCCTTCATACCATACCCTCCCTATCCCTCCTTCCCCCTCACCCCGTATCCTCCATGTCCCCCCTATCTCCTTAACCCACACCCTACCTGTCCCCCCTTCCCTGAAATCCCCACCCTCACCCCAAACTCCTCTGAGACCCTGCAAACCACCTCACAGATCTTCTCACCCACGGAAAAGCTTCCACACCAGCAGAATGCTCGCCAAGAAAGGGACAAGAAAATGAACTGAAGAAAGTGAGCTTCAAGGCAATGTACACTAACATAGATGGGATTACAAATAAAACAAGTGAACTCGGAGAATGGGCACTAGAAGAAACCTCAGACATAATAGCACTCACAGAAACAAAGCTAACAAACACCATAACAAATGCAGTGTTTCCACAGGGCTACTATGTAGTGAGGAAAGAGAGAGAAAGGAGAGGAGGAGGTGGTGTAGCTTTACTACTAAGAGAAGGTTGGAGTTTTGAAGAGATGGTAATTCAGAACTGTGAAGGTTTCAGTGACTACATATCAGGCACCATAGCAACTGGAGGACAAAAAATTATAGTAGTAGTCATATATAACCCCCCACCGAATGACAGAAGACCCAGACAGGAATATGATAGAACAACTTGGCCACCATCAATATAATAGAGAGAGCAGCTTCTGTGGCTAGCAGGAACGGATCCAGGCTACTAATCATGGAAGACTTCAACCATGGAAAGATAGATTGGGGGAACAGAGACCCACATGGAGGCCCAGACACATGGAGAGCTAAGCTGCTGGATGTGGCAACAAGAAACTTTCTAAGTCAACACGTCAAGGGACCGACAAGAACGAGAGGAGGGGATGAACCAGCCTTGCTTGATCTGATATTTACCCTAAATGAGTCGGATATAAGGGAAGTTAAGTTGGAAGCCCCCTTGGGAATGAGTGATCATAGTGTATTGAGCTTTGAGTACCTGGTTGAGCTAGGAATTATCAACCCCAAAAAAGAACTGGGAAACAAAGGGCTGGCGTACCGAAAGGGAAACTATGAGGAGATGAATAAATTCCTATGGGATATACATTGGGACACAGAACTCGGAACCAAGTCCGTACAAGACATGATGGACTATGTCACCCAAAAATGTCAGGAGCTGTAAGCAGGTTTGTCCCAGCCCAACAGGAAAAAACAGAGAAGCAAAGGAAGAATCCGTGGTTTAATAGGGAATGTATGAAAGCAAAGGAGCTGCACAAAAGGGCATGGAGGAACTTCCGTAATAACAGAACACCAGAAAAGAGAGAGAGTTACCAGAGACCCAGGAACGAGTATGTTAGTGTGAGAAGAGCAGCTGAGAAAAGGTGTGGAAATGATATAGCTAATAAAGCCAAGACCGAACCAAAGCTACTACACAGTCACATCAGGAGGAAGACAACAGTGAAGGAACAGGTGATGAAACTTAGGGTGGGCGAGGACAGGTACACAGTGAATGACAAAGAGGTGTGTGAAGAACTCAACAAAAGGTTCCAGGAGGTCTTTACAATAGAACAGGTAGAAGTCACGGCGCTAGGAGAGGTGGTAGCAACCAGGTGACCTTGGAAAGGTTCGAAATTACAAGAGATGAGGTCAAGAAGTACCTATTGGAGCTGGATGTGAGAAAAGCTATTGGGCCGGATGGAATCTCACCGTGGGTATTGAAAGAGTGTGCAGGAGCACTTTGCTTGCCACTCTCCATAGCGTATAGTAGGTCACTGGAAATGGGAGACCTACCAGAAATATGGAAGACAGCTAATGTAGTACCAATATTTAAAAAGGCTGACAGACAAGAGGCACTGAACTACAGGCCAGTGTCCTTAACTTGTATAACATGCAAGGTGATGGAGAAGATTGTGAGACAAAAACTGGTAACGCATCTGGAGAGAAGAGACTTCGTGATAACTCAGCAACATGGTTTCAGGGAGGGTAAATCTTGCCTTACAGGCTTGATAGAATTCTACGATCAGGTGACAAAGATAAAGCAAGAAAGAGAAGGATGGGCAGACTGCATTTTTTTGGACTGTCGGAAAGCCTTTTACACAGTACCCCATAAAATGTTGATGCATAAGCTGGAGAAACATGCAGGAGTAACTGGTAGGGCGCTCCAGTGGATAAGGGAGTACCTAAGCAATAGGAAGCAGAGAGTTATAGTGAGGGATGAGACCTCAGAATGGCGTGAAGTCACCAGTGGAGTCCCACAGGGCTCTATGCTTGGACCTATCCTGTTTCTGATATACGTAAATGATCTCCCAGAGGGTATAGACTCATTCCTCTCAATGTTTGCTGACGACGCCAAAATTATGAGAATTTCTGATTTTTTTATCGATTTCCTTCTGTGCTCGGGATTTGCGAGGGTTATACGTGTTAGGTTTGCTCCAGGTTTACCTACCCTCTATATCTGGGGAATGACAGTGATGTGCATGCTTGGATTATAAGGGGATGTCACAGGTAACCATACTCAGTAATGTGATTCTACTACTGCGGTGAACAAGATACTGTCACGAGTGAACTTGTTTCTATTAGCTGGAATTCGTATTAAACTTGCTACAAATGTACTATTTCCGTAGATTAATAACATAAACTAACATAATTTATTAAAAAATCTGGACAGCTAGTGAAACAAGAGGCCTTAAGCAGTGGTAACATTAATTAGGATCCACTTTCTTTCCAGTCTACTCGCTAAACGAGAGGCGATTTCACGAGGCGAATTTGTTTTCTCAACAATAGAGGCTGCGGGTGAAATTTTACAGATTTTTGTTGTATTAGAACATGCCTAGCCTAACCTAATCCATCCGAACTGAACCTAATCTAGAATAACCTAGTCCAGCATAATATTGCAATATTCAATGGTTTTAAAATTTCGGACATAGTCGTATACCATTCAGGTGCCTGATTAAGGAATTCAAGGACCAGTTTAACACACAAAGAAACCATTACCAAAATCCTTGATTCGAGTAACAAATATTTTATTATTTCATAATTTTAGTATTACGTTTATTATATTCTTAATAAAAACAAGTTATATATTATAGAAACTAATATTTATATTCGTTCTTTCACAGATAAGTCAAGAGGCAAGAAGAATATATTGAATTAAGTAGCTCCGAAATGAGTATTAAGTAAAGCCTAAGACCAGAAACTATGGATATCATCAAGATCCAGCTGCTGTTACTGACTCACATCTCCCTTCTGGTTGTCGCACAGATGCCGCGTACTTTAGGTATTTTCAGATTTTCATATTGTGATGTTTACAAATTTTCTTATATTTTCGAAAGTCAATCATAGCCATGGTCTAGTCTGATCATATCTGTAAATATTTTAAGCATTTTACACATTGATATATCTAAATTTATCATTTTAAAAGTTTTTATTCATGTTTCAGTAGCGAGTCAAGACGCACAAACGTTACCGAACGGATGTGTTGAAGCTGTGTTGGCAACAGTGTCTCAGCCTCGCTGTTCTGCCATGTTCTTCACGGACGGCACCTCAACCCTCAGCACTGTGACTAAGGTGAGTCTCAGCCTTACCGTTCTGTCATGTTCTTCACGGACGGGGCCTCAACCCTCAGCACTGTGACTAAGGTGAGTCTCAGCCTTACCGTTCTGTCATGTTCTTCACGGACGGGGCCTCAACCCTCAGCACTGTGACTAAGGTGAGTCTCAACCTTACCGTTCTGTCATGTTCTTCACGGACGGCACCTCAACCCTCAGCACTGTGACTAAGGTGAGTCTCAGCCTTACCGTTCTGTCATGTTCTTCACGGACGGGGCCTCAACCCTCAGCACTGTGACTAAGGTGAGTCTCAGCCTTACTGTTCTGTCATGTTCTTCACGGACGGAGCCTCAACCCTCAGCACTGTGACTAAGGTGAGTCTCAGCCTTACCGTTCCGTCATGTTCTTCACGGACGGCACCTCAACCCTCAGCACTGTGACTAAGGTGAGTCTCAGCCTCGCTGTTCTGCCATGTTCTTCACGGACGGCACCTCAACCCTCAGCACTGTGACTAAGGTGAGTCTCAACCTTACCGTTCCGTCATGTTCTTCACGGACGGGGCCTCAACCCTCAGCACTGTGACTAAGGTGAGTCTCAACCTTACTGTTAAGTCATGTTCTTCACGGACGGGGCCTCAACCCTCAGCACTGTGACTAAGGTGAGTCTCAACCTTACCGTTCTGTCAAGTTCTTCACGGACGGCACCTCAACCCTCAGCACTGTGACTAAGGTGAGTCTCAGCCTTACCGTTCTGTCATGTTCTTCACGGACGGGGCCTCAACCCTTAGCACTGTGACTAAGGTGAGTCTCAACCTTACCGTTCTGTCATGTTCTTCACGGACGGGGCCTCAACCCTCAGCACTGTGACTAAGGTGAGTCTCAGCCTTACCGTTCCGTCATGTTCTTCACGGACGGGGCCTTAACCCTCAGCACTGTGACTAAGGTGAGTCTCAACCTTACTGTTCCGTCATGTTCTTCACGGACGGGGCCTCAACTCTCAGCACTGTCACTAAGGTGAGTCTCACCTTACCGTTCCGTCATGTTCTTCACGGACGGGGCCTCAACCCTCAGCACTGTGACTAAGGTGAGTCTCAACCTTACTGTTCCGTCATGTTCTTCACGGACGGGGCCTCAACCCTCAGCACTGTGACTAAGGTGAGTCTCAGCCTTACTGTTCCGTCATGTTCTTCACGGACGGGGCCTCAACCCTCAGCACTGTGACTAAGGTGAGTCTCAACCTTACTGTTCCGTCATGTTCTTCACGGACGGGGCCTCAACCCTCAGCACTGTGACTAAGGTGAGTCTCAGCCTTACTGTTCTGTCATGTTCTTCACGGACGGGGCCTCAACCCTCAGCACTGTGACTAAGGTGAGTCTCAGCCTTACTGTTCCGTCATGTTCTTTACGGACGGGGCCTCTACCCTCAGCACTGTGACTAAGGTGAGTCTCAGCCTTACTGTTCCGTCATGTTCTTCACGGACGGGGCCTCAACCCTCAGCACTGTGACTAAGGTGAGTCTCAACCTTACTGTTCCGTCATGTTCTTCACGGACGGGGCCTCAACCCTCAGCACTGTGACTAAGGTGAGTCTCAGCCTCATTGTTCTGTCATGTTCTTCACGGACGGAGCCTCAACCCTCAGCACTGTGACTAAGGTGAGTCTCAGCCTCACTGTTCCGTCATGTTCTTCACGGACGGGGCCTCAACCCTCAGCACTGTGACTAAGGTGAGTCTCAGCCTCATTGTTCTGTCATGTTCTTCACGGACGGAGCCTCAACCCTCAGCACTGTGACTAAGGTGAGTCTCAGCCTCACTGTTCCGTCATGTTCTTCACGGACGGGGCCTCAACCCTCAGCACTGTGACTAAGGTGGGTCTCAGCCTTACCGTTCCGTCATGTTCTTCACGGACGGCATCTCAACCCTCAGCACTGTGGCTAATTAGGATTAGGCTAATAATATACAGTTGTTAAAATCAGTGATGTAACATGCATGATAAATATACAAAATAAAACATCTCTAAATAACATAATATATCAGCGATTTGTATATCCAGATGTCGTTTAAGGCAGTATTAATATTACTATAATGAATATATTCAGAGTCATCAGTCAACTAAATTTATATAGATATTTCATGATGTCTTGTCACCTTATCACCCTGTCACATCGCTCATGGAGACCTCGACATCTACTTGTGGGGACAACGGTGCCTTGTACCCTTATGTACCTTGTCAGATTATGTTACTCACACAGCGTCAGCGTCAGATGGTGCCCTGGGGAGTGTCGGTGTGGGAGGTGGCAGCGGGCGGCCAGGACCCTAACGTGACGCTGACGCAGCTCTCCAGGGTGGTCCACCAGGCTCAGCGGGTAGGTCACTCTCACATGTACTGCTGCGTACATGGGCAGGTCACTCTCACACCACTACGAGGCGGGCAGGTCACTCTCACACCACTACTGAGGCGGGCAGGTCACTCTCACATCACTACTGAGGCGGGCAGGTCACTCTCACACCACTACTGAGGCGGGCAGGTCACTCTCACACCACTACTGAGGCGGGCAGGTCACTCTCACACCACTACTGAGGCGGGCAGGTCACTCCCACACCACTACTGAGGCGGGCAGGTCACTCCCACACCACTACTGAGGCGGGCAGGTCACTTCCACATAACGTCTACCATGTTAACGTCAACAGCTGCGGCAGTGTCGTGGTGCGTGACGGTGGTGGTGGTGAGCGACGACCTCGCCTTCCTCGCCGCCTTCGCCCAGTGGTCCCTCAAGGGCCGCTTGGTGGGTCCAGCAACCAGGCTCCTCGCTGTCACCAACGCTTCCTTGGTCAATAATCCAGACCTCAGCAGGACCTACTCCATGATGAACGCCATGATGCTGGTTGTAGAAGATTTCCAGAACTGCCAGAAGTGAGAAATATGAAGTTTTCATTAGGAACATTTCACGAAATCTTACATGAAACTATGCTTGAATGGTTTAATTTTAAATGAGCTAAAATTTTTAGGGATTTTAGAATCAGTGTAACACGAGTAAATTTTTAAATAAATGTTTTAATTATTACTTTAGATTTTGGCGCAATGTGTTCTGTAATCAGAATTATTATTTTGAGTTCCTTTTCTGAAATACTTTTTCATGCATAGATAGCAGAGAAAAAGTCTGTTATTCCCATCAAACTTTGCTTCTATGACCAGGACAGATGTTTAGAAATTCCTTATTTCCAATGACAATACAGATGAACTTGCGTTTTTTCGTTCACATAAACTCATAAAAAAACATATGATTAAAATTTAACAAATTTAATAACCTTAAAATTTAAAGATTAGATTTAAGTGACCATAAAAATGTAAGAATTAGTTTCTCCAGATTAACTGTGTATATCACTCATACATCAGCCACCACATGCCGTCTGGCATCTTGTTTTAGTTAAACTATCCTTCGTGGCAGTGTTGCACGTATGTCCTTGTTGCAGTGCTCGCTCTCCTTCTCTGACTATACTCCAATGTTATCCTGAAGTTTATCAAGACGAGCATCAACGATGTGCACTTTGAAGGACAACCTGTAGCCCATTGTGCCATAATTCTTCACCACAATCTTAACTAACTTCAAATAGTTTTCGGCCATATTGTTATCCACAAGACCCTCAGCCACTGTGACAAAGATGTTCCTAGCTGCTTTCTCCTTCCTAGTGAGTTTATTGGGAAATCCCTACACCACGATGTTCTTTATCTGTGGTTCGACGAACAAACCAGCATTTGACCTTTGCGTAAGACAGCTAAGGAAAGAACTCATAAAGGCATATGAAATCTACCGACTCCTCTTTTAGAGCTTCAACAAATTGTATTCAAAAAGACAATTTGGAGTTATTCATCCCACAGAGAACTCGTCTGATGTATCCATTTCTACCTGTGGTAGTGTGCCTTGCAGTCCCTGCTGTACCTTGCAGACCATCAGGAATGCCACTATTTTGAGGTCTACAGTGACTCGGAACAGTACGTCTCTTTCGCAGCCACTTCTAGTACGACAATTTTTGGCCTTATGTAATGCATACGAGCAAACAGCGACGTTCTCCATAAGAGAACAGTTTGATTATTCACTGATCTCAGGAAAATAATCATAAATTTTCTACTACTCATACTTCATCTGTAGTAGCATTAACACAGAAATTAAATTGTTATTGTTGTTGATTTAGGGGCGACGACGATCGTGGGATCGGTGCCCCCCCCCCCCGCGTACCCAGTAAGGGTTAATCGCGAAGCCTGGAAAGATGAAATGCCAAGCCAAATTGCGAAACAAGTGATTCCAGTCATTGGAAACTAATATGCCATATGGCAAAGAAACGCAGACAGGCAGATGATTGGGGAGCCCCAGGAGTCCCTCAGGGTGACAAGCACTGGCCGAGCCCCCACACAGAGAACATTGGGTAGCTCGGCCCCAAACTAAAACGCAAAAGTCTCCAGTGCCCCCTGGCAGAGCAGATGCCAGCCGCCCACAAAGGCTGGGGGCACACCCGGAGCCCACCAAGACCCACCAACCCCCAGCACCTCTCAGCCGAAATTTAAGTTTTTTCTCATTCCATGCAAGTTTCGCGAGGTAAATAGATAACTAATGTACTTTTTAAATAAATGCATAGACGAGTAGATAGACAAATTAATGAATAGGTAAATAGACAGAAAGAGGGATGGTACCTTTCCTCGCTCCATTAATAAACTATATGAGAATATACCTGTAACTACACACAGAAATCACAATTTCGTGATGCATCAAATGAACAAATCCACATGGCCGTGACGAGGATTCGAACCTGCGTCCGTGACCATCCCAGACGCTGCCTTAATCGACTGAGCTACGACATGGTCAAAAGGAGTTGAATTCGATGTTCTACTGAACTTACTAGATCCTGCAGCCTCTCCGAGGCACAAACCAGGGTTTTACACAACTCCCCCATGCACTAAGCTATGTCAATAGGCCGTTCTCCCTCTTCGCCCTTACTTCATTACACACAGAAATCACAATTGTGTGATGCATCAAATGAACAAATCCATAAGGGCCGTGACGAGGATTCGTTTGTTTGTGTTTGGATGGCTCGTTTTGAAAAACCAAAACCCTGGTTTGTGCCTCGGAGAGGCTGCAGGATCCAGTAAGTTCAGTAGAACTTCGATTTCAACTCCTTTTGACCATGTCGTAGCTCAGTTGATTAAGGCAGCATGGGGTGCTCTTGGACGCAGGTTCGAATCCTCGTCACGGGCCTTGTGGATTGCTCATATGCCTGTAAGTCTGTTCAGAGTTGGAGGCCTCATGGTTGGGGTTAGTCTCACCCAGGTTGGCAGAGGGAATAGTCTGGGGTATGGGATGATCATAGTCTGATCGGTTTGCCAGAATTTAAAAGGGAACAGCATCCCAGTGCCACAATCAGACCAACAAAACAATTTTTAGCACTGTCCGCCAGCTACCCAGCTAAATATTTTCAAGTCAAACGTTTCCAATCTATTTTTGATTAACGTAATATACACCATTATTCACTGATCTTAGGAAAATGAAGAAGAAACTTCATGTCAATAATTTGACCGTACTCGCATAAAACAGATAATTCTTCTACAGCTTCAGACGTTTCTCAAGATACGGCACTTTACCAGAGTAAGGAGTAACTATTCTATTTTCAGTATTTCACATGACTGAGCTTGTCTAACCTTTCATAATTGTCATCTCACAGGTGTAGTGTGTACATCCAGCTTCCGTATAGCCCCAGGGGCGCCAAGGCGCTGACGGTGGCCTCCTGGATGCCCCACCGAGGCCTCGCTCTCACCTCCAGCCTCCCGCTCTTCCCCGACAAGTTCTCCAGTTAAGTTCCTGTAGGTGTTCTTCGGCCCCCAGGGAGAGCTATGTGCTGAATACAGCAACGTGGTCGCCTCACTGAAGCCGTGCTCGCACCTTCGCCTCTCACTTTTCTTTGGCACCCTCTCCAAGTACCTGCACAGATGGGGGTGTTGGAAATTTTACTTCATTGCTATTGAGGGCTTTTGTTTCAATATTAATTATTCATATATATTTATATATATTTATTATTTATTATATATATTATTATTTATAAAAAATTAATTAGCAGCAAAATATTCCATAAAAAGTGAACATTGTTATTGTCATTATTTTTCAAATTCCTTTTAGAAACTCATCACAATGTCATCTACGCTGTAATAAATAAAACCACTCAAAATCATCAATATTCTCGACTCCGTGGGGCATTCAGACTAAGCCAATTCTTTTCTGTGACTTTTGATCATTTTTGAAGGAATTTACGTAGCGACAATGAACTAATATCATAGACCAACTAGCGAAGAAAGAAAATGATTATCAAAAAGACTTTTTTTAGCTCACTTATGAGTCATTTCACATGTTCTGTACGAGAAATTTCATGATTGATTATGGCACCTATATACCTTACATTTTAAGCAATGAGTGGCTTATTTAAATATGTAATGTATATATTCTAAAAAAATTAATTTTCCCTCCTCCTTAGACTGTCCAACAGGCCAAACCTAGTAGTTGTGTCAGAACCGTACCCTAGTCATGAGGCTGTGATGGTCGAGGACCCCGAGGCGCCTGGGGAGCAGAGACTCTCCTTCGTCAGTCCCATTGCCAACTTGATGCAACTCCTCGCTGACACTACGAATTTTACGTGAGTTTTGTCAGTTGTCTGCGAGGTTCTTGAGAGGGAATAGACATGCTTACTTGTGAGCCTAAATGGGGAATGTTGTATACAATTCAACCATTAATGAATATATAATTATGTAAATGGCTTTTAAATCCTTTAAGAACCACGCAGAGATGAGCATGTACCAAACAGAGAACTAATCAGATGTGAGGAAGCTCTGATGTTTAGTGTGATGTGTTGTATGCTGGTAAGGGTCTATATCCCAGGCGTATTCTGGCCACTATAACATCACATTGCCGGGTTCTTGTTCTATTAGTCCCATATGTGAATGTTTCCTCACGATATCTATCATAATATTTAATGCTACAACTTTCAAGTCTTTGTGAATTTGTTAGGTCGGTGAGATCTTCATTAGATATTTGTTTAAGTATTCTCTTTGTCACTGCTAATGAAATACCCATATCAATTTCTACCACTGGTTTTCTACAGGATGTCTTTGCAAGCATATCAACAGTGTCATGCCTTGAGATGCCAACATGTGATGGTATCCATAGGAATTTAATTTCAAATCTGTTTTTTTAGCAGCTAAAACATTCATTCGAATATCACTGACTATTTTCTGGGTGTCACTACTATGTGCGTTCAATGCCAGGAGTGCACTCTGCGAGTCACAGTATATAAGTCCACTGCCTTTGTCTTTTAAAAATTCAGTGGCAAGGTATATGCCTGCAAGTTCGGTTTGAGTTGTACTTGCCCAGTCATTGACGCGCTTCATGTACGAGAGAAGATTGTTCAAATACATTACATGCACATCCGGTACATCGTCCACCCTCTTCTACAGAGCCGTCGGGATAGCACTGATACACATCGTTACCCATACTCTGAGTACTTTCAGTGATGCTTTTCAGTGTTAACTGTTTTAATAATGTAGAGTGCACACTATCTTTCTTGGGCGCATTTACAAAATCAACTGATAAATCCCAGTTATCCCATGGAGTAATTGGTTGATTAATCATTAGTTGAGTTGGGTACATATTTAATATTTTGATGGAGTTGGCTATCTTGTAGAACCAATATACATAATCAGATTTCGTTCTTCTTCTATAGACCTCAGGTGAGTGCAGCATATTAGAAAGTTTAGCTTGAAACTTCATGTGTTGCCTAGATCTACTCAATGCCTTCACGCCGAAAACTGTGCTAATAGACAAAATTCTCTCACTTATGGTAGGTAATTTTAACTCTGCTCTCATATTAACTATTCTCGTGGACTTAGGAGCCCCAAGGGTGAGACGCATAGCTTCATTTTGCAAGGTTTCAAGAGATTTCAGCTCTTTGTCAGTATACAGTTTGAGATGTAGAGCATTGTAGTCAATCACAGAGCGTATAAATGATACATAAAACATTCTAGCAAGTCTCACGTTAATTCCATGATTGACACCAACAAGGACCCGCAAGGGCTTTAATCTCTCCCACAGTCTCCTCTTGAGAGAAGAAAGGTACCCAGGGTCGTTAATGGGGACACCAAGGTATCTGTAAGACTCGCAGTTCTCAAGTGCTCGCCCATCTATATGATAATTGGCTGGTGGAATACCACATGGAATGAGGGCACGAGTTTTCTGTACAGAGATAAGAAGGCCACATTCCTCAGCTCTAGTAGCAAAAGCATCGAGCAGAACTTGCATTCTAGGATCGGAGGCAACCTGTAAACATATATCATCAGCATAACAAATGACAGTGTCTTCATTATTGACACCAGTAATCCCATCTATCATCATAGATGCTCATCATCATAGCAACTACGGGCTCATCGTAGCCCATGCTACTTGGAACTTTTTATTCCCAGTAGCTGAATCTTAGACAACGACAACCTTGCTCCCCATCACAGACCCACTATAGCCAATGATACATGGAAATTTTCTTCCGAGTACCTGAATCCAAAATAACCTCACTCCCGAAATTTACAGCCCTGCTTCTGTGCCAGGTAAGTCCACTTCGGGCTCTCCATAGCCCGTGCTACTTGGAACTTTTTGTTCCGAGTAGATGAATCTCAAACAACAACTACCTCACTCACATCACAATCGACTTGATAATGGTTCAGGACGGATCAAAACATCGATGTCTTGTCATCTTCTGGTGTGTGTGGTTTAGTCTTCATAAATCACTTAAGAATGCTGTGACCCGACCAAGGTTGGAACCTGCATAGCCAGGGCTCATCCCCTGACTTACACAGTGCTGTAATGTTTCTTCTTTAATTAATAATGCTTCCTTCTTCATTACATTTAATCGAGAATTATGTTCAATAAAAATTGGCAGACAGTTTTAACACAAATAAAAATAATAATTTAAAAAATCAAATCTGAATGATATTTATTTTTATACATTGAATGATGGTTATAATTAAAAATGCAAAAACAAAAATCATTTGAGAAGACAAATGTAGTGTCAGTGTTATTAAATATATATTTATTTTCCGTCCGATTCAGAAAATTTTCCGAAGCAGTTATTTTCCGTCTGATTCACTGGTGTGTAGAGACAGTTAATAAAATCATATTTCATGAAGAAATCCACAACGGCCGGGACGAGGGTTCGAACCTATGTCCGAGAGAATCCCAGACGCGCCTTAATCGACTGAGCTATGACATGGATAAACATTGCAACCGGGAAATCAGCATGACCAAACCACGGATCCTGCAGTCTCTCCGAGACACAAACCAGGTTTTACACAATTCCCCCATGCACCCGTCTGGGATCCTCTCAGACGTAGGTTCGAACCCTTGTCATGGCCCTTGTGGATTTGTTCATTTGACGCATCACACTATTGTGATTTTTGTGTTTAATTCGTGTTTCATGTTAGATACATTGATGACTGGCCTTCATTAATCCATTTATTTGAGTGATTTGATTTACACATTATTATTTCGTGCTATTGTTAAATTAAATTACATCTTCATATATTATTTAAAATTTAATTAAAATGGAGAAATATTTCTTCAATCTCTATATTTCCAGATATTTTCAACAGGTACAGGTTTGTGCGTCCTCCTGGTGGACTATGGGGGTCCAGAGAGAAGGACGGATCCTGGTCTGGCATGGTGGGTATGGTGGGCAGGGAGGTGAGTTTACGGGTCCTGTACGGTGGGTATGGTGGGCAGGGAGGTGAGTTTACGGGTCCTGTACGGTGGGTATGGTGGGCAGGGAGGTGAGTTTACGGGTCCTGTACGGTGGGTATGGTGGGCAGGGAGGTGAGTTGATGGGTCCTGTACGGTGGGTATGGTGAGCAGGGAGGTGAGTTGATGGGTCCTGTACGGTGGGTATGGTGAGCAGGGAGGTGAGTTGATGGGTCCTGTACGGTGGGTATGGTGGGCAGGGAGGTGAGTTGATGGGTCCTGTATGGTGGGTATGGTGGGCAGGGAGGTGAGTTAACGGGTCCTGGTCGGTGGGCAGGGAGGTATGAAGATAAATATTGTTATTAGATGATTTATTATGTTGGACTCAGGAGAAGGATGGGTCAAGGGCCAGTGTGGTCACCATAGTGAGCGGGGTGATAAGATGAGGAATTATTGTGATCCCACCAGACGGCTGGGTCCTGGATCCATAGTTTGTACTGTTATGGTTCCAAATCCACCATAATATTCTCTATGTCCGAGTTGGCAGTTATTTTCCTAACAGCTGAACCATTCAGGACTGCTGTCGATCATGTATACTTTTGTTTAAATATGGGCATATTAAGTTGAATATGTCTGTGTGAAAATGTAACCATTTTATTGCTTTACCCTACACCAAGATGTTGTAGAAGAATCAGGGGGCCCAAATCCTAGCATGACGTCTTGGTATGACGACGTCAGCAATCAGTTGAAGTGATTCGGCTGGCGCACATGACTGATTAGGCTCTTAGCATTGGCCAAGAGCTTCACTTGGACGCATGACGTCACCTGCGTGGACTTGCCCTCGTGAAAAATTTACCTTCCAATGTTCATTTTTATAGTTTTATTTTGCCTCACACTAAGAGTTGCGTTTCGTTAACTTTCAGTAATCACGAGTGTAACAAAACCATTACAATTTGGAGTAAAATTTACAGATCATGATTGTTGAACTAACTCGATTAAATAATTCATCATGGACGTTTTTGACAAAGGACCATTGCAAAGTAAACTTAAAAATGTCAAGAATATACACGATTAGTTAATTTGTTAAAAATAATTATGTCACGAGGAGTTACAAAATTTATAAACAAATGTTTGGATTTAATATATTGAGCAAATTTACAACATCCGTTATTTTAATATTCCCATGACGTTTATTACAGTGAAGTCCATATGATAAACATTTTGGGAAAATATTGGAATAAAATTAACTACCTGCCAACGTACATCCACAGGAAGTAGATATTGGTCTTGGTCCCTTCGGTATCAGCGCTTCGCGAGCAGAGGTCTTGGATTTCCATCACCTGTAGAATATACTATGGGAGAATCCTGGGAGCTCGAGGACGACCGGTGGTGGACCCGTGGGGCTTCGTGTTCCCCTTGACGCCGCTGGTGTGGGCGGCCATCCTGACGACGCTGCTGGTGCTGCCTCTGACAGTGTCCCTCCTGTCTTCTTGCATGTCAATTAGGTCTCCAGGCGAATGTTTAAATGACGCCCTTAACTTTATCAGGATTATTTTACAACAGGGTAAGTAAAAGTTAACAAAATCTTATTATAGGCTTCTTACATAATTTACACAAAGAACATCTCTATCGATAAATAGAACGTCTCTCTATCTTAATTAGAAGACCGAAAGCTTAGCACTAGCAGCGTCAAACTTTCACACATGAAACATAGTGGAAATGTGTGAGACACATGATGGGGGCGATATCCAAATGCCGTGCTGTAAGACACGTCAGCATCGTAAGTATCCTCGCTGCAATTTTGATGAAGACAAATCAAGTCGAAGGTTATGTTTTTCATGGAGTTTTTTTTGCTTAATCCCACCGTCTACACTGGTGAAATAGGGGGGAAGAGGGGGGGATTATATGGGGCAGATGGGAGAGGGACAAGGGGAGAGGGACTAGGGGAGAGGGACGAGGGGAGAGGGACGAGGGGAGAGGAAAGAGTGAGGGTGGGTGAGAAAGAAGGAGATGGGGAGGAGGAGGCGTTATGTGGGGGAGGTAGGACGGGTACAAAGGAGAAGAGGGTACAGAGAGGGGAGACAGTTGAGGGGGGAAATGGGTGAAAAGCGTGAGGGGGTGTTACGACCCTGGGTTCCCTAGTTGGAAATCAGAGGTCAAATTGAGTTCTAAATAATTACTTTACATTAATTGATAGATTGGATCATGTAAGAAGGATATTTAATTAACAATAACATTTACATGCAACACCCCTTAAAGCCTGGTTCTGCAGTATGCCCGCCATCTTTGCCAAACGTAAGATGAATCTTGTTTCTCACAGAGCATTCAGACTCTGAGCTTGTTGACTATTAAATATAATATTGAACTAGTTATCAACTATTCTTAGAACTGTTAAAGTAACCAGTATTGAATATCGGTGAAGACTTGTAATGTTTATAAGCTGCACGATCAGCTAGGTATCTTCCCGGCAACAACTTGAGAGAGCTCGGGCACTGAGGTCTGCTTCCTCCTTCTCAGGACTGCTGTGCTGGGGTCAACATCTCTCCTGTGTGGCTCTGTCTCCTCCTCTTCCTCCTCCTCTCTTCCCTTACCCTATTCTGGGTTTATTCTACAATTAAGTTCACTAGTATTACTGTTCTGGGTGTTACTGTGCTACTGGCTAGGTTTGTGTACTGTTAGAGGCAGTTTTTAAACCAGTGTTTTGGCATCACTAAGTATATTCCATTGTGACTAGGGTACCATTTGGGTCCCAGCTACCCAGGCTATAAGCCTTACAAGTACTGTTCTCTAAGTAGACTTTACCCTAGTTTTTTTGTAAGTGTAAACCTTATATCTTGCCTAAGTGGACCAAGGTAGTTAACATAAGGTAGAGTGGTAAAGTAGTTAATGGTATTAATGTTTATGGGGGGTTATTTGAGGGTTTAATAAATAAGTACTATTAAAGGAGTATCCATTTTCCTGTTGAAGTGGAACAGTGATCTACCACTAGACTGCATGAAATTTCTTTAAAGCCAGAAATTTAGGGCTTGGTGTATTCTGATTGGGGGCCGGGCCTATCTGATCTCCATTGATTTTAGGAACTCTTTTAATTATTACTAGTGGCCCTCTCAGTACAGCTACATACATTTCCATAACATTAATTTTTTCATAATAAGGGGTTGGCCTGACCAGGAGTTAAACTATTTATACATAAATTGTAAAAAAAATGATTTTTGAGTGCCAAAACTTAAATTCTTGCTTTCCGCTGAACGGTTGTGTGGTAGCCTAGGGTCCAGCTCAACTAGCAAAGGATACTTTTTGCACTGACTGGACATTCAACTGGATGACTTCACGATTGAGGTAAGTGTGGCCTTTTGATAGAGGCCGTGCAAATTTTTGTTTTTTTCCAATTTTTATTTATATTTTTACTTTGGCTAGGAGCTAAAATAATTAGTGATGGAGGCTAGATTTCAGAAACTGGCAAAGGCACCTTCAGAAGTGGAGATTAAGAAGCTGACCAAAGCTAACCTAGTGCTGTTAGGCAAGGAATTGGGCCTCGAGTTAAATGAAACTAATAAAAAGTGTGTCATAACCAATGAAATTTTACAGAATTGCATAGACCAAGGCCTATTGGCAAGTGATACTATTTTATGCCAGGCCAGTCCAGCTGAAAGTGATAGCAGGATAGAATTTGAATTACAGCTGGCCCAGTTAAAACTAGCCGAGCAAGAGGCAAGAGTGGCAGAACAAAATGCTAGGGTAGAGGAGCAAAGGCTCAAAACTGGGGGTGGAGCAAAAATTTGAGGCAATGCCAATGTACCACCACCTGCCTGGGATTCAAACCCCAGGCATTATGATAAAAAGCATAACTTGCCTGAATTTTCAGAGTCAGACCCTGAAAGGTTTTTCAACCATTTTAAGAGAATAGCCATATGTCCATGAACTGGCCAGAAGAAGAGTGGGTGACAATCTTACAGGGGCGGCTTAGAGGTAAAGCTCAAGATATTTTTATAAACATGCCTGACGACGAGTGTTCTGAGTATAGTAAAGTCAGGGAGCGGATTTTGAGGGCATATGAAATTATGCCTGATGCTCACCGCCAAGCCTATTGCAACCTTAGGCCTACTCACAGCCAACCTCTCACTGAATTCGCTAATGATCAAATCAGACTGTTTGAAAAATGGATTTGCTCAGCTAAAGGCGAAACATACGAGGCACTCAAAAATTTAATTTTAACCGAGAATTTTATAGATAATATGCCAGAGCTAGTAGCACGGTACCTCCGAGTGAGGACGGAGGTAGATACTAATATTAGGGATTTGACCAAGATGGCAGAGAACTACCAGTTGGCGGGCAAATGGCCCAATAAAAATAATTATACCCCACATAGTAATAAAACTTATACCCACAGCCAGTCCAGACCAGCCCATTCTAACTCTATAACTAATGAATGAATGTTTTAGCTGCTAAAGAAAACAGATTTGAAATTAAATTCCTATGGATACCATCACATGTTGGCATCTCAAGGCATGACACTGTTGATATGCTTGCAAAGACAGCCTGTAGAAAACCAGTGGTAGAAATTGATATGGGTGTTTCATTAGCAGTGACAAAGAGAATACGTAAACAAATATCTAATGAAGATCTCACCGACCTAACAAATTCACAAAGACCTGAAAGTTGTAGCATTAAATATTATGATAGATATCGTGAGGAAACATTCACATA
>WNGS01001312.1:41771525-41788684 GCA_020271785.1 Procambarus virginalis | reverse complement strand
ATCCCCGGAGGAGGGGGGAGAGAAATGGGTAAAAAAGTTTTTTTCACCCCTGATGCCCCCCTGTTACCTAGCAGTAAATATATGTCTGGGAGTTACACAGCTGCTACGAAATTTCCTTGCGTATTCGACGGACAATATCTGCAGCCGTGTACGATTCATATTTCTCCCATAACTGTGTTGGAGATGGAGAGCAGCCGGTCAATATGATTGCAAACAATACTAGAATTTGATTTGGATTTGACGTGTTGGACGCATCAATAACGCATGCATCCCAGAGTCTGTCGTTCGACATTTAATTCAGAACTTGACATGCTCTACGGAAAGTGGCATGTGTGACGCCGTTTGACAAATCTCAATTGCTGGAAAGACGTTGGACTGGGCACATTTACCAACAGCACGCGAAGAAAGGAGCATTTATTTTTATTGGGATGCACGGTGTACAGTCTGCCTATCCTAGATTGTTTGAATATGCCAGGTTGTCCGTCGACTCTCTCTCTCTCTCTCCTCGTTTGCGTCGTTCAAATGATTTTCTACTCGCATTCCATATGTACTACATTGCCACTTGCGAATACAGCAGTGTTTTTGCAAACTTGTCATTCTGACTTAACGTGAAAGAAGCAGTTAACTTTGTAGCCAGTTCCTTATTGGTTCGGGGTCCTAAAGTTGGTAGAATATAGTTGTGCATTAATTGGCTATTGATTGCTGGTCTTGATTTTTTGATGTGTAGTGTCTCGCTGATGTCGAGCCGCCTGCTATCGCTGTACCTATCGATGATTTCTGTGTTGTTTGTTAAGATTTCTCTGGTGATGGTCTGCTTGTGAGAAGAGATTGTGTGTTCCTTGATGGAGACTTGTTGTTTATGCATTGTTAACAATGTTATTTGTTAATATTTGGATATTATAACAATGTTATTTGTTAATTTTTACATGGGTACTATCGAACAGAAAGTCCTTGTTGTCACGGGCCTCATTCCGAGTGAACACTGTAGATATGTAGACGACATATTCCTGCAGGTACTTGATATTGAGCATATGTTGTGGCTTAAGGATTCAGTCAAAGTTCAGTGCGAAGGTTAACTTACGAGATTGAGAGTGAAGGTAGACTATCTTTCCTAGATGTAACAGTCTCGGAAAATAATGGTGGGTTTCACACTACAATTTACACTAAGGGGGAACAAACATATGGCTGTGCCTTAATGCTAAAAGTGACTGATCGATAGGTTCAAGAGGATTGTTAATGATTATGTGAACCGAGTCTTCATACACAGCTGCAGAGAGAAGCAGGGTGTTGAGGAACTCGGTAGGGTAAGGGAAGCCTTGGTCAATAATGGATACTCTGAGGGATATGTCGAGACCATTAAAGGAAAATGAGCCGCCATGCAACCTGAGAGGAAGCAAACGATAGTACATTACCGGTTCCTGCTTGGTGCCACCTCATTTATAAACTCAGATTTACTTTTTTTTTGCATGGTCATGTTCTCTTTTACGTGATCTATGTCAGTGCACTTTTACTAAGTTTCTCTCAGCCTCGTGTTGGCATTGTGTTCTTAATGTGTATGTGACTGATTACCTCTCTAAACAAGCATTTAATTTTGGTTGCTTCTGTTGTCTCTTTATATGCCTTAAATAATCAGTCTTCTCTTTATGGGTTGTCATTCTTTTTATTCACTTATATTTTTGGAAGTATACAACTTGCAGACTAGTATTCCTAAATTGTTTGTCAATTACTCTTTTTTTTACTTCTTGTGGATTTTTTTTTTTTAATTTTCAAGGTTCAAGCTGTGTGATCTGTCGTGTATGGTTTTTAACCCCTGCTCACGTAGTTACTTATAAGCGCCTCATCAACTAGGCTTTTCCGTATCTCTTCTCCCAACTTAACAGGTGTTTTCTCGCCTAGTTCTGTCAATTGATCCTGCTAATAGGTTTCCATATAGTTTAATTCTGACTTCTTGTTTTCTGTTTCTTATTTTTTTTTTATTATTTACCTTCTTTGACTAATTTTCATACAGTGTTTTCCTTCCACAATCTGCATTTCTCCATTCGTATCTCTTGCTTATTTCATTTACTTATTTCATTCAGTGCTCTATCATATCCTCCGTCTGATTCTTCGGTGTTTTCTGTTTCATTCTAACGTTTGTGCCATTTATTCTGTTGGGAGTCAGGCTGGCGCCACCAGAGGGTGCAGACGTCGAGCTCTAGCCGTCAGTGGTCGTCTGCTGTTGCTGAGTGGCGGTTGCTGTGGTGGAGTGTGGGGCTCCCGCTGGTCGGGGCCCCGCCTGCCAGTATGGATGGGGCTGATACTAGCCGTATTCGCAGGATAAACACTGTGCGGCTGGATTTTTCTGCTGATGTGGACTAGCCCGTTGTGGAAGTTGCCCTCCTCGACGTCCTCCATGTTGACGTCCCCAAGCTCCTGGGCCTAGAGAAGTTGTCGCCCACCCGTGTTGCGGTGGCATTTGCCACGTCACATATTTACCGGGAGTTTGTGGCTCGCTGGAATGGCCGCACGCTTCCTCTTCCGGCTTCGGCTGTGTCTGTGGAGATCTTGGATTCATGGGGGCCCTTGACGTTTGTGAGTATTCACAGCGTGCCGGTGACCTTCCCCGAGGCGGCCCTCCTGGCCTTGTTTCAGCGGTTTGGGTCGGTGGTGAAGCACAGGTTCAACACTTTGAGTGCGAGCCGATTGAAGGGGGTCCGGCTGGGTTCCCGCACGCTTGTCATGCGGCTCACAGGCCCTATACCGTCCAGGGTCTCGTATCGTGGGTTGTCTGCGGACTTTCTATCAGGGGCAGACCCGTACGTGTTTCCGGTGTGGTGCTGAGGGCCACGTTGTGGCCGGCTGTGACGCTCCTCGTACTGAAGCCCCGTCGGTTTTCCTAGAGGATGATTTTTCTCAGTTGTCTGTGCGTGTGGACTCCCTGGAGGGTTCTCGCTCTGAGCAAGTGACGGGTGTAGCTCCCGCGGCGGTTCCGGATGTCGTTAAGGCTGGACCGGACGTGTCTGCCCCGCCGGTGTGTTCAGAGGATTTGGGGGCACCTGTTTCGGAACTTGATCGTCCGGTGTCTGTGGGGGTGCATCCGCCTCTGATGGCCTTGGGGCTGCTATGACGGTGGTGCCTGAGTCTCCTGCTGGAGGCCATGTGCTCCCGGGGCTGACGGTGCGATGGAGGGTGTATCTCCACCAGCGTCCTCTGCTTTGTCGCCTCTGGGGGTTTCATCATTGCAGAGTCCCTCTTCTCTTCTGCATGTTCCGTCACCCTCCCTGGATACCTCCCGTGTGCTGACGTCTTCCCTTGTTGAGGATGCCCTTCTGCGTAGTAGTGCGCTCCCGGATGTGGGGCGCCCCGCCGCTGGCCCTTCTCGGGTGCTTATTGTAGGGGCGATAGTTCCGATGACATCCGACCTGTTCCGAAGCGTTCCCGGATTGTGTCCCCCCCTCGTGCGTGGGCGGATGAGTGTGATGACATGGATGAGGATGCAGTGGCGGGCTCTGCATTGCATCCTGTGTTAAGCCCTTCGCCTTCTGCTGTTGGCTTCCCTCCGTGGGAGGTTACCCCGAGTGACCGAGACCTCGTCGTAATATTGAAGAAGGATGGGCGTCGGAGGGCCTCTGCTTCTGTTCATAGGAGAGGGAGCCCCGGTGCATCTGCGGATTCCCCCTGTGCGCAGCCCTGTGAGCCGCCTCGTGCGGTTTCCGGTGCGATTCCCGATACTCGGCCCCCTGGGGAGGTGCCCCTCCCTCTCTTATTGCCCGCCGAGGAGGAGTCGGATTCCTTGTCGGTTAGTTATGATTTCCGGGTGCGTCCTATCCCGTGTGGCCCTGCTACCATTTGGGTTCCTCGGGTGAAGAAATTTTTTAGTGGGGTACCAGATTTCATGATTCGGCCGTGTGACTCTCCTGGGCATCCGGTATCTGATGTTCTGATGGCGGTATGGGAGGCTTATTGCCTGCGCTTTCCGGTGCAGGAGTACCCTGATAAATATGTGTAGTCCTTGAGGTTGGGGTGTTTCTGTACTTCTGTATTTATGCCTGGGTTGTGTATGTCTGGCTGTGTTTGTGCCTGCGTTTGTGTGTGCGTAGGTGTTTATTCCTGGCTCCTGCGTGTGCCTGTTAGGTTTCCTGTTTTGTATCATGAGTCCGTCACTTTGGCTGCTACTGTGTGTTTGTGTTATGTCCGTATGAGTATGGGTGTGTGGTTTTGGGGGGTTTTGGCTCCTGCGTGGGCCTGGTTTTTTCTGCTGTACTGATTTCTACTGTTTATTTTGTGGCCGTGTTTCGCTTTGGCCTGTGACCCATTATGTGTGTGCTTGGATGCTGTGTGGTGTGCGGTTGTGGGTGGGTGGGTATGAGTGTGTTGGTTTTGTTATTTAGGGTGTGTTTAGTGTGTGTGTACATAATTTCTTCTCATTTAGTGTTTATTGTATTCCTTGGTGGCGAGTGTATGGTCATATATTTTTTTGTGTTCTTCTGTGTGTGTGGTTGGTGTGGTTTTGTGCACGTGGGTCTCTGTCCACGACTGTGTCTGTTTTAAGTATCTTAGCTCCAGGTGTGTTCATTGTTATCTTTTCATGTACTTTTCTTTGTCGTGTTCTGTGTTGCTAGGTGGATTTGTACTGTTTGGCCAATGATTTCTGTGTGATGTTTTGGCGATTATTTCCCTGTACTATTTATCGATGTGTTTTTACTTTGCTCACCGCTTGTTTGTTTTGCGGTTCCTGTTATGTGTTTTGCTATTGTACTGTTATCATGTTACTACTAACAGTTAATACTATTGTTTGTCTTGTTCCTGTTATTGTTTGTTGTTGTACAATTTTTTGTTATTGTGTACTGTTCCTTCCTTGGTATCCTTGCTATGTACAGGTTTTTTTGTTAGTTTTTGTGTTCTTGTTTTGTATTGTACTTTTATAAAAAAAAAAATTATTCTGTTGGACCCATGATTTGTTCTCTCAACACTTGCCAGTTCGGTGTCATCATCCCTGAACACCCGCATCATGCTTCTCCTCCCACACTCTGTGTCTTAAATTGTTTAATACTCTACATGTCCTTAAACCCCCATGACAGAGATACAACAGAAATACTGAAAGAAATACTGAAGTGTCTGTCAAGAATTATAGTCATCGTTTGGTAATTAGTAGTCAGTTGACTTACCAAAATTAAACAACAGCAAAGGGATAGATCTGGGCAATAGGTAAACTCATAATGCTTCGCCACTCTGCATACGTATATTAAATTCTCTAATAAACGAAGAAATGTTACTTTGATATTTCATGCAATCATTGGATGAAAGGCTCATGGAAAATAGAGTTTTCCATGAGCTGGAAATGGTAGAGGTGTTACTAACTGTACTTTACTAGCTAAGGGTGACGGTTTCCCCATCTGTTCGCTGTTTAACAGACAAAATCAACCTTCATGATCTTCATCTATGAGCTGTGTTGGCACACAGCAAGTTGCAAGCAACGCTTGTCGCCGACGCTTGCTCACCACGAAGGCTCGTCGACACAACTCTCCACATTTGTCAAGCCTTTCATCTTGCTAAACTATTTATATTAACAGTTACTTACACAGGCGAGAACACCTCTACCTCCAGAGTCAGCTCTCTCATATACATCTGATAAAATAAAATTCTCATTAGAGGTGAAAGTCAAGGGAGCTCTCGTGGCCTCTCAGTCATACTGGTTGGCGACGCTACGTGATCTTTTCCGTTTTATTAAAGATTTGAATACCTGGCGCTCAGCTAATTGCAAGCCACCGCTCTCCCCTTGACGCAACTCGCGTCTTGCGCTCACGTGACGTAACATTTTTGCCCAAATAACGTAGCATTAACTAGGGAAACACAGCACTGACGTAATCTTATCCCCCCTTTTTTATCTTTTATTTTTTTTTCAACGCAATTTATACTTTAAGCTCAATTACTATTAAGTTTCATTCTAAGTGTTTTTTCCCCACCTCACCTTGCCCCAAACGCAACGCGTACCTTGCCCGCAAGACTTTAGGTATTGTATGTACTAGCTCTATCTATAAATCCAACATTATTTTTGTAACTAATCCTGTATGTATGTACTTTTACTTGAATAAACATTTGATTTAATTTGAATCGTACAATGATTCGTTATGACACATAGAAAGATATTTGTATCCAGTCTTTCATGCATGAAGAGTAAGTATTGGACTCTCTTGAAGGTAGCGTGCACAGGCTCACACTGTACCCGTACTCAACCAACCCGTTCTCGCACTTGCTTATAGTCAATATTGGCTTATTTAATAAGTGCATATGTGACATACTAATTGATTGTGAATATTTTAGTTTACCTTGAAAAGCGTTATAGAATACACCGACCTCACCTAACCTTCTTAGTATGTTAAGATAAGCATCTTATTGCTTCTTAATTACAATTATTACTTAACCTGTACCGTTGATAGGTTAAGTAATAATTGTAAATAAGAAGCAATAAGATGCTTATCTTAACACACTAATTAGGTTAGGTGAGGTCGGTGTTTTCTATGAAGCTTTTCAAGGTAAACTAAAATATTCACAATCAGTTAGTATGCCACATATGCACTTATTAAATAAGCCAATATTGACCGTAAGCAAGTGCGAGAACGGGTTGACTCAACAACAACACAAACTGAGCATTATACGTTGCTCAATAGTATACATGGATCACTTTCGTCACCAAACCTTCAGCTCATCCTATTTTCTGTCAACCTTTATGTGTACGAGCGCAGCTCCTTGGTATTTATTGCCCATCAACTCCAAACATTATTAAACAAAACTAAACCATTATTAAATGCACGTGGTTCTTTTCAAATAGGTCTCACTGATGCTCACACACCTGTTATTGCTCCATCACACCTACCTGAGATAACATATATTTATGGAACAGGTGTACAAGTATTGAGATCAGTGTACAAGGCCAGACACAGGTGTACAAGTATTGACGGTGAGTTTGGAAACGTCAGTCACAATTCTGAATTACTATACGGGACTGCAAGGAATGCAGTAATTGTGGTAAATTATCATACAGGACTGTAAGCAGGCAGCCACTGCTGTTGGTTATTAAACAAGAAGGTAAACCTTTCATGTGCAGGCGATGAATCACAATAACGTGGCTAAAGTATGTTGACCAGACCACACACTAGAAGGTGAAGGGACGACGAGGTTTCAGTCCGTCCTGGACCATTCTCAAGTCGATTGTGATTCATGATTGCTGATTCCCTCCTGAACGGAAGCCAGTCACTGCTGCTAATACATCACTTTGCACTGCAATGAAGCTATTCACTGTTTCAGCTGCATCAATGGAAGACACCATATCATTGTAGGAGATGCATCACGGCAAGGAAGTTTCTGCATCAGATGCAGTACTATTGCGTCAATGAAAGCTAGTCACTGCGGTAGATGGCTCACTCATCACTTCAAGCAATTTAGTCATGTGATCAATTCATCACGTAGACACTGCGGCAGATACATCAAGCAGCACTGCTGGTAAATCAGTCACTGAGGAAGATTCATCATGTATCACTTCAAGCAAGCAGATTCAAGGACTACGAACAAACTTCCCAAATTCCAACATACTGTTTCCTATCCCTATTTTCACTTTGGGGAAATGAAGTTTATTTTAAAGCTTATCGAGGCTCCCCGATAGCAACCACTACCCTGCCCCAGAATGCAACCCACTACAGATACTTAGCTCCCGGCTGAATAGTTACTGTTATATCAACTGTGGTATCAGGAGAAAGGAATAGTGCCCAATTTTTCAGCGATAATTGAAAGCCAACCAGCTAATCTAATTTGTTTCATTCCAGGTACAGGATCCCAATATTCTCCCATCTACATATAAAACAGAAACAGAAAAAACAACTACATATATAACAGGAAATCACTCGGCCGTATTTACAAAAATAAATTTACAAAACACAAATATACAAAAATAAATGTTGATAACGCTGACAGGAAGACCACACCGATTAAATCTTCACTGATATTTGCCAACATTTATTTGGACAGTTTTGTTTCCTGAATACTTTCCTACATTTTACATTATGAAAATTACTTTTTTTTTCTTGACTTGAATATTCTAGTGTATGCAAAAACATTAAACAAAATCAGAACAAGTGTGGAGTCTAGCTCGGAATATGTAAACAAAAGATGGTTAGATGCTTTGAAATTAACTATTGTCGACACGCAAATATCGGCCTGACGGCTGAGTGGACAGCGCTCGGGATTTATAGTCCTAAGGTTCCGGGTTCGATCCCTAGCGGAGCCGGAAACAATTGCGCAGAGTTTCTTTCACCCTGATGGCCCTGTTCAACTAGCAGTAAATAGGTACCTGAGAGTTAGATAGCTACTACGGGCTGCTTCCTAGGGGGTGTGTAACAAAAAGGAGGCCTGGTCGAGGACCGGGCCGCGGGGACGCTAAGCCCCGAAATCATCTCAAGATAACCTCAAGATGCATCTGTATTATAAAATATACCCCAATATATAGTTATATTGCAACAGCAACAGTTTTGCAGCATTCAAATGGAAGTAAAACTTGTAAAAACAGTGAGGCACTTCAGGGCTTTTTGTCATAGTGAGAGTCGGCGAGGATGACTAACACCTGTCAAGGACAAGTGTTGTGGGTAACACCTGTGAAGGACAAGTGTTGTGACTAACACCTGTCAAGGACAAGTGTTGTGGGTAACACCTGTCAAGGACAAGTGTTGTGGGTAACACCTGTCAAGGACAAGTGTTGTGACTAACACCTGTCAAGGACAAGTGTTGTGGGTAACACCTGTCAAGGACAAGTGTTGTAGGTAACACCTGTCAAGGACAAGTGTTGTGGGAAACACCTGTCAAGGACAAGTGTTGTGGGTAACACCTGTCAAGGACAAGTGTTGTGGGTAACACCTGTCAAGGACAAGTGTTGTGGGTAACATCTGCCAAGGACAAGTGTTATAGGTATCACCTGTCAAGGACAAGTGTTGTGGGTAACACCTATCAAGGACAAGTGTTGTAGGTAACACCTGTCAAGGACAAGTGTTGTAGGTAACACCTGTCAAGGACAAGTGTTGTAGGTAACACCTATCAAGGACAAGTGTTGTAGGTAACACCTGTCAAGGACAAGTGTTGTGGGTAACACCTGTCAATGACAAGTGTTGTAGGTCACACCTGTCAAAGACAAGTGTTGTAGGTAACACCTGTCAAGGACAAGTGTTGTAGGTAACACCTATCAAGGACAAGTGTTGTAGGTAACACCTGTCAAAGACAAGTGTTGTAGGTAACACCTGTCAATGACAAGTGTTGTAGGTCACACCTGTCAAAGACAAGTGTTGCAGGTAACACCTGTCAAGGACAATGACTGAAGGTAACACGTGTTATGGACAATAGCTATAATGAAACGCCTATCTAGGATAATGACTGAAAGAAACACCTGTCAAGGAGAAGTCTTGAATGAAACATGTCACAAAGACCATTGCTGAAGAATACTCCTGTCAAAGACAATCATTATATCAGAGGTGAGTCACGGATTAGTTTGGTAATATTAATATAGCCCAGCTACGGCCACACCTCATGCAGTCACTACAGAGAAACGATTGATTGATTGATGAAGATTAAGCCACCCAAAAGGTGGCACGGGCATGAATAGCCCGTAAGTGGTGGCCCTTTTGAGCCATTACCAGTATCAAGAGCTGATACTGGAGATCTGTGGAGGTGCGACTGCACCCTGCGTGACGGGAGATGTCTCCCGTGAAAAAAGTATATAGCATAGAGAAACACTTCACCACACGCTATATATAAGGATATCGTTCAGTACTGCGGATATCTTGGAACTTATTCAGCTCAGAGATAACTGACTTAATTTAGAATCAAGATCTTTTTTACATACATCGTGTAAACGAGAAAAAAGTCCAACTACGCCCAGTTCCCTCTGTTGTGAAGAGATCGTTTAAGCTGTTTGGTAATTCACTTCATATCTTACCGTGTTAAGGAGAAGTGCAGACTGAGAGCTGCTTAGTCGGTCGTGTTGTTGGCTGGGGATCCCAGAGTGTAATGAGCGGACAGTGAAGGTGCAGCAGGTATTACCCCCCTGGACTGTTGACCACGCCTCCCTGTCCTCCCCAGAGTTGGCCACGCCCCGCTATCCTCCCCAGAGTTGGCCACTCCCCGCTGTCCTCCCCAGAGTTGGCCACTCCCCGCTGTCCTCCCCAGAGTTGGCCACGCCCCGCTGTCCTCCCCAGAGTTGGCCACTCCCCGCTGTCCTCCCCAGAGTTGGCCACGCCCCATGTCCTCGCCAGAGTTGGCCACGCCCCGCTGTCCTCCCCAGAGTTGGCCACGCCCCGCTGTCCTCCCCAGAGTTGGCCACGCCCACTGTCCTCCCCAGAGTTGGCCACGCCCCATGTCCTTCCCAGAGTTGGCCACGCCCCATGTCCTCCCCAGAGTTGGCCACGCCCACTGTCCTACCCAGAGTTGGCCACGCCCCGTTGTCCTCCCCAGAGTTGGCCACGCCCACTGTCCTCCCCAGAGTTGGCCACGCCCACTGTCCTCCCCAGAGTTGGCCACGCCCACTGTCCTCCCCAGAGTTGGCCACGCCCACTGTCCTCCCCAGAGTTGGCCACGCCCACTGTCCTCCCCAGAGTTGGCCACGCCCACTGTCCTCCCCAGAGTTGGCCACGCCCACTGTCCTCCCCAGAGTTGGCCACGCCCACTGGCCTCCCCAGAGTTGGCCACGCCCACTGTCCTTCCCAGAGTTGGCCACGCCCCGTTGTCCTCCCCAGAGTTGGCCACGCCCACTGTCCTCCCCAGAGTTGGCCACGCCCCCCCCCCCCCTCCTTTCATGAGCAGAGTTTGCCAGGCCTTTTCAGTGGCGTAAGAAGGCATGAGACAGGGGGAAGGAATGGTGCCCAACTACTTGGACTGGACGGTAGAGCGACGGTCTCTCTTCATGCAGGTGGGCGTTCAATCCCCGACCGTCCAAGTGGTTGGGCACCATTCCTTCCCTCTGTCACATCCCTAATCCTTATCCTGACCCATGCCAAGTGCTATATAGTTGTAATGGCTTGGCGCTTTCCCCAATAGTTCTCTTCCCTTCTCAGTGGAGGGCTGAGGCCCGGATGTAACCAGGTCTTCACTGTCGTGGGCTGAAGCTCGGCTCATTCCAAACCAATATCTCCAGTTCCGATAACAACACGCTCGAAGATCCATCATGATTATCGCACTTATAATCCACACGCCTCTGTGTCTGTGTGCTTTATTATATATCAAACACGTTATATTCAATGGTAGTTCTAGCGCAAGGGCTCCACCTCCAATCATGTGCTTTTTGTACTTAAACTTCTCACGTTGTATTGAATAATAGTTGTAGCTCGTGTTTTATGCAACATTAAGAGCAAGCTGGATTGCTTGCTCTTAACGCTGTGACTCAAGGTTGCTGCAAAAGGTTCCACTTCACTTCATTCTGTTTGTTAAAGAACTGCACTAAAATTTATCTATTTACATACGTTTCTTCAACTAATTTGTGTTTCTAGTATCAAATGTGCTCTCTCACTCATAAGGTCATCTACTCCCCAGAGTCGTATGCAACATGATCACAGTACCGTTCCATCGTTCTTCTCTTGTTTAGTGTTATCAGACTGAATTCTCTTAATCTTTTTGTCAATTGTGTGCTTCACTGTCTCTTTCTATCTAGTTGTGTATAAAAATATATTCATCTCAAGCGCTCGTCCTCACAGGAACATTAACTGGTGCATGTATACCTCCTAGCGCGCCAGTACTTAAGCTGGGGCATGTATACCCCAGCGTACCAGTACTTAAGCTGGGGCATATATACCACCCAGCGTACCAGTACTTAAGCTGGGGCATGTATACCACCCAGCGTACCAGTACTTAAGCTGGGGCATGTATACCACCCAGCGTACCAGTACTTAAGCTGGGGCATATATACCACCCAGCGTACCAGTACTTAAGCTGGGGCATATATACCACCCAGCGTACCAGTACTTAAGCTGGGGCATATATACCTCCCAGCGTACCAGTACTTAAGCTGGGGCATATATACCACCCAGCGTACCAGTACTTAAGCTGGGGCATATATACCTCCCAGCGTACCAGTACTTAAGCTGGGGCATATATACCTCCCAGCGTGCCAGTACTTAAGCTGGGGCATGTATACCTCCCAGCGTGCCAGTACTTAAGCTGGGGCATGTATACCTCCCAGCGTGCCAGTACTTAAGCTGGGGCATGTATACCTCCCAGCGTACCAGTACTTAAGCTGGGGCATGTATACCTCCCAGCGTACCAGTACTTAAGCTGGGGCATGTATACCTCCTAGCGTGCCTGTACTTAAGCTGGGACATGTATACCTCCCAGCGTGCCAGTACTTAAGCTGGGGCATGTATACCTCCTAGCGTACCAGTACTTAAGCTGGGGCATGTATACCTCCTAGCGTGCCTGTACTTAGTCATAAAAATATAAGAACTGCGGAATAACGTAAACTGTAGAATATTTTGAGCTATACAATGCAGCTCCTGTTTATATCCACCCAAAGTCAAACAAAGGGATAAAAACGTCGGTGGGGAACTGTTGTGAGTGGAGTGCTTCGAGACTGTCCTGGGACCTCTCTTGTTCACCATTTAAATAAATGATTTAGACTCGGTACTGATCAGAAATATTTGTAAATTTGCAGACGATACGAAATTGGGCGAGGAATGAATTCAAAAGAAATCTTCAAACTACTTCAAGACTATATAGATATGCTTTTGAAATGATTAAGAGATTAACAGATATAGATGATGACCAATGCAAGGTTCAGAGGCTTCAGTAACGATTATAGTGTTACAAGATGCCAGCTGGATAGTTCTGAAACTGCGAAGTCTGATTACGAAAAACATTTGGGGGAATCAATTTTGGTGGAATATGAAGCCCCGCAAAAATCAATAAATTTTCGTAACAAGGCACATATGATACTCGGAACTATTTCTAGAAGCCCTAGCAATAAAACACATATTACTTTTCAGCGATATCTTGCTATTGTTAGGCCACATTAAGATTATGCACTTCAGAACAGACATAAATTCACTTGAACGCGTTCAAAAAGTGAAGAATTGCAGTAAAATTATTGAAGTGTACAAGTGGATGAATGGGAATAACAACGGGCCCGTAAATATGCTTGTAATATTTATAAGCTGATGTGCACTAAAGCTTTATAAGAATATAAGAATATAAATGTACTTCGAAGACTGTACTTAGCAAGATTTTGTGTACGTCTGATATCATACTACTTGTGAAGGAGGAAATGTATATGTTTATCTCTCAGAATGTTTGGTAATATGTTTATTGTTTGTGATGTGTGTATATGTATGTATTAACACGACGTATTGAACGGAGTGAGAATAGCTTGAGCTACCTCATCCTTTTGTGTGTATTTTACATCAATAAACTTATTTCAATTTCAATTTCAATTAGCAAGATGAGCTACGTTAGTCGCACTTAATTAAGACTCGGAGCAGAGTATTCATATTTTACATGCAGGAAGGAGGAACAAAGCATCACTACTCGCTAGTCGACAAAAATCTCTAGAATAGTCAGAAAATCATAAAACGTTTGATAGTCTTCACACGCGTCAGTAAATGTTGCTGTGCACGACCTCCACTGGTTGCGATCAATGAAAACCATCTCTAGTTGAGTTTGTGTCATTATTACTGAAATGATCTTGACATCGAACATCCAGCTATTTGATGGCTGTCCTTGTGTCCCAGAGGGAAAATTCCAGTCGTGTTAAGCAACTATCTCCTGTTTGACCTAACCCTTAAGCTTATCAATCTCAATGATAAAAGCCTATTCATTAATAAGAACTTGTGTAATATGATGAGTTGAGCTCACGTAATTCATCCATACATCCATCCATATCTATCTATCAATCTATTCATTCATTTATCATCTATCATTCCATGTATCCATTCTTCTATTTATTGTCTCTGTCTCTATCTGTTTCATTCTATGTCTCTGTACATTTGTCAACGCCTTACCTGCTTCTAGAAATTACCTTATTCTCTTACCTGCTCCTCACCTCACTCGTTTCTTATTTATTGCCCGTTCCTTGGTCTCTCGCCAAAAACACACACAGCACCGCTCCTATACCAGGTAAGTTCACTACGGGCTCACCATAGCCCGTGCTACTTGGAACTTGTTCTGAGTAGCTGAATCTATAATAACAACGGTCTCTCGCCACAGCCCCGCTCCTGTGCCTGGTAAGTCCACAACCGGCTCACCATAGCCCGTGCTACTAGGAACTTTTTGTTCCAAGTACCGAATCTTAAACAACAACAGGTCTCTCTCCTTTTATGGGCTATTCATGCCCGTACCACCTTTTGTGTAGCTTAATCTTCATCGTCTTCGCACGCCAACCACTTGGGCTGGACGGTAGAGCGACGGTCTCGCTTCATCTAGGTCGGCGTTCAAACCCTGACCGTGCAACCTTCTGTTACTCTTTGTTGAGGTGTGCGAGTTTTTTGGTGATGATGTTTATTATGCATTCTAGGCTGAGATGTATTCTTTTATGGATCACTGGATGACGAGTTGCCAAAGGGAGAGGGAGGGAATTATTAAGGGGAAAGTGCCAAGCCATTATGACAATATAACACTTGGAAGGGGTTAGAATAAGGATTTGAGATTGGACGGGGGTAAAAATGGTGCCCAACCACGATAACCTGTTAGATTTAACATGTTATCGGGTACAGAACACTTCCCTTATTATTGATCAAGATCGTGCAGACGATGGCAGCTGTCTACATCCCACAACACTGAGTCTATGGGGAAATAATTGAGGAGCTTCATGCGAGCTCCAGCGAGACCTTTGTTTACGTAAAATTTATGGCGTCCGACTGTCATAACTCCCACTCATGCATCGGCTTTTCTCGAGATAAATTTTATCAAGAAATGGAAAGAGGGCCTACATTTAATATATTATAGTACTGATAATTAAGTTCATTCAAGGGAAGTGGTTTTATGATGTTTACAGTCGAGAGACTGATGTTTAAAGAAGAATTCCCAATATTATTAGCTGGTGAATTTAATTATGACATGGCAATGATATCCCCGTTTTCTTCCGATGAAAATTCCACTGCAATCTCGTTTTCTTTGAATGAATTAAGAATATTTTGGGGTAATTTAATAATACAAAAATAGCAGCAATATTATCTGTATATTGTACTAAATGTTAGTAAATGGTGTCGTTTCTTCCGACAAATATCCCGAATGGAATCCATAGGGAAATAGCAGTTCCGTTATATAGACAACGTCTTGGTGACAGATGCAATTGGGAAATTGGTGAACCCAGAGAGTGGGAATGCATATTCTGCCAAACAATCACAGAAAAGACACTAATTCACTATTTCCTGGAATGTGAATGAACCAACTACCTTAAAAGGCCTTTAAGAGTCCCTGAATCTTGTAATAACGACCCTAAAGCTATCAACACTGGTACTCTTCTGGTCAAAAGAAGTGTCCAACAGCTGGACACTCTCATAAATATTGTCATTATGTTAACTGGGAAACTGTTTCACCACGATAGCAACCACATTGTAAGGACTGACGATTTAAATATGATCTCAGCACACAGTATACAGTCACTCCAAAAAAATTACCACTTACGTGCTATTCATGCCCGTGCAACCAATAGGGTGGATTAATCTTCTTCAATCTATCAACTCTCCCTCTTTCATGAGATATTCATGTCCATGCCACCTCTTGGGGTGGCTTAATCTATATCAATCGTCTCTCCCTCACATACAACAGACGGGAGACATCTCCTGTCCACGAGGCTAACCATAGCCCGTGCTTCTTGCCCAGCTCCTGTGCCAGGTAAGTTACGGGCTCACCATAGCCCGTGCTACTTGGAACTTGTTCCGAGTAGCTGAATCTATAACAACAACAACATCACATACAACTTCATAATGGTACAGGGCGGACCGAAACGTCGCCGTTTTTCCATCTGCTGATGTGTGGTTTGGTCATCAGAGCACTCAAGCGTTGTGAAATACTTATACTAAAATACTAAAATAGAATAGTTACTCCTTCATTGTGAGAAAGGTTACAACATGAGAAGCTTTTGAAGCTGTGGGGGGATGGTCTGTTTTATGCGAGTACATGCAAATTATAAAATCGGGAAATTTGCGATATTTTTCAAGAGATCACTGAATAATGACATATATTTCTATATTTTTTTAATGTTTGTTTTAAAAATATTTATATGTGTATCTTGCGTGAGGTGCCAAATATCGACGTTGTGGGGGGGGGGGGTGTTGACTGTGACCCAGACATGCTGTATCCTTTAGAATTCTGACAACCCAGACCAGCCTATGTTCATTCCGTACCCCAGAGCATTCCCCCTACCAGTAACCATTGGTATGGTTAAGAGATAATGTCTGTCTGCTTCTCTGTCTTCCTGGCTTAGTGCCTTCTTTG
This sequence comes from Procambarus virginalis, assembly GCA_020271785.1. Lineage (NCBI taxonomy): Eukaryota > Metazoa > Arthropoda > Malacostraca > Decapoda > Cambaridae > Procambarus > Procambarus virginalis. The sequence goes on along the minus strand of WNGS01001312.1, from coordinate 41,772,244 downwards.
ATAATTACTTAGCCTCAATGGTCAGGCCTCTGACTGAACAGGCAGATATTCTGTTATAGTATCTACTATCAGAGAGTATGTCTGATTGTTTGTCTGTCTATCTGTCCAGATTTGTTAGAAAGATGCTTGGAGCCAGCATCAATCAAAGTTGCCGGAGGAATAGTCTTAGGTACGGGAAGGACATAGGATTGGCATGTTGTTGTTAAAGATTAAGCCATCCAAGAGATGGCACGGGCATGAATAGCCTGTAAGTGGTGGCCCTTTTGAGCCATTACCAGTATCAAGAGATGATACTGGAGATCTGTGGAGGCGCAACTGCACCCTGCGTGACGGGAGATGACTCCCGGACCAAATGGTGAGGATTGGCAGGGTCGCCAAATGTCAATAGGTAACAGTGTTAGGGGTCATTTTCTAACAACCACAAAGATTTTTGGCAATGCTTGTTGGCTACACATACGAAAATATGTTGAAAAATTAAAATATTATTAATTTTTTAAGAAATATACATCATTATTCAATGATTTCGATAAGATTAATATTAATAATTTCCTGTCCTTAAGTTGGCAGTAATAACATAAAACATATGATATTTCCAATGCCAAAGTTGTTTTAAGGCCTGCCCTTTCCTATAGATAATATTCCTGAAAAGTAAGTTTGAGCAGCTGTTTGGTTTTAGAAACCAACTACATTATATCTATATTTTTTCTAATGCAATTAGG
>WNGS01001312.1:41745108-41759070 GCA_020271785.1 Procambarus virginalis | reverse complement strand
AACTCACTGAAATCTATGTCCAACTTACGATTAAAACCGTCTAGCTATCCCTTGGTTAATATGCTACACAATAACTTGTTTCATATATCAATAATATTTAAAAACCAATATTTACCCAAGTCTTTCCTGAAACGAAATTTGTCTAATTATATTCATTACTTAAATAATGTTCGGTTTTGCATTAATTATTTTGTCTTTCTTTTTTGCGACAACATTATTTCATTTCTATACTGATTATATACATTTTTCGTTTTATATATAATTTCATTATTTGCATTGTGAACATTCTAACTATAAACTATATGAACCAGAGCTAGGACATACTCTCCAACACTATATATGTGATTGCCATGTTATCAGTAATTTCAGACCAAATGGTATGAGGTACTTTGAGTTCTGTAATTGCTTCATATGCTCAGGAATATTGGAAGATATTCTTGTGCTGTACCTTGATTTTGCCAGTGGAGCTAATAGATCAGCTTACATTTCTTGTTCTATCTGATTTCATGTATGACTGGCCGTCCTGTGAGGTGGGGATGTTGGATCAGCTTGTACTTGGTTTTAATCTACACTATATAATCTTTCATACAGAACAGGGTCGCAGCACATTTCTGTATATACCTAAGCTTCCTGAAAAATGAGTAAAATTAATATAATATATTATTTCCGCGATTTAGTGCTTAGCGCTTATGAAAATCATAGTTTATTTAGTAAACTTTACTTTTTGTATTGAGGCAGGTATTTTCTCTTCCTGATTCATGTATGACTAACATCCTGTGAGATGGGAATATTAGATGAACATATAACTAGTTCATGATCTACACTGTGTAATCTTTTCATATAGAATAGAGTAGCAGCACCTTGAACAAAAAAGTGATGCATTTTGGTAAATATAATTTTTCGTTTTCAATTTCGTTACTTCCGCTGTTTCTTGCTTGTCTGTTTAGGAACTTGAGATATATCATAGTTTAATAAAATCATGAGAGATGCATGCTGAGAAATAAAGTATAATTTATTTTGATGATGCTACATTCAGTTGATAATACTTCAATTTAATTTATATATCCCTAACAAACTTTATAAGTTACAATGATTGAAGAAGCTGATATATGTACCGTTGCTTCAGTACAAAATATGATACAGGAGCTGAAGCCATTTATGGATCACAAAGGAACGTGGTTACACAGGAGCTCAATGCACAGGACCAGCATTCTTGAGTCACTTTAGGGCATAGTGATATAGGAACTCCAGGCAAATGACCAGCAGACCGATAGAATGGCCACAAGCCAGCACAAGAAGCATGCACTGAAAGAAAATTACAATTGAGTGTAATTACAACAAAACATTAACTCTACGAAACATGTTGAACTTATCTCATCCTCTGTTAAAAAAATGCACTACTTTAATAATTAAATGTTAGTATGTAGTTCATAGTTAAGTAAAAAAAAAGTATGTTACCCAGATTTCCTTTAGAGAAAGCGAAGTTTGGATTAGAACCTTGGATGGCAAGCTGGTACAGGCGCTAATGTTCGGGCTTAAGGCTTTTATCCACTGATCATAGAGTCCAGCTCGTTGATCCTCCTTATCCTAGAAAGAATAATTATAAAATTACATGCTCTGTATATATACAATAAGCCAAATACTAAATTAATAAATGGTAAACGTAATTTATGGATATATTTTTTATGAAGGAACTTATTTTAATGCCGTAGTGCTTGAATAAAGGTGAAGGAAAGGCCCAATATATGTGTAAGTGTATTAACAATCAAATTTTCAGATGTAACCTACGAGGTTACATCTGAAAATAAGGTTTTCAGATGTAATAAAATACAGAAGGCTTCTCAAGGTGCTGTATAAAATGTTCTGAACAAGTTTCTTGGAGTTAGAGTAAATCTGTCAGAGCGCCACACTTGGCGTCTATCATTAGGCGTCGTTGTGATTATTCTTCCCGAGGACTCGTCAAGGGTCCTCGGGAAGTCGAAGTTCGAAACTAAGTCGAAGTCGAAACTAAGTCGAAGTTTCAGAAGAATACTCATTTATTCTCATTTCTAGGATCTGAGGGCAGGTTTGTGCGGAATCATTATCTCATCTCTGGACACCACAAGTTCCGTGCTTATCCGAATTAAGGAGATCCATTAGTTTTGCTTCTTGACACAATGGTTGCAAGGATCAGGCTGGGTTACCGTTACCTTTGGCAGGTGGCTACAGGTGACGGATCTCCCAATCCTGAGCACTCCAGGTGCAAACTCTGTGAGCAGGAACTGCGGCATGATCTTCCACACTACATCACCAAATGGCCAGATATTAAACCTTTCAGACCAGTTGGCATGAGGTACCTGGAGCTTTGCAATTACATTATTCACTCTCGTATTCTTGAAGATATCCTCACAGTGTACCCAAAATTTGCCAGTGCAGGCTACTAAACATATGGCCCTGTATGACTAACTTATTATTGGACTTATTATTGAGCTCGTTGTGGCAAAGTTTTCTCCTAATCGTATTTTGGAAATCAAATACAATTTCTAATTAGTGTCGCTATGGTCTTTAAATATGTTTTCTAAAAATGGTATATAAGGCATCTTTACTCTCACTTTATTTTCTTTGTTCCATTTATTTGAATCGCTTCCATTGTAGAAATTACTCCTTGCTTTTTTCTTGCAACAGTTGGTGAATCAGCGGCGATAAGTGAGTTTGATGAAACAGTTGGTAAAATGGTTAGTTTCACTATCTGAAAATTGAGGGGTCACATAAACAGAGAGCTGTGATGTAAAGACCAATGATAACACCTTTCGTTTAACTTGGTCGCTGTGGAATGAAAAATGACGTAAATAGGTATAGGTCTGCGTACTTTTATGATAAAAAGCGGTACAGAAATCATCATTTTTTCATTACCATAACGTCCAGAATGAGAATTTAGTTATCTATATTTTATTCCAAAATGAATTTGATATTGGGTTGTTGATCATTTAATTTTTTCAAAAGTACATTTATGGATTTTTCATCGTCCGCATCAACCACAGCAAAAATATCACCAACAAATCTCTCCCCAAAAGGAAGTTTTATGCCAATTAAGTTAATGTAGGGTAAGAGACTTATCTTATAAAATTCTATGTACTGGGTTAGCCAAAATAGAGGAGAGGGAAAAGCTAATCGCCGCTTCATAAGTTTGGTTGTTAAATTCATAAAATGTGTGATGCAAAGGTTGATTAATTCACAGAGTTTATATATAGCAATAGGGAAATCAAACTTTATTTTTTGCTCGAATAAATTCCAGAACCTTATCAAGGGACATTTGTGAACAAGGAAGTAACATCAACACTAATCATATTGTCTTTGTTACTCGATTCTAAGTGATTAATGAAATAAGAAGAGTGAACGAAATGAGAATCAGAGACTACACCAACGTTTTGTCCAAGAGTTTCTGCAAACCAAATTGAGAGATTTTAAGGGGGAAGAACGAACATGAGACTAAGGAACGCATGGTACAACCGTTCTTGTGACCCTTAGGGAGTCCATACATATAAGAGAGAGTAGGGAGTTTTGGAGAGACACTTCTTATATATGTCACTATAATTACTAACTGGAATCATTTTTAAAGAGGAAATTAAATTGATTTTCCATTTGGAAATGTCAACAGTATTGTACAATTTAAGATATACATTCCGGTAATTAACAATAAGTTCATTTTCTTCAAATAGTCAACCTGATTCTTCCCCACGACTGAATTACCCTTGTCTGATTTCATTATTATTATTATATCTTTTTGTAATTGGATAACCTGTCCAGAGCAGATGTTAATTTGCTAGGAACTGAATATTTATATTTGGTGCCCTCTCGCTGCTAATTATGAAGACACTAAGATAGGAAGTAAGATCATTATATTGAACTGAGAAGATGACATTAATTTAACTATTGAATTTTAAATGAAAATCTGAACCAGAACCAAGACAATGACTGAAACCAAATCCTAAGACTACTGCCTCATCTCCAGAGAGAATCCTACTAGATATATATTTTAAAAATACCGTTGTAACTAAATTAGACCGAAAGGGAATTATGATTCTTTTTTCAGAATTTATTTTAAAGTTGTAACTGTGTTTGAACTTAAGCACAGATACTTTTGTCAATGTATATGCTGCTTAACTGTTTATCGTAAAAACACGCACATCAGTACCCATATACATTACTTGTCATTCCATAGCGACTAAATTAAGAACATTTGGTCTTTTCCTCAGAACTCTCCATTTATGTGACCCTGAATTTTTAGATAGTAAAACTAACCATATTATCAACTGTTTCCTCAAACTCACTTATCTCCACTGATACATTGATAGTTGTAAGATTGTCTACAATGGCAACAATACGAATAAATGGAATGAAAAAAATATAGAGAATGTACAGCTGTCTTATTTACCATTTTTAGAAAAGACATCTAAAGATCTTGTCGACACTAATTTCAAATTTGAAATTGATTTCCAAAATACGATTAGGAGAAAACTTTCCCACAACAAACTCAATAATAACAGTAATAATAACAATAACAATAATGAGAGTGAAGGTGTGGTTAATGACGCTGATGTTGGAGTTAACAATAATAGCAGCAAGCGTGGAGTTAGTGAAGGAAGTAATGGTAATGCGAGTAGAGATAGCAATGATAACGTTGATAATGGTAATAATAAGAACAATGTAGGTAATGATGTTTCTGTGATATATTGTAATGATTGCAATTTTACCATAGGTGGGAGAGACTGGCCGTGGGTCATGGAAAAGAATTGATGAATAAAACAAACAGTAAAAAAATTGATAAGAATAAGGTCATTGCTAACCACTGCTGGGACTTTAATCATAAGATGGATTTTAAAAGTAGTAAAATTATATCAATTATATACAACTGCTCAAATATCAATGAGAGACGCCAAATAGAATGAGTAATTATAGGTTCTTTAGAAACAGTAAAGGGCAATAAATCTTTCAGTAAAGTAGATCGAATTAATCGTAACATTATTCTTAAGGAAGCAAAACTAATTAATATCATTAATTCACATAAGCACAAACCTTGTGGTGTCTTGAGTAGGGATAATGATTCCTCGGGACTGCCCACAGTTGCCGTAAATGAGGATAACTGAGAATTCAGTTGAAACTTCGACTTCCCTTGGTGAGTCCGCTCTGTCAGATTTATAAACGCAAGCTCCTAAAATCTTGTTCAGAACATTGCATTTAGTACCAAATGTATGGAGGCTATATCCGAAATTTTGGTTGATTATTCCCTTACTGATCTTTGTACGACTTTATTGATGTATTGGAAATTTCCTTCACATATGTTTTATGTTAGGATAAGGTACGTTAGGTTATAACGCCGATGAAAAGACGTTTAGTTTTTTAGATTATGTATACCCAGTCCTCTAATTTTTCTACGCTGTTCTTTTAGGACAAAGTTTTCCCACCATAAGAAATACATGGAATGCTTTGACATGAGGACTTGCAGCCATGGAAGAGCTGAGGAGTCCACTGCAGCCGCTCAAATAGATAAAGTATAGGAACGCGTAATGCACATAAAGTGATGTGTGGCAAAGGAGCTGTGCACACAGAAATCACAATATCGTGATATATCAAATGATGTATCTAAGGCACGTCTTGGATCATCATGGACGTCGGTTCGAACCCTCATCACGGCCCTTGTGGATTTGTTCAAAGGAGCTGTGGTTTCACTATTGCATGGAAGTAACCTTATTCATTGTAAAACATTTGTGTACCAAGTGTAGTGGGTAAAGCATAAGACAGGCCAGGGTCTTCCAGCACCAGTTACAATCACGGCAGGATCCGGCTCTAACCCTACATCTCTATAAAATAAAGTGGTAGCATTTGAGTTTGGAGACGATATTTGAAAATAAGAAATAACAATAAGCACAGTGCTGTTGTTTTTACTAAATTAGGGAACAAGGTTATATGAACTGTGGCTGCAGTCCTTGCATTTTACAGTTCTTGATAATCAAAAGATCAAGTTAAGATTCTGATTTCAAATGACGAGTAGTGTTTGGAACAGTCTTCATGGCACTGTGGTGAATGCGTATACTTACCTTTTACTAAAGACTGGCACCAGGGAATGGCCCTTACGGAGTCCAATGGCATACATTAGTGGCAAGAACTCCTCCCTCCCTACGTAAAAGTCGCATCGACCTGCAGACACATGACATTAAGACAGCTAATGCCGATTAAGAATTATGCATTAAATTTGTTTAAACAAATAACATAAACATTCAGTCCTCCTGCACATGTCTGATATAACTGGATTTGAAACTGTCTGCAAACCATATTTTAATGTCAGTATTTTTCCAATTACTTTATAGGAAGACAAATATTTCAAGAATACGCTAATATGACAATTGAAAACTAGTTCTAATCAAGAAATTACAGCATTAAAAAACTCTTCACTCTTGTCTCTTTTAATTTCTTTACGAAAACATGTATTTACAGAAGTTGTCATTGCAATTAACTTTGTTCATATGGCATTTTCCTGAATATCGAGATAGATATTGCTTTTGGAGATCCTTATATTACAATGATAAATACAACATTTCATAAATTTCAAAGATATTTTAATATAATTAATTAGTAAGAAAACCTTTCAGGGAGAAGTCTCGGGCCATCTCGGCAATGAGGAATAAATCTTCAAAAATAAGAAAGTGATGACCTTTTCTGACAAACTTATCTATATACCATTCCATCTCCGATGTCGTGATGTACTCTAGGCGGTTATACTTCTCCAGATCAGCAATGCTTCGTAATGGACCCTGGTGCGCTGTCTTGAACACAATGAAATAACAATAAACATGGATATCCAATACATTTTTTATTTTGGGTAGAAATAAAGAAAATCACTCGCCCTATTAGGCCAATCGAGCCTTGCATATTGGGCTGAGAAGTGAGGTCTGGCTACTACGTACACACACACACACACACACACACACACACACACACACACACACACATATATATATATATAGATATATATATATATATATATATATATATAGATATATATATATATATATATATTTTATATATATATATATATATATATATATATTATATATATATATATATATATTATATTATATATATATATATATGTCGTACCTAGTAGCCAGAACGCACTTCTCAGCCTACTATGCAAGACCCGATTTGCTTAATAGGCCAAGTTTTCATGAATTAATTGTTTTTCGGCTACCTAACCTAACCTAACCTAACTTTTTCGGCTACCTAACCTAACCTAACCTATAAAGATAGGTTAGGTTAGGTTAGGTAGGGTTGGTTAGGTTCGGTCATATATCTACGTTAATTTGAACTCCAATAACAAAAAATTGACCTCGTACATAATGAAATGGGTAGCTTTATCATTTCATAAGAAAAAAATTAGAGAAAATATATTAATTCAGGAAAACTTGGCTTATTAGGCAAATCGGGCCTTGCATAGTAGGCCAAAAAGTGAGTTCTGGCTACTAGGTACGACATATATATATATATAATATATATATATATATATATATATATATATATATATATATATATATATATATATATATATATATATATGTCGTACCTAGTAGCCAGAACGCACTTGTCAGCCAACTATGCAAGGCCCGATTTGCCTAATAGGCCAGTTTTCATGAATTAATTGTTTTTCGACTACCTAACCTACCTAACCTAACCTAACTTTTTCGGCTACCTAACCTAACCTAACCTATAAAGATAAGTTAGGTTAGGTTAGGTAGGGTTGGTTAGGTTCGGTCATATATCTACGTTAATTTAACTCCAATGAAAAAAAATTGACTCATACATAATGAAATGGGTAGCTTTATCTTTTCATAAGACAAAANCGGGATTTATAGTCCTAAGGTTCCGGGTCGATCCCTAGCGGAGCCGGAAACAATTGCGCAGAGTTTCTTTCACCCTGATGGCCCTGTTCAACTAGCAGTAAATAGGTACCTGAGAGTTAGATAGCTACTACGGGCTGCTTCCTAGGGGGTGTGTAACAAAAAGGAGGCCTGGTCGAGGACCGGGCCGCGGGGACGCTAAGCCCCGAAATCATCTCAAGATAACCTCAAGATGCATCTATATTATAAAATATACCCAATATATAGTTATATTGCAACAGCAACAGTTTTGCAGCATTCAAATGGAAGTAAAACTTGTAAAAACAGTGAGGCACTTCAGAGCTTTTTGTCATAGTGAGAGTCGGCGAGGATGACTAACACCTGTCAAGGACAAGTGTTGTGGGTAACACCTGTGAAGGACGAGTGTTGTGACTAACACCTGTCAAGGACAAGTGTTGTGGGTAACACCTGTCAAGGACAAGTGTTGTGGGTAACACCTGTCAAGGACAAGTGTTGTGACTAACACCTGTCAAGGACAAGTGTTGTGGGTAACACCTGTCAAGGACAAGTGTTGTAGGTAACACCTGTCAAGGACAAGTGTTGTGGGAAACACCTGTCAAGGACAAGTGTTGTGGGTAACACCTGTCAAGGACAAGTGTTGTGGGTAACACCTGTCAAGGACAAGTTTGTGGGTAACATCTGCCAAGGACAAGTGTTATAGGTATCACCTGTCAAGGACAAGTGTTGTGGGTAACACCTATCAAGGACAAGTGTTGTAGGTAACACCTGTCAAGGACAAGTGTTGTAGGTAACACCTGTCAAGGACAAGTGTTGTAGGTAACACCTATCAAGGACAAGTGTTGTAGGTAACACCTGTCAAGGACAAGTGTTGTGGGTAACACCTGTCAATGACAAGTGTTGTAGGTCACACCTGTCAAAGACAAGTGTTGTAGGTAACACCTGTCAAGGACAAGTGTTGTAGGTAACACCTATCAAGGACAAGTGTTGTAGGTAACACCTGTCAAAGACAAGTGTTGTAGGTAACACCTGTCAATGACAAGTGTTGTAGGTCACACCTGTCAAAGACAAGTGTTGCAGGTAACACCTGTCAAGGACAATGACTGAAGGTAACACGTGTTATGGACAATAGCTATAATGAAACGCCTATCTAGGATAATGACTGAAAGAAACACCTGTCAAGGAGAAGTCTTGAATGAAACATGTCACAAAGACCATTGCTGAAGAATACTCCTGTCAAAGACAATCATTATATCAGAGGTGAGTCACGGATTAGTTTGGTAATATTAATATTGCCCAGCTACGGCCTCACCTCATGCAGTCACTACAGAGAAACGATTGATTGATTGATGAAGATTAAGCCACCCAAAAGGTGGCACGGGCATGAATAGCCCGTAAGTGGTGGCTCTTTTGAGCCATTACCAGTATCAAGAGCTGATACTGGAGATCTGTGGAGGTGCGACTGCACCCTGCGTGACGGGAGATGTCTCCCGTGAAAAAAGTATATAGTATAGAGAAACACTTCACCACACGCTATATATAAGGATATCGTTCAGTACTGCGGATATCTTGCAACTTATTCAGCTCAGAGATAACTGACTGAATTTAGAATCAAGATCTTTTTTACATACATCGTGTAAACGAGAAAAAAGTCCAACTACGCCCCAGTTCCCTCTGTTGTGAAGAGATCGTTTAAGCTGTTTGGTAATTCACTTCATATCTTACCGTGTTAAGGAGAAGTGCAGACTGAGAGCTGCTTAGTCGGTCGTGTTGTTGGCTGGGGATCCCAGAGTGTAATGAGCGGACAGTGAAGGTGCAGCAGGTATTACCCCTCGGGACTGTTGACCCGTCCCTCTCCCCCCCCCCCCTGGCCTCCCTAAAGTTGGCCACGCCTCCCTGTCCTCCCCAGAGTTGGCCACGCCCCCGTGGCCTCCCCAGAGTTGGCCACGCCCACTGTCCTCCCCAGAGTTGGCCACGCCCCCCTCCTTTCATTAACAGAGTTTGTCAGGCCTTTTCAGTGGCGTAAGAAGGCATGAGACAGGGGGAAGGAATCGTGCCCAATTACTTGGACTGAACGGTAGAGCGACGGTCTCCCTTCATGCAGGTGGGCGTTCAATCCCCGACCGTCCAAGTGGTTGGGCACCATTCCTTCCCTCTGTCACATCCCTAATCCTTATCCTGACCCCTTCCAAGTGCTATATAGTTGTAGTGGCTTGGCGCTTTCCCCAATAGTTCTCTTCCCTTCTCAGTGGAGGGTTGAGGCCCGGATGTAGCCAGGTCTTCACTGTCGTGGGCTGAAGCTTGGCTCATTCCAAACCAATATCTCCAGTTCCGATAACAACACACTCGAAGATCCATCATGATTATCGCACTTATAATCCACACGCCTCTGTGTCTGTGTGCTTTATTATATATCAAACACGTTATATTCAATGGTAGTTCTAGCTCAAGGGCTCCACCTCCAATCATGTGCTTTTGTACTTAAACTTCTCAGGTTGTATTGAATGGTAGTTGTAGCTCGTGTATTTCTGCAACATTAAGAGCAAGCTGGATTGCTTGCTCTTAACGCTGTGACTCAAGGTTGCTACAAAAGGTTTCCACGTCACTTCATTCTGTTTGTTAAAGAACTGCACTAAAATTTATCTATTTACATACATTTCTTCAACTAATTTGTGTTTCTAGTATCAAATGTGCTCTCTCACTCATAAGGTCATCTACTCCCCAGAGTCGTATGCAACATGATCACAGTACCGCTCCATCGTTCTTCTCTTGTTTAGTGTTATCTAAAAGTGTTTAGTGTTATCTGTTTAGTGTTATCAGACTGAATTCTCTTAATCTTTTTGTCAATTGTGTGCTTCACTGTCTCTTTCTATCTAGTTGTGTATAAAAATATATTCATCTGAAGCGCTCGTCCTCACAGGAACATTAACTGGTGCATGTATACCTCCCAGCGTGCCAGTACTTAAGCTGGGGCATGTATACCTCCCAGCGTGCCAGTACTTAAGCTGGGGCATATATACCTCCCAGCGTGCCAGTACTTAAGCTGGGGCATGTATACCTCCCAGCGTGCCAGTACTTAAGCTGGGGCATGTATACCTCCCAGCGTGCCAGTACTTAAGCTGGGGCATATATACCTCCCAGCGTGCCAGTACTTAAGCTGGGGCATATATACCTCCCAGCGTGCCAGTACTTAAGCTGGGGCATATATACCTCCCAGCGTGCCAGTACTTAAGCTGGGGCATATATACCTCCCAGCGTGCCAGTACTTAAGCTGGGGCATATATACCTCCCAGCGCGCCAGTACTTAAGCTGGGGCATATATACCTCCCAGCGTGCCAGTACTTAAGCTGGGGCATGTATACCTCCCAGCGTGCCAGTACTTAAGCTGGGGCATATATACCTCCCAGCGTGCCTGTACTTAAGCTGGGGCATATATACCTCCCAGCGTGCCTGTACTTAGTCATAAAATATAAGAACTGCGGAATAACGTAAACTGTAGAATATTTTGAGCTATACAATGCAGCTCCTGTTTATATCCACCCAAAGTCAAACAAAGGGATAAAAACGTCGGTGGGGAACTGTTGTGAGTGGAGTGCCTCGAGACTCCTGGGACCTCTCTTGTTCACCATTTAAATAAATGATTTAGACTCGGTACTGATCAGCAATATTTGTAAATTTGCAGACGATACGAAAATTGGGCGAGGAATGAATTCAAAAGAAAACTTCAAACTACTTCAAGACTATATAGATATGCTTTTGAAATGATCAAGAGATTAACAGATATAGATGATGACCAATGCAAGGTTCAGAGGCTTCAGTAACGATTATAGTGTTACAAGATGCCAGCTGGATAGTTCTGAAACTGCGAAGTCTGATTACGAAAAACATTTGGGGGATCAATTTTGGTGGAATATGAAGCCCCGTAAAAATCAATAAATTTTCGAAACAAGGCAAATATGATACTCGGAACTATTTCTAGAAGCCCTAGCAATAAAACACATATTACTTTTCAGCGATATCTTGCTATTGTTAGGCCACATTAATATTATGCACTTCAGAACAGACATAAATTCACTTGAACGCGTTCAAAAAGTGAAGAATTACAGTAAAATTATTGAAGTGTACAAGTGGATGAATGGGAATAACAACGGGCCCGTAAATATGCTTGTAATATTTATAAGCTGATGTGTACTAAAGCTTTATAAGAATATAAATGTACTTTGAAGACTGTACTTAGCAAGATTTTGTGTACGTCTGATATCATACTACTTGTGAAGGAGGAAATGTATATGTTTATCTCTCATAATGTTTGGTAATATGTTTATTGTTTGTGATGTGTGTCTATGTATGTATTAACACGACGTATTGAACGGAGTGAGAATAGCTTGAGCTACCTCATCCTTTTGTGTGTATTTTACATCAATAAACTTATTTCAATTTCAATTTCAATTAGCAAGATGAGCTACGTTAGTCGCACTTAATTAAGACTCGGAGCAGAGTATTCATATTTTACATGCAGGAAGGAGGAACAAAGCATCACTACTCGCTAGTCGACAAAAATCTCTAGAATAGTCAGAAAATCATAAAACGTTTGATAGTCTTCACACGCGTCAGTAAATGTTGCTGTGCACGACCTCCACTGGTTGCGATCACTGAAAACCATCTCTAGTTGAGTTTGTGTCATTATTACTGAAATGATCTTGACATCGAACATCCAGCTATTTGATGGCTGTCCTTGTGTCCCAGAGGGAAAATTCCAGTCGTGTTAAGCAACTATCTCCTGTTTGACCTAACCCTTAAGCTTATCAATCTCAATGATAAAAGCCTATTCATTACTAAGAACTTGTGTATATGATGAGTTGAGCTCACGTAATTCATCCATACATCCATCCATATCTATCTATCAATCTATTCATTCATTTATCATCTATCATTCCATGTATCCATTCTTCTATCTATTGTCTCTGTCTCTATCTGTTTCATTCTATGTCTCTGTGCATTTGTCAACACCTTACCTGCTTCTAGAAATTACCTTATTTTCTTACCTGCTCCTCACCTCACTCGTTTCTTATTTATTGCCCGTTCCTTGGTCTCTCGCCAAAAACACACACAGTACCGCTCCTATGCCAGGTAAGTTCACTACGGGCTCACCACAGCCCGTGCTACTTGCCCCGCTCCTATGCCAGGTAAGCTACGGGCTCACCACAGCCCGTGCTACTTGGAACTTGTTCTGAGTAGCTGAATCTATAATAACAACGGTCTCTCGCCACAGCCCCGCTCCTGTGCCTGATAAGTCCACAACCGGCTCACCATAGCCCGTGCTACTAGGAACTTTTTGTTCCAAGTACCGAATCTTAAACAACAACAACAGGTCTCTCTCCTTTTACGGGCTATTCATGCCCGTGCCACCTTTTGTGTAGCTTAATCTTCATCGTCTTCGCACGCCAACCACTTGGGCTGGACGGTAGAGCGACGGTCTCGCTTCATGTAGGTCGGCGTTCAAACCCTGACCGTGCAACCTTCTGCTACTCTTTGTTGAGGTGTGCGAGTTTTTAGTGATGATGTTTATTATGCATTCTAGGCTGAGATGTATTCTTTTATGGATCACTGGATAACGAGTTGCCAAAGGGAGAGGGAGGGAATTATTAAGGGGAAAGTGCCAAGCCATTAAGACAATATAACACTTGGAAGGGATTAGGATAAGGATTTGAGATTGGACGGGGGAAGAAATGGTGCCCAACCACGATAACCTGTTAGATTTAACATGTTATCGGGTACAGAACACTTCCCTTATTATTGATCAAGATCGTGCAGACGATGGCAGCTGTCTACATCCCACAACACTGAGTCTATGGGGAATTAATTGTGGAGCTTCATGCGAGCTCCAGCGAGACCTTTGTTTACGTTAAATTTATGGCGTCCGACTGTCATAATTCCCACTCATGCATCGGCTTTTCTCGAGATAAATTTTATCAAGAAATGGAAAGAGGGCCTACATTTAATATATTATAGTACTGATAATTAAGTTCATTCAAGGGAAGTGGTTTTATGATGTTTACAGTCCAGAGAC
>WNGS01001312.1:41730637-41744108 GCA_020271785.1 Procambarus virginalis | reverse complement strand
TTTCCCCTATATTCTTTATGGTTGGACTTAAAAGGGAAATAAAGTGGATTGGCAAGAGAAAAGATTTTAATGGTCATTAATATTGCCAAAAATTTAGTTTTTATGAGTAATGATATGTATTTCTAATATCTATGATATACAGGCGAACACGAAAATTTATAAATGTTCCTAATTGCATTAGAAAAAAATAGATATAATGTAGTGGTTTTCTAAAGCCAAACAGCTGCTCAAACTTGCTTTTCAGGAATATTATCTATAGGAAAGGGGCAGGCCTTAAAACAACTTTGGCATTGGAAATATCATATGTTTTATGCTATTACTGCCAACTTAAGGACAGGAAATTATTAATATTAATCTTATCGAAATCATTGAATAATGATGTATATTTCTTAAAAAATTAATAATATTTTAATTTTTCAATATATTTTCGTATGTGTAGCCACAAGCATTGCCAAAATCTTTGTGGTTGTTAGAAATGACCCCTAACACTGTTACCTATTGACATTTGGCGACCCTGACAATCCTATGTCCTTCCCGTACCTTAGACTATTCCTCCGGCAACTATGGTTGATGCTGGCTCCAAGCATCTGTCTAACAAATCTGGACAGATAGACACACAAACAATCACACATACTCTCTGATAGTAGATACTATAACAGAATATCTGCCTGTTCAGCCAGAGGCCTGACTATTGAGGCTAAGTAATTATCAAAGAAGGCACCAAGCCAGGAAGACAGAGAAGCAGACAGACATTATCTCTTAACCATACCAATGGTTACTGGTAGAGGGAATGCTCTGGGGTACGGATGAGCATAGGCTGGTCTGGGTTGTCAGAATACTAAAGGATACAGCATGTCTGGGTCACAGTCAACACCCCCCCCCCCCACAACGTCGATATTTGGCACCTCACGCAAGATACACATATAAATATTTTTAAAACACACATTAAAAAAATATAGAAATATATGTCATTATTCAGTGATCTCTTGAAAAATATCGCAAATTTCCCGATTTTATAATTTGCACGTACTCGCATAAACAGGCCATCCCCCCCACAGCTTCAAAAGCTTCTCATGTCTCATGTCTCAAACTAGACCTTCAGCTTGGAATAGAGCAGACATAGTATCGATCCCAAAACCTAAAGATCCAGATAATCCCAGACCCATTTCTCTCCAAAGCTGTGCAGCCAAGACGGCTGACAGAATGGCACTCAACAGACTGGAGTGGAAAATGCCTAGACTGCACCATGATATGTATGCCTATAGAAAAGGGGTTGGCACAGTGGAATGTATTACAACTCTGTTAGCCCACTTGAATGACAGACCAGGAATGCTGATATTCCTGGACCTCGAAAAAGCCTTTGAACTGGCTAGCGCCCCTGCTATTCTCTGCTGCCTCATTGACAAAGAGGTCAGAGGCAACCTGCTCTCCTGGATCAAAAACTGTCTCATAAACAGAGAAGCAAGAGTAAAACTTCATGGCACAGTTTCTGAGTACAAAAGACATGAAAATGGTACACCGCAAGGAGGTATTCTCAGCCCTCTTCTCTTCAACTGTTTAATGGAAAGAATAATGAGGTTGAAACTTCCACATCACTGTAGGCTGCTAAACTACGCGGACGACTTTGTCATCATCATAAAAGGAAGGGATGCGGCGCGCCTTGCACCCAAATGCTTAGACTGCATCAGTAAAGAGGCAAAACAGATTGGGATCAAACTCAACCCCTCAAAGTCAAAAGCCATGCCCATAAAAATAGCGAAGCCCAATATCCAACTCACAGTACAGGGTCAACCAATCGAATGGGTGGACACCTATCAGTACCTAGGAATAATCCTGGACACACACATGAATTTTAATGCTGAGGTCACTTACTTGAGAGAGCGAACTGCGGCCAGGACGGCAATCCTCAGGTCGCTAACCTCCCTCTCTGGAGGAGCCAATCTGCAAGTCCTTCGCACATACTATGTACAGGCAGTCAGATCAGTGATCGATTATGCAGCACCTGCACTCACAAATCTATCACACCAACAGTGGAAAAAGCTTGAAGTTGCCCAAAACAATGCTATGAGAGCCGCACTGGGAGCCCCCATGTGGACCAAGCTTGAAACACTTAGACTGGAGACGGGTTTGCCCTCTCTACAGGAAAGAATATCTCAAAGGACAGCTACAATTATTAGTAAATAATTATTTCTTCTGATCCAATCCCAGTACGGCAGGCCTTGGTGGTTGGACTAGGCCAAAACAATGGAAACTCTTGGGCTGCAAGAGCAGGAAAAGTCCTAAACAGACTACATTTAAAAAGCATGATTCTCGATAGAGAGGGTGATCATCCACACCCAAATTACACTCCTGCTGCACCGTGGGAAGAGCCTACTTTCAAAATAGTAATAGAAAGTCTCCCAATGAAAAAGGCTGCCTATGATCCGACAATCCTAAGGCGCATAATAGAAGAGCAAATGTATAGCATAGCAGTAGCAGGAGCCACCCACATCTTCACAGACGGATCGGTGGACACAGAATATGAAAGTGCTGGCGCTGCTCTTTGCACGGCCAGCATACAGGCATATTGGAGACTGGGAGGACTAGTATCATCAACCCAAACTGAGCTGTTTGCCATACAACAGGCATTCGCATATGTGATTGCACAAAACACTCAAAATGCCATCATACACACAGACTCAAAAGCTGCACTTCAAATACTAGGACAAAAACAGTGGAAAGATAACGTGGAAATAATTACCACCATTTTGTATCTTGGAGCAGTCGCTAAAGGCAAAGGACTCAACATAACCTTGAACTGGATCCCATCCCATATTGGAATCCCATTAAATGAGATAAACTGGCAACTCGTCATCCAGTGATAGATAAAACAATTCAACCCAGCCTAGAGAACATTAAAAACATCATCACCAAAAAACTCTCACACCTCAACAAAGCCTACCTACACCAGAGAATAGCTGAAGGCTCGCCCTCTGCAACATGGTATCTTCAGGCAACTAAATTAGAAAGGTTAAATATCCCAAAAGGAATCCACAGGGAAATAGCAGTTAGGTTATATAGACTACGTCTAGGTTACAGATGCAACTGGGAGATTGGTGAACCCCGACAGAGAGAGTGCATCTTCTGCCAAACTGTCACAGAAAAGCCATTACTTCACTATCTTCTAGAATGTGAAGCAACCAACGACCTTAGAAGAGCTTTAAGAGTTCCTGAATCTTGCTGTGGCCACCCTGAAGCCATCAACAGAGCCACTCTCCTGGTCAACAAAGGTGTCCAGCAGCTGGACGCCCTCATAAAGACTGTGAAGCAGTATCCTCCCCCGCGATAACAGCTCGATGATTAAATGCAATCTCAGAATAATGAAAAGAATTACGGAGAAAAAAAAATTGTACCACTTACGGGCTATTCATGCCCGTGCCACCTCTTGGTGGCTTAATCTTTATCAATCAATCTTTTGTAACCTTTCTCGGAATGAAGGAGTAACTATTCTATTTTAGTATAAGTATTTCACAACGCTTAAGTGCTCTGATGACCAAACCACACATCAGCAGATGGAAAAACGGCGACGTTTCGGTCCGCCCTGTACCATTATGAAGTTGTATGTGATGTTGTTGTTATAGATTCAGCTACTCGGAACAAGTTCCAAGTAGCACGGGCTATGGTGAGCCCGTAACTTACCTGGCACAGGAGCTGGGCAAGAAGCACGGGCTATGGTTAGCCTCGTGGACAGGAGATGTCTCCCGTCTGTTGTATGTGAGGGAGAGACGATTGATATAGATTAAGCCACCCCAAGAGGTGGCATGGACATGAATATCTCATGAAAGAGAGAGAGAGAGTTGATAGATTGAAGAAGATTAATCCACCCTATTGGTTGCACGGGCATGAATAGCACGTAAGTGGTACATTTTTAGAGTGACTGTATACTGTGTGCTGAGATCATAATTAAATCGTCAGTCCTTACAATGTGGCTGTTATCGTGGTGAAGCAGTTTCCCAGTTAACATAATGACAATATTTATGAGAGTGTCCAGCTGCTGGACACTTGTTTTGACCAGAAGAGTGCCAGTGTTGATGGCTTTAGGGTCGTTATTACAAGATTCAGGGACTCTTAAAGGCCTTTTAAGGTAGTTGGTTCATTCACATTCCAGGAAATAGTGAATTAGTGTCTTTTCTGTGATTGTTTGGCAGAAGATGCATTCCCACTCTCTGGGTTCACCAATTTCCCAATTGCATCTGTCACCAAGACGTTGTCAATATAACGGAACTGCTATTTCCCTGTGAATTCCATTCGGGATATTTGTCGGAAGAAACGACACCATTTACTAACATTTAATACAATATACAGGTAATATTGCTGCTATTTTTGTATTATTAAATTACCCCAAAATATTCTTAATTCATTCAAAGAAAACGAGATTGCAGTGGAATTTTCATCGGAAGAAAACGGGGATATCATTGCCATGTCATAATTAAATTCACCAGCTAATAATATTGGGAATTCTTCTTTAAACATCAGTCTCTCGACTGTAAACATCATAAAACCACTTCCCTTGAATGAACTTAATTATCAGTACTATAATATATTAAATGTAGGCCCTCTTTCCATTTCTTGATAAAATTTATCTCGAGAAAAGCCGATGCATGAGTGGGAGTTATGACAGTCGGACGCCATAAATTTAACGTAAACAAAGGTCTCGCTGGAGCTCGCATGAAGCTCCTCAATTAATTCCCCATAGACTCAGTGTTGTGGGATGTAGACAGCTGCCATCGTCTGCACGATCTTGATCAATAATAAGGGAAGTGTTCTGTACCCGATAACATGTTAAATCTAACAGGTTATCGTGGTTGGGCACCATTTTTACCCCCGTCCAATCTCAAATCCTTATTCTAACCCCTTCCAAGTGTTATATTGTCATAATGGCTTGGCACTTTCCCCTTAATAATTCCCTCCCTCTCCCTTTGGCAACTCGTCATCCAGTGATCCATAAAAGAATACATCTCAGCCTAGAATGCATAATAAACATCATCACCAAAAAACTCGCACACCTCAACAAAGAGTAACAGAAGGTTGCACGGTCAGGGTTTGAACGCCGACCTAGATGAAGCGAGACCGTCGCTCTACCGTCCAGCCCAAGTGGTTGGCGTGCGAAGACGATGAAGATTAAGCTACACAAAAGGTGGTACGGGCATGAATAGCCCATAAAAGGAGAGAGACCTGTTGTTGTTGTTTAAGATTCGGTACTTGGAACAAAAAGTTCCTAGTAGCACGGGCTATGGTGAGCCGGTTGTGGACTTACCAGGCACAGGAGCGGGGCTGTGGCGAGAGACCGTTGTTATTATAGATTCAGCTACTCAGAACAAGTTCCAAGTAGCACGGGCTATGGTGAGCCCGTAGTGAACTTACCTGGCATAGGAGCGGTGCTGTGTGTGTTTTGGCGAGAGACTGAATGATGATGGATAAGCCAGTGGCACGGGCATGAATAGCCGTAAGTGGTGGTGAGCCATTACCAGGAGAGTATAGAGAGAGGTGAGTGCGAGATGTTTGGGCGAGAGACCAAGGAACGGGCAATAAATAGAAACGAGTGAGGTGAGGAGCAGGTAAGAGAATAAGATAATTCTAGAAGCAGGTAAGGCGTTGACAAATGTACAGAGACATAGAATGAAACAGATAGAGACAGAGACAATAAATAGAAGAATGGATACATGGAATGATAGATGATAAATGAATGAATAGATTGATAGATAGATATGGATGGATGTATGGATGAATTACGTGAGCTCAACTCATCATATTACACAAGTTCTTATTAATGAATAGGCTTTTATCATTGAGATTGATAAGCTTAAGGGTTAGGTCAAACAGGAGATAGTTGCTTAACACGACTGGAATTTTCCCTCTGGGACACAAGGACAGCCATCAAATAGCTGGATGTTCGATGTCAAGATCATTTCAGTAATAATGACACAAACTCAACTAGAGATGGTTTTCAGTGATCGCAACCAGTGGAGGTCGTGCACAGCAACATTTACTGACGCGTGTGAAGACTATCAAACGTTTTATGATTTTCTGACTATTCTAGAGATTTTTGTCGACTAGCGAGTAGTGATGCTTTGTTCCTCCTTCCTGCATGTAAAAATATGAATACTCTGCTCCGAGTCTTAATTAAGTGCGACTAACGTAGCTCATCTTGCTAATTGAAATTGAAATTGAAATAAGTTTATTGATGTAAAATACACACAAAAGGATGAGGTAGCTCAAGCTATTCTCACTCCGTTCAATACGTCGTGTTAATACATACATATACACACATCACAAACAATAAACATATTACCAAACATTCTGAGAGATAAACATATACATTTCCTCCTTCACAAGTAGTATGATATCAGACGTACACAAAATCTTGCTAAGTACAGTCTTCGAAGTACATTTATATTCTTATATTCTTATAAAGCTTTAGTGCACATCAGCTTATAAATATTACAAGCATATTTACGGGCCCGTTGTTATTCCCATTCATCCACTTGTACACTTCAATAATTTTACTGTAATTCTTCACTTTTTGAACGCGTTCAAGTGAATTTATGTCTGTTCTGAAGTGCATAATCTTAATGTGGCCTAACAATAGCAAGATATCGCTGAAAAGTAATATGTGTTTTATTGCTAGGGCTTCTAGAAATAGTTCCGAGTATCATATGTGCCTTGTTACGAAAATTTATTGATTTTTGCGGGGCTTCATATTCCACCAAAATTGATCCCCCAAATGTTTTTCGTAATCAGACTTCGCAGTTTCAGAACTATCCAGCTAACATCTTGTAACACTATAATCGTTACTGAAGCCTCTGAACCTTGCATTGGTCATCATCTATATCTGTTAATCTCTTAATCATTTCAAAAGCATATCTATATAGTCTTGAAGTAGTTTGAAGTTTTCTTTTGAATTCATTCCTCGCCCATTTTTCGTATCGTCTGCAAATTTACAAATATTGCTGATCAGTACCGAGTCTAAATCATTTATTTAAATGGTGAACAAGAGAGGTCCCAGGACAGTCTCCAAGCACTCCACTCACAACAGTTCCCCACCGACGTTTTTATCCCTTTGTTTGACTTTGGGTGGATATAAACAGGAGCTGCATTGTATAGCTCAAATCACCATCTGGTCACCATTTGGTCCGGGAGACATCTCCCGTCACGCAGGGTGCAGTCGCACCTCCACAGATCTCCAGTATCAGCTCTTGATACTGGTAATGGCTCAAGTGGGCCACCACTTACGGGCTATTCATGCCCGTGCCACCTTTTGGGTGGCTTAATCTTTATCAATCATCAATCAATCAATATAGCTCAAAATATTCTACAGTTTACGTTATTCCGCAGTTCTTATATTTTTATGACTAAGTACAGGCACGCTGGGAGGTATACATGCCCCAGCTTAAGTACTGGTACGCTGGGAGGTATATATGCCCCAGCTTAAGTACAGGCACGCTGGGAGGCATACATGCCCCAGCTTAAGTACTGGCACGCTGGGAGGTATACATGCCCCAGCTTAAGTACTGGCACGCTGGGAGGTATACATGCACCAGTTAATGTTCCTGTGAGGACGAGCGCTTGAGATGAATATATTTTTATACACAACTAGATAGAAAGAGACAGTGAAGCACACAATTGACAAAAAGATTAAGAGAATTCAGTCTGATAACACTAAACAAGAGAAGAACGATGGAGCGGTACTGTGATCATGTTGCATACGACTCTGGGGAGTAGATGACCGTATGAGTGAGAGAGCACATTTGATACTAGAAACACAAATTAGTTGAAGAAACGTATGTAAATAGATAAATTTTAGTGCAGTTCTTTACAAACAGAATGAAGTGAAGTGGAACCTTTTGCAGCAACCTTGAGTCACAGCGTTAAGAGCAAGCAATCCAGCTTGCTCTTAATGTTGCAGAAATACACGAGCTACAACTACCATTCAATACAACCTGAGAACATCAAGTTTTGCACATGACTAGAGGTAGGGCCCCTCAGCTGGAACTACCATTGAATATAATGCGCTTGATAATAATAAAGCACACAGACACAGAGGCGTGTGGATTATAAGTGCGATAATCATGATGGATCTTCGAGTGTGTTGTTATCGGAACTGGAGATATTGGTTTGGAATGAGCCGAGCTTCAGCCCACGACAGTGAAGACCTGGCTACATCCGGGCCTCAGCCCTCCACTGAGAAGGGAAGAGAACTATTGGGGAAAGCGCCCAGCCACTACAACTATATAGCACTTGGAAGGGGTCAGGATAAGGATTAGGGATGTGACAGGGCGAAGGAATGGTGCCCAACCACAGATTATGGAGTCTCACCTCAGCTGCCGGGCGGAGTAGACGTGTCGCTTGACCGCTCCGGCAGTTTGGGGTAGTTATCGTTTTCGCCGGCAGGGGGTGTGGGTGTCTCTACCCTCTCTGCTGTGCCTGGTGGTGTGGACGTGGCGTGTTTACGATGGGCAGCCATGTTCCACCTGCCGTGCGGGTAAACTCCATAAGGTTGGAGTTTACTGGCCGTGCAGGTTACCCGCTTGTGGACTTGGTCTTGAGCGACATGCTCAGGGTCCCGATCCAGGACGTCTACGGGGTCGAGCTGGTCA
This sequence comes from Procambarus virginalis, assembly GCA_020271785.1. Classification (NCBI taxonomy): domain Eukaryota; kingdom Metazoa; phylum Arthropoda; class Malacostraca; order Decapoda; family Cambaridae; genus Procambarus; species Procambarus virginalis. The sequence goes on along the minus strand of WNGS01001312.1, from coordinate 41,735,472 downwards.
CTGCTCGCCGTGTTATCATCACGTTTGTGGGTGAGGCAGTGTACCGTGATTTTCTCCGGAGGTACGAAGGGCGTACTTTGAGGCTGCAGGACGGCAACGGGTCTGTGACCATTTTGGACCGCATTGGTGCTGTGACTTATGTCAGTATTCATGGCGCCCCCATGGAGTTTCCTGAGATTCTCCTTCGGAGGTTCTTCCAGAGGTACGGCTTCGTCGTCAGTGTACGGATGAACTCGCTGTCGTCTGGAAAATATTCAGGTGTGAAGACCAACATTCGGACCTTCAGGATGTGACTGAGGTCGGACATTCCATCCTCTGTCTGGCTGTTAGGGTACTACTATGTGCGGGTATTTTATGCCCGGCAACCCGAACTTGTTTCCAGTGTGGCTTGTTGGGGCATCAGGCTGCCGGGTGTACTGCTGATCCGGTTGCTCCCATGAATTTGTTCTGTGAAGAAGTTTTCCCGCTTGCTCCAGGAGATGAGCGTCCTGTTCGCTGCTGAGGCTCCCCGGCGTCGACCGACGTTCCCCCGGTTGTCGCAGACCCTCCTCCGGATGTTGCGGTGCCGTCGGATGTTCCTCCTGACCATGTCTCTGGCCCTACCGCTCCCATGGACCTTCCTGGTGAAGGCGTCGCCATCTGCTCCTCGTCTCGCTGCGGATCCTGGCCCTGCGTCCTCACCTCAGATCCCTACTGTGCTGGTGCTGGGGTGGCTGCAGGGCCTCCTGCTGTGTGTGGTCCGGTTCCCCCTGTGGTAGAGGCTGCTGCCGTTCTGCGTCGGGCGTCGGTTCGTCCGGCTAGTGGTGCCCGTGTTTCTGGGTCCGCTTCCGGCTCTGACGATATCAGGCCGGAGCTCAAACGTTCCAGGCGTTCGTCTACTGCCTTGGCCGATGTTGGAGAATTCAGTGACTGTGGGTCTTGGGTGTTGACGGTGTGAATCCGGATGCGTTGTTGTCTCCGCGGTTGGTGGTGGCAGAGGTACATGTGCCTGCTGGTGCCCGTGTCACGGAGGTGCCTCTGTTCCTTCTCAGCCAGGGGCCTCTCCGCAGTGGGAGTGGTAGCTTCCGTTGCCCGGGATGGTGTGGAAGCTGGTGCTGGGCGTGGCCTGGTGGTGACCCTACGGAAGGATGCGCGCCGCCCGGGTTCTCTGCAGTCGTCTGGTGGTGTGCCTGTGCCCGTGGCCGCTAGTGCCCTGTGGTGGTACCCTATGTCTGGCCAGGTTGCGCAGTGGGGCCTTGGGGGACGTGTTGCCGGTGTCTGTGATGCCGCCGAGGCACTGGGATCTGATTGCCGAGTTGCCGATGGCTGAACAGCGGTGGACTTTCATGATGAGGAGGCTCCCATGATGTGGGGGAGAGTGGCAGTTACTCACTTACGAAGTGATACTATCTGGATCCCCTGTTTGCAGGTGTTTGTTGCCAGGGTTCCGGATGAAATGGTGTCCCCAGTGGGTGTCCGCGACCCTTGGCTGTGGTTGAAACGGAAGGCGTTCCATGTACGGTTCCCTGGCAAGTATGTCTGCTTATTTCCTGTCTATTGCTTCCTGTGGTGCTGTGTGCCTTTCAGGCTGCTTAGTTTGCCTCTTGTAGTTTGTGCCCATGCCTCTCCCTTTGTTGCGAGGCGGTTGGTTTGGTGTGTGTTTTTATTCATGTATTGTTTGTGATGTACTTTTGCACTGGTGTTTTATTATTGCATATGTGTTGTACTTGTTTGTTATTTTTGTTTTTTTTTGTTTTTCTTTATGGTTGTACTATGTGATTTTCTTGTTATATTTCTTGTTATACCTCTTGAGTTTGTTTTGTTTTTAAATGTTTTGTTTTGTAATGTTACTGTGCTTGCTTGTTTGAAATTATTTTCTATTTGTGTCTTGATGTATGCTGTGTTTCTCATGTATTATCGTATTTTTGTATTTTGTTGTACTGTGCTGTCGGCCCTTCTGGCCGGTGGTTTGTTTGTTTTGTTTTGTTATGTTTTCTATGTTCTTTTCTCGTTTTTATTGTATTTAACTTGCATGCTTGCATGTAAAAATAAAAATAAAAAAAAACTTGGACGGTCGGGATTGAACGCCCACCTGCATGAAGAGAGACCGTCGCTCTACCGTCCAGTCCAAGTAATTGGGCACCATTCCTTCCCCCTGTCTCATGCCTTCTTACGCCACTGAAAAGGCCTGGCAAACTCTGCTCATGAAAGGAGGGGGGCGTGGCCAACTCTGAGGAGGACAGTGGCGTGGCCAACTCTGCTCATGAAAGGAGGGGGGGCGTGGCAAACTCTGCTCATGAAAGGAGGGGGGGGGGTGGCAAACTCTGCTCATGAAAGGAGGGGGGGCGTGGCAAACTCTGCTCATGAAAGGAAGGGGGGGCGTGGCCAACTCTGGGGAGGACAGGTGGTGTGGCCAACTCTGAGGAGGACAGCGGGGCGTGGCCAATCTGAGGAGGACAGGGGCGTGGCCAACTCTGGGGAGGCCAGGGGGGGAGGGGTCGGGGCCAACAGACCCGGGAGATAATACCTGCTGCACCTTCACTGTCCGCTCATTACACTCTGGGATCCCCAGCCAACAACACGACCGACTAAGCAGCTCTCAGTCTGCACTTCTCTTAACACGGTAAGATATGAAGTGAATTACCAAACAGCTTAAACGATCTCTTCACAACAGAGGGAACTGGGGCGTAGTTGGACTTTTTTCTCGTTTACCCGATGTATGCAAAAAAGATCTTGATTCTAAATTCAGTCAGTTATCTCTGAGCTGAATAAGTTGCAAGATATCCGCAGTACTGAACGATATCCTTATATATAGCGTGTGGTGAAGTGTTTCTCTATACTATATATTTTTTTTCACGGGAGACATCTCCCGTCACGCAGGGTGCAGTCGCACCTCCACAGATCTCCAGTATCAGCTCTTGATACTGGTAATGGCTCAAAAGGGCCACCACTTACGGGCTATTCATGCCCGTGCCACCTTTTGGGTGGCTTAATCTTCATCAATCAATCAATCGTTTCTCTGTAGTGACTGCATGAGGTGAGGCCGTAGCTGGGCAATATTAATATTACCAAACTAATCCGTGACTCACCTCTGATATAATGATTGTCTTTGACAGGAGTATTCTCAGCAATGGTCTTTGTGACATGTTTCATTCAAGACTTCTCCTTGACAGGTGTTTCTTTCAGTCATTATCCTAGATAGGAGTTTCATTATAGTTATTGTCCATAACACGTGTTACCTTCAGTCATTGTCCTTGACAGGTGTTACCTACAACACTTGTCCTTGACAGGTGTTACCTGCAACACTTGTCCTTGACAGGTGTTACCTGCACACTTTTCCTTTACAGGTGTGACCTACAAACTTGTCTTGACAGGTGTTACCTACAACACTTGTCTTTGACAGGTGTTACCTACAACACTTGTCCTTGATAGGTGTTACCTACACCTTGTCCTTGACAGTGTGTTACCTACAACACTTGTCTTTGACAGGTGTGACCTACAACACTTGTCATTGACAGGTGTTACCCACAACACTTGTCCTTGACAGGTGTTACCTACAACACTTGTCCTTGATAGGTGTTACCTACAACACTTGTCCTTGACAGGTTTACCTACAACACTTGTCCTTGACAGGTGTTACCTACAACACTTGTCCTTGATAGGTGTTACCCACAACACTTGTCCTTGACAGGTGATACCTATAACACTTGTCCTTGCAGATGTTACCCACAACACTTGTCCTTGACAGGTGTTACCCACAACACTTGTCCTTGACAGGTGTTACCCACAACACTTGTCCTTGACAGGTGTTTCCCACAACACTTGTCCTTGACAGGTGTTACCTACAACACTTGTCCTTGACAGGTGTACCCACAACACTTGTCCTTGACAGGTGTTAGTCACAACACTTGTCCTTGACAGGTGTTACCCACAACACTTGTCCTTGACAGGTGTTACCCACAACACTTGTCCTTGACAGGTGTTAGTCACAACACTTGTCCTTCACAGGTGTTACCCACAACACTTGTCCTTGACAGGTGTTAGTCATCCTCGCCGACTCTCACTATGACAAAAAGCCCTGAAGTGCCTCACTGTTTTTACAAGTTTTACTTCCATTTGAATGCTGCAAAACTGTTGCTGTTGCAATATAACTATATATTGGGGTATATTTTATAATACAGATGCATCTTGAGGTTATCTTGAGATGATTTCGGGGCTTAGCGTCCCCGCGGCCCGGTCCTCGACCAGGCCTCCTTTTTGTTACACACCCCTAGGAAGCAGCCCGTAGTAGCTATCTAACTCTCAGGTACCTATTTACTGCTATGAACAGGGCCATCAGGGTGAAAGAAACTCTGCGCAATTGTTTCCGGCTCCGCTAGGGATCGAACCCGGAACCTTAGGACTATAAATCCCGAGCGCTGTCCACTCAGCCGTCAGGCCGATATTTGCGTGTCGACAATAGTTAATTTCAAAGCATCTACCATCTTTTTTTACATATTCCGAGCTAGACTCCACACTTGTTCTGATTTTGTTTAATGTTTTTGCATACACTAGAATATTCAAGTCAAAAAAAAAGTAATTTTTCATAATGTAAAATGTAGGAAAGTATTCAGGAAACAAAACTGTCCAAATAAATGTTGGCAATATCAGTGAAGATTTAATCGGTGTGGTCTTCCTGTCAGCGTTATCAACATTTTTTTGTATATTTGTGTTTTGTAAATTTATTTTTGTAAATACGGCCGAGTGATTTCCTGTTATATATGTAGTTGTTTTTCTGTTTCTGTTTTATATGTAGATGGGAGAATATTGGGATCCTGTACCTGGAATGAAACAAATTAGATTAGCTGGTTGGCTTT
>WNGS01001312.1:41683232-41706749 GCA_020271785.1 Procambarus virginalis | reverse complement strand
CTTACGCTGCCAGCGACCGTTCATCACCGCTTCTCTTCCGGCCGCGTAGGGAGGGGGGGGGTGGCGGGATGGATAATGCCCAGGAAAAGAAAGTTAGGTAGGTAGCGGGACTCAGGGCGATGGAAGTAACCTACTCATCTTGGCATGTGCGTCTGGCAGCGGCGCGGCGGGACTCCCGGGTAAGCTCTACCCCGAGTTTACCATGTCGCGAGTCTCCCCTATACGGGGTATACCTCCGTAAACTTCGTCGGTAATGTTCTAATATGTGATATAATTCTGGTATAACCGGGGGTAATGAGCTATAAGAAAGGATTTTCATTCAAAGCGTAAACAAAATAAGGAAATTAAAACATGAAATGGTAACACGACACTTGCGGAAATATCCCGCGGTTGGTAGCCAGGGTTGGTCGACGGTGTGACACTGTCGGGGCCCGGGTCGATGAACCCGGCCGAGGGTCCCTAGCCTGGTCCCGGGGATGTGGGCCCGAGGGTCCCTAGCCTGGTCCCAGGGGATGTGGGCCGAGGGTCCCTAGCCTGGTCCCGGGGATGTGGGCCCGAGGGTCCCTAGCCTGGTCCCAGGGGAATGTGGGCCGAGGGTCCCCTAGCCTGGTCCCAGGGGATGTGGGCCGAGGGTCCCTAGCCTGGTCCCAGGGGATGTGGGCCGAGGGTCCCTAGCCTGGTCCCAGGGGATGTGGGCCCGAGGGTCCCTAGCCTGGTCCCAGGGGATGTGGGCCGAGGGTCCCTAGCCTGGTCCCCGGGGATGTGGGCCCGAGGGTCCCTAGCCTGGTCCCAGGGGATGTGGGCCGAGGGTCCCTAGCCTGGTCCCGGGGATGTGGGCCCGAGGGTCCCTAGCCTGGTCCCAGGGGATGTGGGCCGAGGGTCCCCTAGCCTGGTCCCCGGGGATGTGGGCCCGAGGGTCCCTAGCCTGGTCCCAGGGGATGTGGGCCCGAGGGTCCCCTAGCCTGGTCCCCGGGGAATGTGGGCCCGAGGGTCCCCTAGCCTGGTCCCCGGGGAATGTGGGCCCGAGGGTCCCTAGCCTGGTCCCGGGGATGTGGGCCCGAGGGTCCCTAGCCTGGTCCCAGGGGATGTGGCCCGAGGGTCCCTAGCCTGGTCCCGGGGAATGTGGGCCGAGGGTCCCCTAGCCTGGTCCCAGGGGATGTGGCCCGAGGGTCCCCTAGCCTGGTCCCCGGGGAATGTGGGCCCGAGGGTCCCCTAGCCTGGTCCCTGGGGAATGTGGGCCGAGGGTCCCCTAGACTGGTCCCTGGGGAATGTGGGCCGAGGGTCCCCTAGCCTGGTCCCCGGGGATGTGGGCCCGAGGGTCCCCTAGCCTGGTCCCAGGGGATGTGGGCCGAGGGTCCCCTAGCCTGGTCCCTGGGGATGTGGGCCGAGGGTCCCCTAGCCAGGTCCCAGGGGATGTGGGCCGAGGGTCCCTAGCCTGGTCCCTGGGGATGTGGGCCGAGGGTCCCCTAGCCAGGTCCCAGGGGATGTGGTCCCGAGGGTCCCTAGCCTGGTCCCAGGGGATGTGGTCCCGAGGGTCCCTAGCCTGGTCCCTGGGGATGTGGGCCGAGGGTCCCTAGCCTGGTCCCAGGGGATGTGGTCCCGAGGGTCCCTAGCCTGGTCCCTGGGGATGTGGGCCGAGGGTCCCCTAGCCTACTCTTCCTCTCCCTCTTCTGAAGCGCCTCACGCCGACCTTTCTGAGTACTTTTGGTAATTCTCTGAAATTTCTTGACGTTCGTGGATGGAAAGTACCGGCGGGTGGACCGTGTTGAAGCACCCGGCTGCCTTCCCCTCACCCGGCTGCCTTCCCCCTCACCCGGCTGCCCTCCCCCACTCACCCGGCTGCCTTCCCCCCTCCCCCAGCTGCCTTCCACCAGCCGACCTCCCCCGGCTGCCTTCCCCCTCACCCGGCTGCCTTCCCCCTCACCCAGCTGCCTTCCCCCTCACCCGGCTGCCTTCCCCCCACCCGGCTGCCTTCCCCCTCACCCGGCTGCCTTCCCCCTCATCCGGCTGCCTTCCCCTTTTTTTTCTGAAATCCGTTAGAGGGCGCGGGTGTCTGGACACCCGCGGCCGACCTCTACATGTTCCCTTGCGGCGCCTGGGAAAAAAATGATCAACAATGTCTTACGTATTCTGAGTTCAGGAAGCGCTATTGTTCCAGGGCTTGAGCGGGAGACGTGACTCGTATGTGGTCACGACCCCTCGTGAGCCTGACCTTTATAGGGAGTACACTCTCTCACTAATCATATATTACCATATAAAGTTTCCCCTATTTCTTATATTTACATTTCTTCTGTCCTATTTTATCTTCTATTTAGTGGTGTTGTTATGCGTCAACCATTCGAAGCGGTCTAATACACCTCTCAACTCTTGACAGGATCTCAGTCACTAAGGCATTCTCCCGGTATGCCAGTCACATTCACCAGTACAGTTCCCGGTCCGCTTACCGGGAGTGTTAGTTGTCTAACGTGAAGCCTAGTATTTCAGACTTAGAATGCTAGAAGCCTAGCATTCCACACGTGGAAAGGCTTCCTTTTCAGCATTTAAATTACATTTGCCCTCGTTATTTAAAAACAAAAATACTGAAATCTGTTAATTTCTGTAATTCCAAAAAAGCATTGAATATAATTTTTTTTTTCCAGGCAGAAACCTTCAATAGAGTTTTCACGATGTGGACATTCCAGTATTATTCCCTAGACAAAGAATTGGAATTTCCAGTTGCCTGGGTGAACGACTCCTCTCATTCTCAAAACGATTTCACTTTATTGCGGCATCACATTTCTTCGGATTTCGTAGTTCCGGATCAATTACGGAAGGTTGTAAGAGAGAAAGATATTGTGCATGAGCAGGGGAAAGGTGTAGGAGGGGGAGAGGGAGAGACAGAGAGACAGAGACAGAGAGACAGAGACAGAGACAGAGAGTGAGAGAGAGAGAGAGACAGAGAGTGAGAGAGAGAGACAGAGAGAGAGATACAGAGAGACAGAGACACAGACAGACAGTGAGACAGAAACACAGACAGACAGACAGACAGACAGACAGACAGACAGACAGACAGACAGACAGACAGACAGACAGACAGACAGAGACAGAGAGACAAAGAGCCAGCCAGCCAGATAATAGCAACCTACAATCATGAAGACACTGACCTACTAGTCCACCATTTGGCGGCCAAGATGCAAGGTCCTGGTCCACAACAACCTCCACAGCTTGTTTCAAGCTGTGTGTTACCAAAGTTGTCTCAAGTGGACATTAAATATTAAGAGCCGCCACACCTGCTTAAATCACTCGAGGTGGGTAGGACCACCACGTCACCTAAGATGGCCAGCCAGAGACAGTTATGTAGTTTGGATGACCTTGTGACCTGGCGTCTCATTCACCCCTACCAACTCTACCCAACTCAAGACGCATATATATGTGTCTATATATATATATATATATATATATATATATATATATATATATATATATATATATATATATATACACATTTCTTCCTTTACACATGCAGTATGTTACCAGACATACACACAATTACCTGTATGACTAGGTACACTGACAATTTGCAACATATATTCATACAATCCCACAAAGGTGAGCGCACAAGGTCACTAGGTGAGTACAAAGTTGCAATATTGGTGCAACATTGTTATATCTCTCCAGAATATCATCAATCTTTCCACTGTGACACATCCAGGCTATTTGTTCAGGAACAGTTCTTATCTCAGTGTTTCTATATACATTAATCAATGGACAATTAAGAATATAATGGGTGAGGGGTGTGAGGCCTTAACATACCACATAGTTTACACATGGTGCCATTACCATTAACACCTGTACCCATATTCGTAGTAATATGTGTACCCAAGCCTGAGCCACATGTGTACACAGTCACTCCAAGCGTGTCTCATTTGACCATAAGTCAAATGAGTGTTGTGACTGACGTGCATGTAGTGTTGCTTTGGGTATTTAGAGGTCAGCGACTATAGAGCAGTCTCACCTCTTTCAGTTACTGGTCAAGTTCTTGATACATTAACCTCACAACACGTGACAGTATTAAATGTCAAGTATCGGTTTATGTGTTGTATAGACAATATGGTTCCAGAAGAGATGGTTCTGCTGCTGATCTTTGGTTAAATCTCTCCACAAAATCGCATCAGTCACTGCAAGACATTGCAGGTACTTTAGTAGCAAAGCTTCAATCACTCCTTATTTCAGGCTCCATCTTACGTCCGTCTTGGGAATACCAAGCCGGAGGCGACTTGGGAATACCCAGAACGAGGGTTCGAATCCACTTCATTGCTCCAATGGATTTTCTCAAAGAGAGCATTTCCATAACAAACGAACATTTTGAGACAGCAGTATTAACACATCTGGTTATTAAGGCTCCGGTGACGGAGTTGTGGTGCCGGCCACTGTCCCTCACACTCGCAAGGGGTTAGCTTAGTATACTGACTACACCAGGTGGTGCCAGCACACATACCAACACACCAGGTGGTGCCAGCACACATACCAACACACCAGGTGGTGCCAGCACACATACCAACACACCAGGTGGTGCCAGCACACATACCAACACCAGGTGGTGCCAGCACACATACTAACACACCAAGTGGTGCCAGCACACATACCAACACACCAGGTGGTGCCAGCACACATACCAACACACCAGGTGGTGCCAGCACACATACCAACACACCAGGTGGTGCCAGCACACATACCAACACACCAGGTGGTGCCAGCACACATACCAACACCACGGCACTTCATTCGTCCTTGGAAGCGGCCTACACAGCTGCTCAGTAGAGCCGCTCTTTACAGAGTACAGAGTGACATGACCGCGGCAGTAAGATGCCAACCCTCACTATCAGTGCTGGCACTAGAGCTGCGGGTACTCACCTATTTGTGCTTGCGGGGGTTGAGCTCTGGCTCTTTGGTCCCGCCTCTCAACTGCCAATCAACTAGTGTACAGGTTCCTGAGCCTACTGGGCTCTATCATATCTACACTTGAAACTGTGTATGGAGTCAGCCTCCACCACATCACTTCCTAGTGTATTCCACCTGTTAACTACTCTGATCCTGAACAAATTCTTTTTGACGTCACTGTGGCTCCTTTAGGTACTCAGTTTCCACCTGTGTCCCCTTGATCGTGTGATAAATTAATCTGTAATAAGTAAACTTGAATGAACAGATACTCCTACCAGTTTATACAAGCTTACTCTAAATAAACAGATAATCTTTTGTGTGCGTTCTCTAGGACAGTGATCACCCGCTGCTGACCTTCACGGCCTCAGCCACACCAATCACCTGAATTGTGTTCCCGTGCATATGAGGGTCAAGGCTGACCGATATGGCCAGAGTATTCAAGGCTGGACACCTCGCCGCGTAGAAGGGGTGGAAGGTTTCCAGCCTTGAGTGCTGGGATCCCTTCAAGCTGCTCACAGTCGACCTTAATGACAACCCAAGTGTCCCCCGCTATTGGATGGTTGCTGGAAAAGAGGTTGTTAAGGCAATTGTTGGCACACATCAATACAACTAGGCAGAGACCAGCCTGGATTTGCCACAGATGCTCAAGCAGTTGTCAACTCCATATAAGATTTTGGCAATCCTGTCCAGGAAGAAAGCTTGGACCTGAATGTCCTTCATACAAAGAAAAGTGGATTTTAGTAGATTTAGTAGATTGTAGTAGAATCAGTAAAGCATATCGATGATGGCAACTAGCGTCTGTGAAGAGTGGCGAGGAGTTCTACTGGCAGTTGTACGCTACTGCCCCATGTGGGACGGAAACTTTGTGTCGCTTCGCTATGTGAACACCACGTGTCCTCCGGCGCCGCCCTGTGAGGGTGAAAGCCTTCTACTAGGTATTGTTGATCAACCACGCGACCACACCACCACCACACCACCAGCAGCAGCACCACCACACCCCCACCACCACCACCACCACCACCACCACCACCACCACCACCACACCACACCACCACCAATACACGTTTAGAAGACAGAGACTTTAATAGATTTTCGTTCGTAATTATATAATTTTTTCGTCTAGCTGTATCATGTTTTACATCAACATTCTTATTTGAGTTTGTCTGCCCCATCACCGCCTGGCCGTGACGTGCGCAGGTCGCGCCTGTGGGCGGCGCAGGCACACCACACCAAGGAAGTGTCTGCTGCTCATTGTAAATAAACCCTGCGAACTCCTTTCATTTTTGCTTTAAGTAAAGCGGTCCTCGTGGCGTCGTGGTAGCACACTGGCCACGCGTCTCGCAAACAACTTCGTTTGGGTTCGAGCCTGGGATGGCCGCTAATTCTTAGCTGTGAGATGCTATTTTTTCCCAGAATGTTTACATGGTTATAAAGAATTTAGCGGGTCGTGTTCCAGGGACACTAGTGGGTAACGCTTACCATGAGCGCTGGGAAGGGAAAGCTCTCATCAGCTTGCTCACAGGAGTGAGTAGACGTCTCCTCCTGTGTAGAGACTACGAGAATTAAACCTCACTTCGCTGGAAGACAGAAGAGTTAGGGGGGACATGATCACCACATTCAAGATTCTCAAGGGAATTGATAGGGTAGATAAAGACAGGCTATTTAACACAAGGGGCACACGCACTAGGGGACCACTGTGGTGAGCCACAGTGGTCCACTGTGGTTCGAGGCAAGGCTTCCAGCTGGAGGAATGTTTCAAGCGGCGTCCCCACAAGGGTCAGTCCTGGGACCACTACTGTTTCTTATTTACATTCAGAATGCTCACTCCCTCACCCGAGGGAGTGAGCACGTGCATGGTAATGTTGGCGACCGATGCCAAAATCGTGAAGAATGTGAAAACAGAGAAGGACTGCAGAATGTCCTTAACTAACTCCAGGAGTGGACAAACAAATGGTTGCTGGAGTTCAGTCTTAATAAATGCAAGGTAATAAAGATGAAAGAAAACCAGAAGGTATCTACACCGTTAAGGGAAGGCAACTGCAGAAATCTGAGAGAGAAAGAGATTTGGTAGTGGATATAATTCCATCTCTATCACCAGTGGCACACACAGACAGGGTAACATCAGCAGCATATGGGGACGCTGTCAACCTAAATCACGACGCGTTCATAGCAATCTACAGAGCCTTTGTCACACCAGTACTGGAATATGCAGCACCTGCTTGGAACCCATACCTTCTGAAGTATAAGACTAAAATGGAAAAATTGCAGAGGTTTGCTACGAGATTCTACTGATGCTAGGTTCCAGGCGGAGGAAAACTATATTGAAAATGGGTTCAATATAGGAAGAGTCCCAGCCCACAAACATACCAGCACTACAAGCAAGCAAGAAACAATTATACAACAATGAGGAGAGAGGCAGAAAGGAGCTTTGAGAAAGGGGAAGTGTACAAATGTAAAAACAGATCCAGGACTTTTCTATAAATTCATTAAAAACAAGCGGCATGGTATGGATAAAATCCAGAGATTGAGAACGGAAAACAAGACTACTGAAAATGAAAATGAAATGTGTGAAATGCTAAATGAACAGTTCCAAAGTGTGTTCGTACAAAATGAGGATTTGAGAGAGCCGGACCAAATACCAAGTCCAGCGCACGACACAGAATACATAGAGGTATCTCTAGACAAAGTGAAAAAATAAGTCATGGGACTAGGAAGAAATAAAGCAGTTGGAGCTAATGAAGTTTCACCTTGGGTGCTGCGAGAATGTGCAACTGAGCTGAGCATTCCACTCCAATTAATATTCCAGACATCCCTGTGCACAGGAATCTTAGCAGATATATGGAAAAAGGCAAACATAGTACCAATATACAAAAATTGTAGTCGAGAGGAACCTCTAAATTATAGACCCGTATCATTAACAAGCCTGGTAGTCAAAACACTAGAAACAGACAGACAGACAGAGCGGGAGACTGGCATATACAGCAGACTCTGTTGGTCAAGGACAAAGAATCCGTGGAGCCAGTCCTCAGCTGGCAGTCTTGCTCTGACACCGATCCTTGGGGGGGGGTGGGGGGGACATCTGTCCTCTCAACCAACTCATGTAGGTGTTGGGGGGGGGGAGGGGGTGGCAGGTGTTGGGAGTGGGGGGGGGAGGTGAAAGTGGGTCTCCACAAATGTCAACAAGTGTGACAATATAGCCGGGAGTAACATACGGACGAGGAGCTGGGACACCTGGACCCATGGATAGGTAAGCAACGGTATCCAGCCACTTGGACCACTGGGGATCGAACGCTGACCCTGTAAGAAGTGAGGCTGTCGCTGTACCGACCAATTCTAGTGGATGAATGTCAGGATAAAATCCTCGATGAATGTAACTCCAATGACCTAGTTAATGGTGTCTTGGTGGGCTATTACTGACATCTCCAGTCTTATCAATGGATTCATATATGTACAGTGAGCTGAGAGTGCCAGGGGTACCACACGGGCTTAGCTGAGAGTGCCAGGGGTCTCCACAGGCTCGACGCTTTCATAATTACATACAAGGAACTGTGTGGTATATTACGATAATGTCTTTACCATATTACTACACGCGGAAACATGTTCAAATACAGAGCAGGAGTTGAACTTGAGAGACAGAGACAGAGAGAGAGAGAGACAGACAGACAGACAGACAGACAGACAGACAGACAGACAGACAGACAGACAGACAGAGACACAAGGGTCAGACAACACTAAGGACATAGTTAGAGGTCAGTGTAACACTAAAATGAACCAGCAAATATGAAGACACTTCAATATTGACTTAACTGTTGCTCCTCCCGAGGGCCGCCAGAGGGCTCCTTGGAGCACTAGTTCTTTGTTGACCAGTTGACTCCCTCCAGCTCCACCCCTCTATCCCTCCATCACCCTATCCCTCCATCACCCTATCCTTCCATCACACTATCCCTCCATCACCCTATCCTTCCATCACACTATCGCTGTATTACCCTATATCTGTATCACCCTATCCTTGGGGAGGGGGTTATGGGAGCAAAGAGGATGGAGAAGTACTGGTGAAGGAAAGGTTTTGTAAATGTGTAATAAAGAGAGAGAGAGAGAGAGAGAGAGAGAAAGAGATGATACCTGGAGGGCTGGCCGCGTTGCTAACACGAGATGTGTGTATTTACTATTTGTATCTGCAGTATCGAGTAATTAGCTCTTGGACCCCGCCTTTCTAACCATTCTATTTTTCCTCTTTTTTTTGTCTTCTACATATTTTCTCTCTCTAACACACACACACATCCCCAGAAAGCAGCCCGTAGCAGCTGTCTGACTCCCAAGTACCTATTTACTGCTAGGTGAACAGATGCATTAGAGTGAAAGAAACTCTGTCTATTTGTTTCCGCCTCCACCGGGAATCAAACCCTGACCATACCTTAACTTACCTTGCGGTTACCTTGCAATGATTTCGGGGCTTTGCGTCCATTCGGCCCAGTCCTCGACCAGGACTCCTGGTTGCTGGACTGGTCAACCAGGCTGATGGACGCGACTGCTCGCAGTCTGACGTATGAGTCACAGCCTGATTGATCAGGTATCCTTTTTAGGTGTTTATCAAGTTCTCACTTGAACACTGTAAGGGGTCGGGCAATTATGCCCCATATGTGTAGCGGAAGCGTGTTGAACAGTCTCGGGCCTCTGATGTTGATAGTTCTCTCTCAGAGTACCTGTTGCACCTCTGCTCTTCAACGGGAGGTATTTTGCACATCCTGCCATGTCTCCTGGTCTCATGTGATGTTATTTCTGTGTGCAGGTTTGGGATCAGCCCCTCTACTATTTTCCACGTATAGATTATTATGTATCTCTCCCACCTGCGCTCAAGGGAATACAGATTTAGGCTCTTTAGTCGGTCCCAGTAGTTTTAATGTTTTACTGAGTGGATTCTAGCAGTAAAGGATCTCTGCACGCTCTCCAGGTCAGCAATTTCTCCAGCTTTGAAAGGGGCTGTCATTGTGCAGCAGTACTCCACTCTTGAGAGCACTAGCGTCTTGAAGAGTATCATCATCAGTATAGCATCTCTAGTTTGAAAAGTTTTTGTCTAACCTGTCATTTTTCTTGCAGTTGTGATGACTACTTTATTGTGTTCTTTAATAGTAAGGTCTTCCGACATGAGTACACCCAGATCCTTTACATTGCTTTTTCGTTCTATGTTATGATTTGACTGCGTTTTGTGCGTGGTTTCCGTTTTTATATGTTCATATTTTCCGTAGCGCATGAGCTGGAACTTATTTTCATTAAATACCACATTATTTCCTGTAGCTCATAGAAAGACCTGATTTACATCTGATTGGAAGTTTGCCGTGTCCTCTATGTTGTCTACTCTCATAAGACTCATAGTGTCATCTGCAAAGGGTGATACAGTACTATAGGTTGTGTCCTCAAGATTATACACTTAGGACTTACGACTATATAGGCAATCTTAGGAGATTGTGTGTGTGTGTGTGTGTGTGTTTGTGTGTGTGTGTATGTGTGTGTGTGTGTGTGTGTGTGTGTGTGTGTGTGTGTGTGTGTGTGTGTGTGTGTGTGTGTGTGTGTAATTAGAAATTGTGTGCATAGAAATTGTACAATTGGCCAGATGATTTTTTTTGCAGTTTCACATTCAATAACGTAGTGTTCTTGTGAATGAGTTAATGGTGTGTTACACAATTAATGGTGTGTTACACAATTAATGGTGTGTTACACAGTTAATGGTGTGTTACACAGTTAATGGTGTGTTACACAGTTAATGGTGTGTTACACAGTTAATGGTGTGTTACACAATTAATGGTGTGTTACACAGTTAATGGTGTGTTACACAGTTAATGGTGTGTTACACAGTTAATGGTGTGTTACACAGTTAATGGTGTGTTACACAGTTAATAATGTGTTACACAGTTAATAGTGTTACACAGTTAATGGTGTGTTACACAGTTAATGGTGTGTTACACAGTTAATGGTGTGTTACACAGTTAATGGTGTGTTACACAGTTAATGGTGTGTTACACAGTTAATGGTGTGTTACACAGTTAATAATGTGTTACACAGTTAATAGTGTTACACAGTTAATGGTGAGTTACACAGTTAATGGTGTGTTACACAGTTAATGGTGTGTAATGTGTACAGAGACAGGATGGATTACACTGTAAAGTTGGTGTGACAAACTCCTGGTCCGGAGGGAGCGTGGCGAGGGAGACTGAGTGTTGAGAAATGTAAATTCTTTACCCAGGATGGATCGACCAAGTTGTGATGGAGTCGGGAGTCGTAGGTAGCGGGGACCCGAGTCCGAGGCCAGCGTACTGGTGGTTACACCACAACACGGGCGCTAAGGGTTTGATAAAAAAGCACCAGCATATCAACACGTAATTCTACATAAGTATACATAAGTATACATATTTATACATTTATATCTTAAGTTTAAATGTGTGTCTGTGTGAAGGAGGTACACACTCCGAGGCCTTACTCATACTTCCAAGTATGACACTCACCAAGGTGTGAGTGTCATAGGCCAGTCGGGGTCGCCCCCCAGTGCCATACTAAAGAATATCCGCATGTATAGCGACCAGCATGATGAGGCTGCGACCCTCGTGAAGGTCGGGGATTGATCGCCGACCTGCATGAAGCGAGACCAGCCCAAGTGGTTGGGGGCAAGCGCAGGCGAGATACATAATAACTTATTCTTGGCGAATATTACGACTGTTCCATTTCAACACTTTCCCTCGACACATATTGAGCATAACTGGTCTGCCTCTCACACTGTTTACAAGATAACTTTATAAACACGCTCACAGGATGTGTGATCAACCAGGCTCTGATGTATACGTCAGGCTGCGAGCAACCTCGTCGAACAGTCTGGTTGATCACACCACCAGCCAGGAGACCTGGTCAGAGACCGGGCCGTGGGGATCTTGACCCTGGGAAAGGTAAGGAAAGGTAACAAGAGATACAGAGGGAACGAGAACAGGCGGATACAAAAGAGATGAAAAAAGGGGAAGAGAGGAGGTGGGAGAAGGGGACGGGGAGAGAGAGAGAGAGAGAGAGAGAGAGAGAGAGAGAGACCCGGGGACTGCCGGACCCCATCTAGAATTCCCCATACATTTGTCACTTACCATAGACTATGGGCTCCGAGGTGCCGTCAAGGAAGCTCCTCCGTCCTGATGCTGACTTGGCCTGGTGTTGACACCCCGCTTGTGGTGGAGCCTGAGGCCTTGCTTGTGAGGTGATCGTCTTGAGTTACGTAACTACGACCACGGCACCGCCAAGATGCCGCGCCTGTGTACCTGGAGGTCATCGACCCTCCCCATACCCCCTCACACACATACCCCCTCCTCCTCACATACCCCCCCCCTTCCCACCACAACCTCCCTTCAACCCTTCCATCCCCCAGTCTCCTCCCCCACACACACCAGGGTCCGTAAAGCAAGGCGTTCCCCAGAGTGCGGAGACGTGTCTGGGGTAAGACGAGCTTGGGCAAGGATGGCAGGCAGAGTAACGTTTGGGGTCCAGGACCTCAAGTTCCAGCATCACCACAGTACTCCTTCTTATTGGTGTGTTGGGTCACATCCCTGTGAGCGTCTGTGTGTTGGGTCACATCCCTGTGAGCGTCTGTGTGTTGGGTCACATCCCTGTGAGCGTCTGTGTGTTGGGTCACATCCCTATGAGCGTCTGTGTGTTGGGTCACATCCCTATGAGCGTCTGTGTGTTGGGTCACATCCCTGTGAGCGTCTGTGTGTTGGGTCACATCCCTGTGAGCGTCTGTGTGTTGGGTCACATCCCTATGAGCGTCTGTGTGTTGGGTCACACCCTTGTGTGGAATGAAAGAATTCCTTCTGAAGATGTATTAATATACGAAAGTACTTAAGGAAATTCCTATTTCAGTTCCTGTTCCGTGGTCTGACACTGTCACATTTTTTCATCACTTGTTAATTTTCGTGATTTACACACACACACACACACACACACACACACATATATATATATATATATATATATATATATATATATATATATATATATATATATTGGTGTATACTGGCAGCAGGTTTTCTTTTACACATGTCTCATTGAATATGACCGCATATTCTGTATTTACTATCTTCTGATTTAGGGCTTCTATCCCTCTAACTATTTTCTTAGCATCAGGGCTTAGCTGAAACAGGAGTTCTCCAAAACTCATTTTCGTAATTTCTGGGTGAAGAAAAGATGTGGATTACTATAGAATGTATTACACTTATTTAAACAATTTGCACGACGTTTCGAACCTCCATGGTTCATTTTCAAGTGAGGAAATGTTACAATGTGGTTTGATTATATACCCGCACTGGGTCAGGTGATAAAACAATAAAGGTGAAAACATAGGGGATACATAGGGGATACATAGGGGATAAATGGGGTGAAACATAGAGGTAACCGCAGAAGTTACCGCAATGTTAGAGGTAACATTTCCTCACTTGAAAATGAACCATGGAGGTTCGAAACGTCGTGCAAATTGTTTAAATAAGTGTAATACATTCTATAGTAATCCACATCTTTTCTTCACCCAGAAATTACGAAAATGAGTTTTGGAGAACTCCTGTTTCAGCTAAGCCCTGATGCTAAGAAAATAGTTAGAGGGATAGAAGCCCTAAATCAGAAGATAGTAAATACAGAATATGCGGTCATATTCAATGAGACATGTGTAAAAGAAAACCTGCTGCCAGTATACACCAATATATATATATATATATATATATATATATATTAATATATATATATATATATATATATATATATATATATATATATATGAATAGTCTGGGGTGTGAGTTTTCATTCGCATATAGTCCTGGGGACCATTCAGGCTTGTTCGCATATATATATATATATATATATATATATATATATATATATATATATATATATATGCTGTTGAATATGACCGAAAGAGTAAGATTAATAATTCTAACACAAATCTTCTAAATATTTCTTACGTTTTTTTCACTGTCGAGGGTAATTGAAAAATTAACTCTCCTTAATTCATTCTTTATTTCTGGTCTGACGACTGAACGCGTTTCGTAATGCTGTTACATGTTCAAAGACTAGTTTACACATAAAATACATCATACTTAAATTGGGTGAGGTGACAAAGCTATGCCAGAACACGAATCAATGGGTATAAATTGGGTATGAAAACATAAGAATGAAAATAACTGCAGATGGCCTATTGGCCTCTTACTTCCTCTTGCTGCTTCTATGTTGGCTCGGGGTCTTGAAGTGGGTAGAGTATATTTCTGCATTAATTGGCTGTTGATGGCTGGTGTTGACTTTTTGATGTGTAGTGCCTCTCTGATATCGAGTCTCCTGCTATCGCTGTATTTATCAATGATTTCTGTGTTGCTTGTTAAGATTTCTCTGGTGATGGTCTGGCTGTGAGAAGAGATTATATGTTCCTTAATGGAACCCTGTTGTTTGTGCATTGTTAATCGCCTAGATGGAGATTTTGTTGTCTTGCCTATATACTGAGTTCTTACAGTCCCCAAGTGGGCATGTGAAGGCATGCCCGCCTTCACATGTCTTGTCTTCTATGACGTCATTCTTAGTATCTGAGGCGGGATCTTCTCTCCCGCTTTGCATTCTGTACCTCATTTTGTGTTGGTTGACATCTTCTCTTTTCCCTCATAACTTTGCATCTTCTCCATACACACCCAACTGGGCGGCAGCTTTACAGTCATGTGCTCCACACCCACCCAACTGGGCGGCAGCTTTACAGTCATGTGCTCCACACCCACCCAACTGGGCGGCAGCTTTACAGTCATGTGCTCCACACCCACCCAACTGGGCGGCAGCTTTACAGTCATGTGCTCCACACCCACCCAACTGGGCGGCAGCTTTACAGTCATGTGCATGCATTACCTACAGTAAGCAAATTTTGGATACTTCGCTAAAATTTCGGGCAGCACATCATTGTGAATGAAGTACTTACACATTTCTCGGACACTATTGATGGTGTTATTTCTAAATTCTGCGATTTTTTCACATTCCATTATATAATGACGCAAAGTATGCGAATAGTTCTGCTGACAGAGTTTACATTTAGTCAAATCTACATCAGCAGATGTTACAAATTCCCAGAGGTACTTGTAGCCGAGCCTAAGCATAGCAGTGGTAACATCTAGAAGTCTGCTAACCTTATTGGATGACCCATAGACGTGCGGTTCTTCCTGCATAATAGAATGATGATAGATGGAGCAACTGGTGTGAATTTCACTTTGCCTCATGTCTACGAGATTTTGTTGATGTTCCTGAAATATTACTGCCCTCATGCTGCTCAAAGGCAGTCCAAGTTGGTAATCAATTCCCTCTTTATGAGCAAAAGTCTTGGCTAACTCAACAGTTCTATCATGCATTCGAAGACCAATATGGGAAGGAATCCACAGGAGACAGACTCTGACTCCATTTTCCCGATACACAGTTTTTCAACAGTTTTTCCCGATACACAGGTCTGTTTTTCTAGCTTGAATAAGAGTCACTTGTGAGGCACAAGTGAACAAGTTTCCAGAGTTTTCCTGGCAGTAAGAAAGGATAGAGTATTTCCCTCTCACTCTTTCCTTCCTTAATGGCTGCCATCTTGTCGTAAAATCGTAATCATTTTGACACACAGGATATCCATTCTCTGAATACAAGTTGATGATCGGAGATAAATATTAACACAGCAGAGTACCTGTAGCTCAGGGGCTCAGGTCTTCTCCACTTCGTACATATTGGCACAATATTAGATGTCTTCTAAATATCTGGCAGTTTCCTCGCCTTGGTGAAAAATGTAAATCTATTATGTACGGATCTACAAAATGCTGCAGTGGGCCTCTTATATTATGCATGGAGAGACCTCGTCAAGCTTTGTGGCTTCTATTACAACATTAGCCCAACCACTTGGGCTGGACGGTAGAGCGACGGTCTCGCTTCATACAGGTCGGCGTTCAATCCCCGTCCATCCAAGTGGTTGGGCACCATTCCTTTCCCCCGTCCCATCCCAAATCCTTATCTTTCCCAGTCGTAATGTGTTGGAGTCTGATAGTTCCCTCCTCCTCCTCCTCCTCCTCCTCCTCCTCCTCCTCCTCCTCCTCGGCTGTCATACTATGCTGTTGTAGAATTCTTAAAACTTGGAGTAGCTCTGATTCTAGCTTGAAAACTTGTTTGGAACTCACAATGAGTGCATTGCCTACTTCTTTAGTATTCCCTCAGCCGTCTCTCACTCTCTTCTGTGTAACCTGATGACTTGATCACTCCTCAACATCATCATCTTAGTGTGACTCATGTTGTAATTCTAGTTGGTCCTTGGCCTTCAAGGATACATCATTCTCATATTCCTTCTTCACTGCTCTCCCAATTGATATGTATTTGTTCTTGTCTATTTGATGTATAATGTGGCTCTTCAGCTTTCAGCCCTCTATAGTTCTTCCATGTTCTTGTGCTTGCTCTTGTTGAAACTGTACTGGGAAAGTGGAAGTCAAGAGCCACTAATCAGTTCACCATAACCACTACTAAGCATATCCGGCGAGTTACTACACTGACCCGGAGCTGACAGGCTAGTCCAACATACTGGTATATCCGGAGGAATATTATGTTGGGTGAGACAGTATCTCTCATGTTGGGAACATGTGTCACAGTGCTAGGTACCACAGGAGAGAGAGAGAGAGAGAGAGAGAGAGAGAGAGAGAGAGAGAGAGAGAGAGAGAGAGAGAGAGAGTCAGATAGACATACATATAAATAGACAGCCGAACATATAGGTGAACAGAAAAGGCAGGAGAAGCAAAGACTGTAAATAGCTTAACGAAATACGGCCGGTGTTGTCTCTGTGAAGTGTGCTCAGGATTGTGTGTGTGTGTGTGTGTGTGTGTGTGTGTGTGTGTGTGTGGTGTGTGTGTGTGTGTGTGTGTGCAGGTATTTACTATTTGCGCCTGCACGCTCGAGCTCTTAGCTCTTGAGCCCCAGCTCCTTAACACTCGGTTGTCTAATGCACAACCTCCCGACGTATTATTCTTTGTCTCATATCTTTTACTCCTCTCTCCCTCTCTCTCTCCCTCCTCCTCTACCCTCTTCTCCAGCACCCATTCCCTCATTCTGACGGAGGTGAAGTTCAAGGACGGTTCAGGTTGCGTGTTACTCCGAGGGAGAGTCTGCAGGATGCTGCCACCTCCCTCGTGTAATTACCTGTTGAGGGAAGGTCGAGGGAGGCAGCTCACCAGGACCTGCTCGCGCTCTTTCATAACTAATGAGGAACCTTGCAATGTTGTGTGGGAGATTGTGTCATCTTGTGGAGTAACGCGGCCATTACCTGCTCATCTTCACTATCAGCTGATGACTGAGGGAATATATATTTGGTAGAATTGTCTCAAAATGGTATTCTGACAAATTATTTTTGTAAAGATTTGGGATTAAACTTGTTTAAAAAAAATTTAAATATCATCTTTGAAACTGTGTAAGTTACTGTACAATAATGTTATAGCACTACTTATGAGATAATTTATTACAAGTTTACTAAATATTACAATAATATTTGTAAAATCCCATATACAAAAAAAGTGCAAAAAATTGCTTATATTGGAATTGCCAAAGACTTTAAACCAAATTAAGTCAATATAAATATGACTTAGTTTAGGCCAGACTTGTAATGCATTGTTCATATTATATATATATATATATATATATATATATATAGATATCTATATATATATATATATCAGGGGCGACTACACTCTCTAATATAATGTACCAAATACTCTTATCATAAGGGGAAAGTTAATTGAATCTTCAATAACAAAAATCACCAAAGGATTATTAAATTATTGTCGAGCCTGGCCTCAGCCGGGCTCGGGGAGTACGAGAACTCTGAAACTCTCTACAGGTATATCAGCTGATCCAGCAACAGTTTAGATGAAGAGATCTGATTTGATCGTGAAGATGAAGGACTTGGCTGGTTCCCAACTCACATCAACCCAGGTGCCGCCTGGAGCCTCTCTGACACCACATTCACTCTTACTCTTGCTGCTGCTGGTGCTGCTGCTGCTGCTGCTGCTGCTGGTGCTGATGGTGCTGGTGCTGCTGGTGCTGCTGCTGGTGCTGCTGGTGCTGCTGCTGCTGGTGCTGCTGCTGGTGCTGGAGGTGATGGTGGTGGTGGTTGTGCTGCTGCTGCTGCCAGTGTAATGTCTCAGGCCTTGGTTTTGTACCTCTGGAGACGTGTTAAAGAACATTGCACAATATCATGAGGATAACATGGAATTTATTGGCGTGTACTCACTAGTTGTGCTTGCGGGGGTTGAGCTCTGCTCTTTCGGCCCGCCTCTCGGCTGTCAACCAATCAATTGTTACTAACTACTATTTTCACACACACACACACACACACACACACACACACACACACACACACACGCACACGCACGCACACACACACACACACACACACACCACACACACCCACACACACACGCCAGTGTACTGGCGGGACCAATGGAACACATTAGGCAGTGATGTGGGGGAGGCTGACTCCATACACAGTTTTCAAATGTAGATATGATAGAGCCCAATAGGCCCAGGAATCTGTACACCAGTTGATTGATAGTTGAGAGGCGGACCAAGAGCCAGATCTCAACCCTCGCATGCGCAATTAAGTACAATTAGGTAAGTACACACCACACACACACAAGGATGCGAGGAAACGACGAACCAGCGAGACTTAACCTGGTCTTCACTCTGAACGACTCCAACATAAGAGATATCAGTTTCGAGGCCCCAGTAGGAATGAGCGACCACAGTGTACTGGTGTTTGAGTATCTGGTTGAAGAAGGTTAAGGAACTCGAGGAGAGGAACTGAAAACAAAAGGCTGGCATTCCGAAAGGAAACTATGAGGAGATAAGGAAATTCCTAACAGATATAACATGGGAAACAGAGCTCAGAGGAAAGACGGCCCAAGACATGATGGACAGTTTGCCTCCTACACGCAGAAGTGTAAGGAGGCAGCAGACAAGTTTGTCCCAGTCCAAAAGGAAAACAACGAAATGCAGATGAGAAACCCATGGTTTAACCAGAGATGTTGGCTAGCTAAGCAGCAAAGTAAAAGGGCATGGAGAAACTATAGGAATAACAGGACACTTGAGAGCAGAGAAAGATACCAGAGTGCCAGGAATAAATATGTCAGGATGAGAAGAGAGGCAGAAGACAATACGAAAAATGACATCGCAAGAAAGGCAAAGACTCAGCCTAAATTGCTGCACAGCCACATCAGGAGAAAAACAATAGTAAAGGAACAGGTTATGAAACTGAGGATAGGGGCAGACAGATTCACTACAAACCACAAGGAATTTTGCGAAGAACTGAATAAGAAATTCCAGGAGGTCTTCACATTAGAGCAAGGGGAAGTTCCAGAAATAAGAGAGAGAATAGTTAACCAGGAACCACTAGAAGAGTTTGAGATTACCAGCGGGGAAGTAAGGAAGCTCTTGCTAGAGTTGGATGTTACAAAGGCAATAGGCCCGGATGGACTCTCCCTTGGATACTAAAGGAAGGAGCAGAAGCACTGTGCCTCCCACTCTCCATAGTGTATAACAAATCACTGGTACAGGGGAATTGCCAAAATTTGAAAGACTGCTAATGTTGTCCCAATATACAAGAAGGGGGGATTGACAGGAGCACTGAACTACAGGCCAGTGTCCCTAACTTGCATACCATGCAAGCTTATGGAGAAGATTGTGCGAAAAAAGCTTGTGGAACATCTGGAGCGATGAACTTTGTAACACAGCATCAAGATGGGTTCAGGGATGGCAAGTCCTGCCTCACACGGCTAATTGAATTTTAGAATCAGGTAACAAAAATCATGTAAGAAAGAGAGGGTGGGCTGACTGCATATTTTGGATTGCCAGAAAGCCTGTGACACAGTACCACACAAGAGGCTAGTGAAAAAGCTGAGATGCAGGCTGGAGTAAAAGGGAAGGTACTCCATTGGATAAGGGAGTACCTAAGGGACCTGTCTCCTGAAGCCCACATAAAAGAATAACATCTGCGGCGTATGCAAGGCTGGCTAACATTAGAAATGCCTTCAGGAACCTGTGTAAGGAATTATTTAAAACCTTGTATACCACGTATGTAAGACCAATCCTGGAGTATTCGGCCCCAGCATGGAGCCCGTACCTTGTCAAGCACAGACGAAGCTGGAAAAGTTTCATAGGTATGCCACTAGGCTAGTCCCAGAACTAAGAGGCATGAGTTATGAGGCATAACTCATGCCTCATAACTGCGTGAAAGAGGCTGCGTGAAATGCACCTCACGACAGTAGAAGACAGAAGAGTAAGGGGGAGACATGATTACTACCTACAAAATTCTCAGAGGCATTGACAGGGTAGATANATAATGTTTCCTTGTGGCCTGCCGATGGCGTGCGACCGGCCTAGTGTGAAGGGGGGGGGATGGTGGTCCTGGCCAGGTGTAGGAGGGGTTGGATCGGCCGGGTGTGGGGGCGATCCGGCCGGGTGTGGGGGGGGGGGGAATCCGGGCGGGTGTGGGGGGGGGGGGGAATCCGGGCGGGTGTGCAGTGACTACCGCTAACAAGATGCCGACACGCCAAGTGAGACAGGCGAGAGGTCACGACCCACCACTGACTCCCAAACTTCCTGGTGGTCGGTGTGGCGCCGGGCCACCTCCCCCCACCATGGTGTGGCGCCGGGCCACCTCCCCCCACCATGGTGTGGCGCCGAGCCACCTCCCCCCACCATGGTGTGGCGCCGGGCCACCTCCCCCACCATGGTGTGGCGCCGGGCACCTCCCCCACCATGGTGTGGCGCCGGGCCACCTCCCCCCACCATGGTGTGGCGCCGGGCCACCTCCCCCCAACATGGTGTGGCGCCGGGCCACCTCCCCCCACCATGGTGTGGCGCCGGGCCACCTCCCCCCACCATGGTGTGGCGCCGGGCCACCTCCCCCCACCATGGTGTGGCGCCGGCCACCTCCCCCCACCATGGTGTGGCGCCGGGCCACCTCCCCCCACCATGGTGTGGCGCCGGGCCACCTCCCCCACCATGGTGTGGCGCCGGGCCACCTCCCCCACCATGGTGTGGCGCCGGGCCACCTCCCCCACCATGGTGTGGCGCCGGGCCACCTCCCCCACCATGGTGTGGCGCCGGGCCACCTCCCCCACCATGGTGTGGCGCCGGGCCACCTCCCCCACCATGGTATGGCGCCGGGCCACCTCCCCCACCATGGTGTGGCGCCGGGCCACCTCCCCCCACCATGGTGTGGCGCCGGGCCACCTCCCCCACCATGGTGTGGCGCCGGGCCACCTCCCCCACCATGGTGTGGCGCCGGGCCACCTCCCCCACCATGGTGTGGCGCCGGGCCACCTCCCCCACCATGGTGTGGCGCCGGGCCACCTCCCCCCACCATGGTATGGCGCCGGGCCACCTCCCCCACCATGGTGTGGCGCCGGGCCACCTCCCCCACCATGGTATGGCGCCGGGCCACCTCCCCCACCATGGTGTGGCGCCGGGCCACCTCCCCCACCATGGTGTGGCGCCGGGCCACCTCCCCCACCATGGTGTGGCGATGCGGACTCTCGTAGGGACTAGCATGGGCACACCCACCCGTGTGTGACGCACGCACCTGCGGAGATCGCTCTGGACTCTCAATCCTAAGGTCCGGGTTCGATCCTCGGTGATGGCAGAGACAAAATGGACAGTTTCTTTCACCCTGGTGCCCCTGTTACCTAGCAGTAAATAGGTACCTGGGAGTAAGACAGCTGTTACGGGATGCATCCAGTGTGTGGGGGGGGGGGAGAAAAAATAATAACAGTTGAGAGGCGGGCCGAAAGAGCCAGAGCTCAACCCCGGCAACCACAACTAGGTGCATACACACACCTTCAAATAAACGGCAACTTACTCGACCCGGAACAATAAGCACAACCTCCACACAAGCTATTTAATGCTAGTAATCAGCGAAGGAAGTCGAAAATAGTTCGGCTGTCTACTTCAGTGTCAATAATTGAGCGCCACCAGTATGGTTCATCACAAGGAGACGTGTCAAACAAAACAAGTGTATGGGGGCAAGTAACACAGCAGACTAACAGACGTTCTCACAGCTGAAATAAGACTTGGCATCAAACATCTCTGGGATCTTGATGAAGTAAAGTGTATGGACAAAGACGGACACACTAGAGCATTACATCTTAGGCTGTGATAAAATTGAGCAAATTAGAGATATATCTAAATTTATTAACCCATTATTAACAACTAGTTATTAACAACAACTAGTTTCATTACCTAACATTTACTTTTTTTTTGGGGGGGGGGAGGGAGTAAAGAGGAAGGAGAGGCACAGGTGAAGGGAAGTGTAGAAGTGGGAAGTACAGTGAGAGGTATGAAAGCAGGCGGGCTGTCCGCCTTGCTGACACGATGTGTGGGTGTTGGCAGCTAAGCTAAGCTGGCTCCCTCTTGTCAGGGAGCTGTGAGTGTGTGAGAGGTTCTTCACATGTGTTTCACCATATATGGATGTCTATAGATGAATACTGTGTAGCATTCATATATACACACTCTGATGCTTCCACACATGTTGTTCTGTTTAAGTTCGTATATGTATACATATATACATACTTGCATACACACACATATTATATATATATATATATATATTATATATATATATATATATATATATATATATATATATATATATATATATATATATATAATATATATATATATATATACACTCACGTACTTACATATATACCCATATACATATACAATACATAACTATACACATACATACTAAATTTTTCAATTATGGGGGGAAGGATATCTGGTTAGTATATCATCTGGGAATTATGTATTGTGGGGCGGGGTTTTCATCTAGTGAATCAAGGCTCTTGGGCCACCAGCTGTGGGAGCGGGGCGTCTCATCTTGGAGTCATCTTTCTAACATTG
Source organism: Procambarus virginalis (assembly GCA_020271785.1). Taxonomy (NCBI): domain Eukaryota; kingdom Metazoa; phylum Arthropoda; class Malacostraca; order Decapoda; family Cambaridae; genus Procambarus; species Procambarus virginalis. Next base: position 41,683,871 of record WNGS01001312.1, on the reverse strand, counting down.
GGTCCTCTAACATTTCAATGGTGTTCCACACCCTGATGGCTTGGTGCTGCAGTCTGATGTTTAGTGACTGTATGTTCAGGAGTTCATGGAGCTCCTGGATTGTCTGATCATATGGTGGACGGTGTTTTGCTGCTCTCCTTAGCGCCTTATTTTGTACTGCTTGCAGTTTCTGCATGTTAGTTTTCTTTATGGTGTGTAGTAGTACTGGGGGATACTCTAGATGCGGCCGAACTAGAGCCTTATATAGATGGATCTGGATGTTAGTACTGAGGCTTCGGAATCTCCTCAATTTTCCTAAGGCTGCTTTGGCTTTGTTTAGTCGGTCCCTTACATGAATTTGTATCCCTGTTCTATTTATCATAAGTCCCAGTATTCTGCCTGCCTCCGCATATTGGATCGGATGGTTGTCAAGGATGATGGGGTCCGGGTTTCTTTTCGCAATGTGTATTATCTGAAACTTTTGTTTGTTGGTGCTAATTTTCCATGCTTCTCAAAGTTGTTTACGAGTTCAATTGCTGCCTGGTCTTGTCGGCTAGTAGCGGCTTTGATGGTCCCGGTTGGCATTTATTTTGGTTGAACCCGGTTGACATTTACTTGGATTGAACTTAAGTAGCATTTATTGCTTAATTCCTTCAGTTT
>WNGS01001312.1:41666940-41680321 GCA_020271785.1 Procambarus virginalis | reverse complement strand
CTTCAGTCTTACCTTACTGACAGGCTCCAGTATGTTTGTGAATAATTCCATCTCTCCCACACTACCATCAAACATTGGTGTTCCACAGGGCAGCATACTTGGCCCTCTCCTCTTATCTTCATTAATAACCTCCCACATGCCTCTCAACACCTCAAACCATTTTATTTGCTGATGACACAACCTTCACTTTCTCCAGTCCTTTGTGGTCCTCATCGATAACAAGCTGAATTTCTAGGGACACATTCTAAATATAGCAAAAAAGTTTCAAAAACTGTTGGCATTCTTTCTAAGATCAGATATTATGTACTTCGCCCTGCCCTGGTGACGCTCTATTACTCTCATTCTATCCTTATCTCAATTTTGGTATTGTGTGCTTGGGGTTCTACTACCCAAAATCATCTACGTCCTCTAATTACTCAACACAAAGCTGCTATTAGAACAATATCAAACTCTGGCCCCAGACAGCACTCGGTACCCTAACTTAAATATTTGAATATGTTATATAGTAAACGTTAGTCAAAATGGGTTTTTTTCCACATCTTGCCCGAAACGCTGTGCGTATTAGCGGCTCTAGGTATTTTATGTACTAGTTCTATCTATAAATCCAACATTATGTTTGTAACATTCTATATATGTACTTTTACCCGAGTAAACATTTTGATTTTGATTTGATTTTGATATACTTTAGGTTTCTACCGATGTCCCCCCCCCCCAAGGTCTTACTCCTGCATCTTCCTCCCGCCCGGAAAGTGAACCCGGGATCCCTCAACATAAATCGAGAACGAAGCCAACCGAGTTACGAAGCACAAGAATTTTGGAATACGGAGTGTTTCTAAGCGGACCTTAGGAGCAAGTGCTTACCCTACATTATTATTATTATTATTGTGAACAATGTTTATTCAGAAGACTGTGTACAAAGAACATAAGAGTAATGTACAATTGCAGGGACGGGCGTTACACTACGGGCGTTGTAGGACTAATGAAGCCATTATTACGCAAAGCATTTCGGTCAAAACGACTCATTAGCGTGTGTTGTAGCGAGAGACATGACAAGAACTGCATGTGAAACTACAATGCTGTGTTATCCAACCACTTTACATGTCCAAGTTTCCCTGTCATGTAATTTATCAAGTGTGCCTGCAAAATACTGTCATTATATGGATAAATATGAACACCGGCGACTCATCACTAGAGACGCAGACGGTTCAGTGCTACACTTGACAAAAAATGGCTTGGAAAGGTAAGGTAATTATTAGGAAAAATCGCTTCAGGAGAAGGCACAGTGTACAGAAGGAAAAAATCAGAAATGCTCAAGCAGACACGACTTTCACAACAACGACATAAATCTAAACAGGGAAATCGAAGAAAAAGAGCAGACGCTGAATTGGTCATACCAATCTGAGGCATTGGAACAGAATGCTATAGACAAGAGAAAATCTATTTTTTTTTTTCACATATGCGAAATGATGATAAACTTATACCAGTATTAAATCTTTGAAGATTCGTATACAGACGATGACAAAGAAATTGGTGAAATCCTAAAAGGCCATCTTTATCACCCCCAATAAGCAATATGAAAGTGGAATATCCAGAGCTTCTTTATGAATAACGTCCAAACCTCAGATAAATAGTAGGTATCCCTCAGTCTCAGGAGACTATATGGAGTTGCGCTCCGGTTGTCGGTCTGGAGTGACAACACTACATATATAAGTGATATAATATGACATATTATATCATATTATATATAACAAGTGTGATCACTCCGTGGTCACACTTGTCCACAGTAATACGAAACGACTCATAAAATGAGATCAATAGGAAAAACTGGTAAAGTGGGGGCGTTGGATTTTCAACTTTTTGTCAAACAGAATGCAAAGAGTAACAGTCAATCAAATAAGATCAAGTTCAAGTAATGTAAAAAGCTCTGTACCCCAGGACACAGTCCTTGCACCACTGCTATTTCTCATTCTTATCTCGAATATAGACAAAAATACTAGTCACAGCTTCATGTCATCCTTTGCTGATACAAAAATCAGTATGACATTTCCTCTGTAAATGACACTGAAAAACAAGCATATATTAATAAAGTCTTCAACTGAGCAACGGAAAATAACATGATGTTTTATTGTGACAAGTTCCAGGTACTTAAGATATTGTGGAAACTAGGAATTTAAATGAAATACAGAGTACAGGACACAGTCAGCCTTACTTATAGAAGGAAAGCACCATGTAAAAGATCTGGGAATTATGATGTCTGACGACCTGACATTTAGTGAACATAACCGAGCAAATATAGCGACAGCCAGGAAAATTATGGAATGGATCATAAGAACGTTCAAATCCCGAGACCCATTAGCAATGTTAATACTATTTAAATCACTGGTGCTGTCCCGTCTGGAGTACTGCTCAGTACTGACTTTCCATTTCAGAGTGGGAAAGATTTCTGAAATAGCGGGAATATAGAGAACATATACGGCACGCATAAAAACTATAAAACATCTGAATTATTGGGACCGTCTTAAAGCTCTCAAAAAGTACTCTCTGGAAAGGAGACGAAAAAGAAATCAAATAATGTATCCATGGACGATACTAGAGGGCCAGGCTCCAAATTTGCACAGTAGAACAATAGCTTTCTAGAGCGAAAGATACGGAAGAAAATGCAGTATAGAACCAGTGAGGAGTAGAGGTGCCATAGAAACAATCAGGGAACACTATCACAAAGCCCCACGGCTGTTCAATACTTTCAACAAACATTAAATATTGCCCGAACAAAGGTGGATGTCTTCAAGAAGCACTTAGACAAGTTCTTGCAAGAAGTGCTGGACCAACCGGGTTGTAGTGGATACGTGGGGGCCTGCGGACCACGACAAGCAGCAGCCGCATACAAGCAACTTGTGATGACCAAGTTATCACAAGTCGAGCCTGACCCGAAGTCGGGATCGGGGAGTAGAACTCCAGAGACCCTCTTCAGGTATGTTCCAGGTAGGTTCACCTACCAGTAAAATGGGTATCTAGGAGCTTGGCAATAGTTGTGGATGGCATCCTGCGGTAGGACTGTAGTTGGGCTAGGGAGGACCTCTATAATCCATCCTATTCTAAAATGATAGTATTTTTTCAACTGTTTGTTGTTGTTATAGATTCAGCTACTCTGAAAAAGTTCCAAGTAGCACAGGCTATGGTGAGCCCGTAGTGGACTTACCTGGCACAGGAGCGGTGCTGTGTATCAACTGTTTGGGCTAACGTGCCAATATATACTAGTGTATCCCTCAAAAAGTCCGCATTTTCTATTAATCATTTAATAGAGTCCGCGAGAAATAGATTAAAAACCAAACTTCAACAATATGTAACACATATGTACTATATTAGGCCTAATACAGCTCATACAGTATTATGAGCCAGAGCGCGTCACGCCAGAGCCCGTCACGCCAGAGCCCGTCACGCCAGAGCCCGTCACGCCACAGCCCGTCACGCCACAGCCCGTCACAGTCCTCCAGGTGGGTCTAGTGGCACTCTGGGCGACCAAGGTGGTAATCAATGGTATTCTGGGTAACAGCAGTGTTTATGTATGTACGAATTAATACTGAAGAGTCGAGTCGAGTGTGTGCGCGTGCATGCGTGTACTCGCCTAGCTGTGCTTGCGGGGGTTGAGGTTTGGCTCTTTGGTCCCGCCTCTCAACTGTCAATCAATTGGTATACAGATTCCCGAGCCTACTGGGCTCTATCATATCTACATTGTAAACTGTGTATGGAGTCAGCCGCCACTACATCTCTGCCTAATGCATTCCACCTGTTAACTACTCTGACACTGGAAGAGTTCTTTCTAACGTCCCTGTGGCTCATGTGGGTACTCAGTTTCCACCTGTGTCTCCTTGTTCGTGTTCCACCCGTGCTAAAGAGTTTGTCTTTGTCCACCCTGTCAATTCCCCTGAGAATTATGTAGGTGGTTATCATGTCTCCCATTACTCTTCTGTTTTCCCAGGGACGTGAAGTTCAGCTCCTTTAGCACATTAGCCTTTCCTCGTAGCTCATACCTCTCAGTTCCGGGACTAGTCTGGTTGCATACCTCTGAATCTTCTCTAACTTTGTCTTGTGTTTAACTAGGTATAGATTCCAGGCTGGAGCTGCATATTCCAGAATTGGTCGGACATAGGTGGTATACAGGGTCCTGGACGATTCCTTACACAACCTACGTCCGGGAGGATCCCAGACGCTGCCTTAATCGACTGAGCTACGACATGGTAAAAGAATGGCAACCGGGAAATCATCCTGATTTACCAAAGGATTCTGCTGTCTCTCAGAGACACAATCCAGGGTTTTATACAATTCCCCCCATGCACCCGAGCCATGTCAATAGACTGTTCTACCTCTTCGCCCTTACTTCATTGATGATTTCCCGGTTGCAATTCTTTTACCATGTCGTAGCTCAGTCGATTAAGGCATCGTCTGGATTTCTTACACAAGTTTCTAAAGGCAGTTCCTATGTTGGCCAATCTAGCGCATGCCACTGATGATATCCTTTTGATGTGGGGCCTCTGGGGAGAGGTTCGGTGTGATATCAATCCCCAGATCTTTCTCTGTATTTGACTCTTGCAGGATATCACCTCCCAGATAGTACAGTGTGTTCAGCCTTCTGCTCCCTTCGCCTGAGAGAGAGAGTGAGAGAGAGGGGGGCGAGTGGGAGGTAGCCGTGCACGTAGTGTGTACTGGTAGTCAATACACTGGACGAGTGTGTCACCGTCTCTACGCAACACACGTGTCCCCGGCCTGCCCCCCCCCCCCCACACACACACACAAACACACCTTTTTTATGAAACATGACAGCCTCTGTGTTAAGGCTTTTACACTGAAATGGTCAGTGGACAAAATTCAAGAACACGGCCAACCCCGTCACCACACTGGAGGTGGTCGCGAACGATTGTCACGTGCCCGACCTTCAACCACATACGCCCACAGACAGGTGACTGGTCTTCTGCAGCCCCCACCACGAACCCACTACCATCACCCTCCCCCACCACGAGCCCCAACCCCCTCCAATCACCAGTGTACCTGGAGTAAGTTCTGGGAGTTCTACTCCCCAAGCCCGGCCTGAGGCCAGACTTTTTTTTTTGGGGGGGGGGGGGAGTAAAGAGGAAGGAGAGGCATAGGTGAAGGGAAGTATAGAAGTGGGAAATACAGTGAGAGGTATGAAAGCAGGCGGGCTGTCCGCCTTGCTGACACGATGTGTGGGTGTTGGTAGCTAAGCTAAGCTGGCTCCCTCTTGTCAGGGAGCTGTGAGGTGTGCTAAGCTGGCTTCTTCACATGTGTTTCACCATATATGGATGTCTATAGATGAATACTGTGTAGCATTCATATATACACACTCCGATGCTTCCACACATGTTGTTCTGTTTAAGGCTCTTTATTATTATTATTATTAATTATTATTATTATTATTATTATTATTTATCGAGTTGTTCATACATACACATATCTTGAGGTTCTCCAGATGATTTCGGGGCTTTAGTGTCCCCGCGGCCCGGTCCTCGACCAGGCCTCCACCCCAGGAAGCAGCCCGTGACAGCTGACTAACACCCAGGTACCTATTTTACTGCTAGGTAACAGGGGCATAGGGTGAAAGAATCTCTGCCCATTGTTTCTCGCCGGTGCCTGGGATCGAACCCAGGACCACAAGTCCAGCGTGCTGTCCGCTCGGCCGACCGGCTTCCTTATATATATATATATATATATATATACATATGTATATACATAATATACATACGTATATATATAGCCACCCCGGAACTCACAGTTCCTGCGACGGCGCTGGAACCAATCGTATTGGCGTATGCCTTTCCATTGGAGACTTTCAGCGCCGTGGAGAGGGGGGACCTGCTGCCTGGGTAAACAGCTTCTCCCCCGAATCAACCTACCCTGGCTTTGCGCCCTGGTGAGGCCACTCCAGACCGACAACCAGAGCGCAACTCCATAGTCTCCTGAGACTGATGGATGCTACTACTACATACCCTTATATATANAGATATCTAGTATCTACCACTCAAAATAGGCAGTTATCAAGTATCTACCACTCAAGATAGATAGTTTAAATTATCTACCACTCAAGATAGATATATAGTATCTACCACTCAAATAGACAGTTATCAAGTATCTACCACTCAAGATAGATAGTTTTCAATTATCTACCACTCAAGAAAGACAGTTTTCAAGTATCTGCCACTCAAGTATGTACCACTCAACTGTCTACCACTCAACTCCGTTATGTTGAGAGGGATGGTGTGAAAGCCTCTTCTCTCCTTCACAAGGGCTGTTGATTCCTCCCTATCTTTTTCAGCTCCCGTTGCATCAATCGTTTTGCAACTCCGCCCGGCACCTCCCCACCCACCAGGCACCTCCCCTCCCTGCCAAACACCTCCCCACTCCCGCCTGGGACCTCCCGACCCCAGCAACCAGCAGCTTTACTCCACTGGCGCGAGAACTTGAAGATCCCACCACAGAGTTGTGAAGGACTTCCAGGAACGTAACTCTTACTTCCGCACACACACTTGTGGATATTTTCCCAGTGGTGGGGTGACTAACCCGGAGGTGGGCTGCCAGGGTAGATGACCCGGTGTGTGGGCCAGGGTAGATGACCCGGTGGTGGGCGGCCAGGGTAGATGACAACGGTGTGTGGCCAGGATAGATTACAACGGTGTGTGGCCAGGGTAGATTACAACGGTGTGTGTGGCCAGGGTAGATTACAACGGTGTGTGGCCAGGGTAGATTACAACGGTGTGTGGCCAGGGTAGATTACAACGGTGTGTGGCCAGGGTAGATTACAACGGTGTGTGGGCAGGGTAGATGACCATTATGGCCAAGAGGGGGGGGGGAGGGTAGTGAAGGGAACGGAGCTTGAAACTTAAGATAATTCGTCTTATATGGCGGCGACCAGCTGGACTAACGGTACGTGTACCGTTAGTCCCCCCTCTCTCCCCCCTCACTCTCCCCCTCACTCTCCCCCCTCACTCTCCCTCCAGGCCACATGGAACAGAGAGGAAGGAAGGGAAGGGAGGAGATATGAGAGAGGGATGGAGGAAACCCGGGCACGGCCGGGTTAGTTTGGTGTTAGGCTTAACACCTCTCAGCGTATGGAAGTGTATTACGGCAACACAAGTGTTCCTGACCAATCAACAAGTGTACTGTAGCCCCTGTGAAGTGTACTGTAGCCCTGTAGTGTACTGTAGCCCTGTGAAGTAAGTGTACTGTAGCCCCTGTGAAGTAAGTAAAAGCCTCAGACTGACTTATGAACAAGCTCACAGTGGATGTCTCCCAAACACAGTGTATATAGTCCAGTCTCACCTGTGGCTCACAGTCTTCGTCCACAGGTGAGAAAAAGAAGACACACAGGTGAACAGATGAACAAGAGACCTAAGCTTAATTGTTTATACAAAAAACAAAACAAAATCTTAGAAACTGAACTGTTTCTCATCCCAGAAAACTGAATTATCCAATTCCTTACTAATTCCTTAAGTTCCACAATCTATACCTCACTGATGCTGCACTTTAAGGCCAGGACGAACACCAGGAACTTCAGCCGTGCTGTCAAGAAGAAAGTCGAGTAGATATAGATAGCGGCCCACTCTCTATTAAGCCCAATTACCTGGTTTATCAGACGGTAATTTCCAGCTGGAATTTTCAGTCGACTAAGGCCCCCAGTGACTGGCACTGGAACCCTGGTCTAAGAGGTTTCAGAACGGTTGGAAAAATATATATATTGGTATGGTTTTTTCCTTTTAAACAGCTATATCTATAAATAGGTACACACAGTCCTTGTTGCCTAAGCCTTTATGGTTTATTGTAACGATGTATTAAACTTATTGAATCAGAGGACCGCGGGAGCCTTATGAATAAACGATCTATAGGACTGGGTCAGGAATGAGTGATTCATAGGACTGAACAAACATTACGATTGAATGAGTCATAGGACTGAACGACCTCGTAGCAACAGGCGCCATAACAGTCTCAACGATCCACACAAGTGGATAAACGATGAACTAAATGATCCATTTGAGTGTTACATCAGTAATACTCTTGACTGAGCTTTCCGAAACGTTGCATTATTAGGTGAGTACACACACACACACACACACACACACACACACACACACACACACACACACACACACACACACACACACACACACAATGTTGAGTAAAAGACAGAGGTGCTGGAGCAACCCGTTCTCGCACTTGCTTACAGTCAATATTGGCTTATTTAATAAGTGCATATGTGACATACTAATTGATTGTGAATATTTTAGTTTACCTTGAAAAGCTTCATAGAAAACACCGACCTCACCTAACCTTCTTAGTATGTTAAGATAAGCATCTTATTGCTTCTTAATTACAATTATTACTTAACCTATACCGTTGATAGGTTACCTATACCCTTGATAGGTTAAGTAATAATTGTAAATATGAAGCAATAAGATGCTTATCTTAACATACTAAGAAGGTTAGGTGAGGTCGGTGTTTTCTATGAAGCTTTAGTATGTCACACATGCACTTAGTAAATACGCCAATATTGACTATAAGCAAGTGCGAGAACGGGTTGGGTTAGCATAGGCCTAAGCTTCAGGAAGGAGGTGCAATAGCTCACTGTAACAGACATTCTCCAACCAAGTGACGAGCACATTTTTCTGCGGTACCTTGTCACCTGTTGGGGTGACTCTCCGTCTCTGTCCCAGTGACACCTACACTCCGAGTCCCATCGTGGAGGTACGCCTTTATATGCTGTAAAATGATTCCTGAGATGTCTAGTCCTCGCAGCTTTGCTGGCAACCCAGAGTCATACGCGATCAACACTGATGATTTTGGACTCATCATGAACCGTAACGTAACCCATGAGTGAACGGTACTTTAATACAGGTTCATTCATCAAGACACAAGATTCTTCAAGGTAAAATATAGTGTTTGGATCTGAACTTTGCATGTGTCTCGTGATGAATTAGCGTGACGTGTGAGTGTGACGTGTTAGTGTGACGTGTGAGCGTGACGCATCAAAGGAAGGCGTCATCGTGACGCAGCAGCGTGATGTAAATAGAGGCAGATAAACCGACAGCTCTTTTTCCGGTCTCTTCGCGAGAAGGACCAGTTTAACCCGTCCAGCAGGAAGCTGTGAGGAGGGACGTGAGGCCTCCACCCACCTGGAATGACACTCTTCACAGTATTTAGTCTTTGTGAGACGGTATAGTGTTATAAATAGGACCACAGGAAGCCTTGTGATGCATGCTATCGAGAGGAGATGTTGACGCCCATCTTGTGGGGCAGTCGGCACCCGGGAGCTGCAGTCCAGCAGGATCACCACCTTATTTCTTGGGTTACGTAGCATCCACCAGGAGCATCTCACCTGCTGAGATAAAACAGACAAATCAACCTGGAGATGCGAATGTTAATATTCTTGTCACGAAATAAATATTCAAGCAATGTAGCTCTCATAGGAGTACTGTGTGTGTGCGTGTGTGTGTGTGTGTGTGTGTGTGTGTGGTGTGTGTGTGTGTGTGTGTGTGTGTGTGTGTGTGTGTGTGTGTGTGTGGTGTTTGAGTGTGTGTAGTGACCGCCGCCTCTGAGCTCTGACCTATACACAATAGAGCAGCCAGAGTTACAGCCAAGCTTGGATCTCTACTTCAGGTCCCGTTGAAGTTACTAACTCCACTAGACAATTTTATTGTGCCTTTGACTTCTCTCTCGTCGTTCATCCTCTGTACTGTTTGTGTGGTGTTGGTGGACGTGTCTCACCTCCCCTCAGGGACAACACCTAACACATTCTTCCCTTCAGACTCATTATTTAACTACCAACTAGGATTGTGTTGTATAAAATGGTATGGCAGATGATTTTACATGAACTAAATGAACTGACTGGACTGAACAATGGGTTGACTATAAATGGATTAATTGGATAAATATTATCTGGTGTGGGAACAAATGGTTCATTAGAGTTAAGCTCCAATGGTCAGTTGTGGGCCCAGATACTCGGGGTTAGTCTCACTAAAGTTCGCAAGGTAACCGGTATGTCTGGTGATGGTCATGTGCAGGTCGGGTGGAGCACTAAATAACAGACTCCATCCTAACTAAAAATCATTTGGCATATTATGTTCAACCTGATGATTATTGAAGGAAAAGTGATGAGGAGTAGAGAAGGTGGTGATGGGTAGGGAAGGTGGTGATGGGTAGGGAAGGTGGTGATGGGTAGGGAAGGTGGTGATGAGTAGGGAAGGTGGTGATGAGTAGGGAAGGTGGTGATGAGTAGGGAAGGTGGTGATGGGTAGGGAAGGTGGTGATGGGTAGGGAAGGTGGTGATGGGTAGGGAAGGTGGTGATGAGTAGGGAAGGTGGTGATGGGTAGGGAAGGTGGTGATGGGTAGGGAAGGTGGTAATGGGTAGGGAAGGTTCCAGTTTCTTCAGTTCCATTTGTAAATGTTAGAGTACAGTGGTGAGCATAGGCCTACGCTTCAGGAATGAGATGCAATAGATCAATGTAACAGACATTCCCCAACATAGAGATGTATCCAGGCCAGGCTGGGTACGCCCCGTGAAGGCCAGGCTGGGTACGCCCCGTGAAGGCCAGGCTGGGTACGCCCCGTGAAGGCCAGGCTGGGTACGCCCCGTGAAGGCCAGGCTGGGTACGCCCCGTGAAGGCCAGGCTGGGTACGCCCCGTGAAGGCCAGGCTGGGTACGCCCCGTGAAGGCGAGGCTGGGTACGCCCCGTGAAGGCCAGGCTGGGTACGCCCCGTGAAGGCCAGGCTGGGTACGCCCCGTGAAGGCCAAGCTGGGTACGCCCCGTGAAGGCGAGGATGGGTACGCCCCGTGAAGGCGAGGCTGGGTACGCCCCGTGAAGGCCAGGCTGGGTACGCCCCGTGAAGGCGAGGCTGGGTACGCCCCGTGAAGGCCAGGCTGGGTACGCCCCGTGAAGGCCAGGCTGGGTACGCCCCGTGAAGGCCAGGCTGGGTACGCCCCGTGAAGGCCAGGCTGGGTACGCCCCGTGAAGGCCAGGCTGGGTACGCCCCGTGAAGGCCAGGCTGGGTACGCCCCGTGAAGGCCAGGCTGGGTACGCCCCGTGAAGGCGAGGCTGGGTACGCCCCGTGAAGGCGTGGCTGGGTACGCCCCGTGAAGGCCAGGCTGGGTACGCCCCGTGAAGGCGTGGCTGGGTACGCCCCGTGAAGGCCAGGCTGGGTACGCCCCGTGAAGGCCAGGCTGGGTACGCCCCGTGAAGGCGTGGCTGGGTACGCCCCGTGAAGGCCAGGCTGGGTACGCCCCGTGAAGGCGAGGCTGGGTACGCCCCGTGAAGGCCAGGCTGGGTACGCCCCGTGAAGGCCAGGCTGGGTACGGGCTGCTCCCGTTAGGTCAGTGAACTGGCCACCTTCCCGCCAGGGTGTGGTAACGTCAGCGAATGAAGGCCCTTAAGGGATGGCGGCTCTCCTGGCCACTCTTATAACTTTATTGTGTAAATTATTTATATAATGTAGGTATTGATACACGCAGCGGAGGGTGGCGGCCATCTTATCTCCAGGGTGGCCAGGGATGCTGCACGGGGCCCTCACTCATCTCCTGGTTGGCCAGGGATGCTGCACGGGGCCCTCACTCATCTCCTGGGGGTCCAGGGATGCTGCACGGGGGCCCCTCACTCATCTCCTAAGGGTCCAGGGATGCTGCACGGGGGGCCCTCATTCATCTCCTGGGGGTCCAGGGATGCTGCACGGGGCCCTCACTCATCTCCAGGGTGGCCAGGGATGCTGTACGGGGCCCTCACTCATCTCCCGGGTGGCCAGGGATGCTGCACGAGGCCCTCACTCATCTCCCGGGTGGCCAGGGATGCTGCACGAGGCCCTCACTCATCTCCCGGGTGGCCAGGGATGCTGCACGGGGCCCTTACTCATCTCCAGGGTGGCCATAGGGTCTTGAGGGCCACGAGGTCCTCCCCCCCCCCACGCCAGGGTGGACTACTTACGCTGCCAGCGACGTCATCACGCTTTCCGGCGTAGGGCGGGTGGCGGGATGCCCAGGAAAAGAAAGTTAGGTAGCGGGACTCAGGGCGATGAGTAACCTACTCATCTTGGCATGTGCGTCTGGCAGCGGCGGGACTCCCGGTAAGCTCTACCCGAGTTTACCATGTCGAGAGTCTCCCCTATACGGGGTATACCTCCGTAAACTTCGTCGGTAATGTTCTAATATGTGATATAATTCTGGTATAACCGGGGTAATGAGCTATAAGAAAGGATTTCAAAGCGTAAACAAAATAAGGAAATTAAAACATGAAATGGTAACACGACACTTGCGGAAATATCCCGCGGTTGGTAGCCAGGTTGGTCGACGGTGTGACACTGTCGGGGCCCGGGTCGATGAACCCGGCCGAGGGTCCCTAGCCTGGTCCCCGGGGATGTGGGCCCGAGGGTCCCTAGCCTGGTCCCAGGGGATGTGGGGCCGAGGGTCCCTAGCCTGGTCCCTGGGGAATGTGGGCCCGAGGGTCCCCTAGCCTGGTCCCAGGGATGTGGCCCGAGGGTCCCCTAGCCTGGTCCCCGGGGAATGTGGGCCCGAGGGTCCCCTAGCCTAGTCCCTGGGGAATGTGGGCCGAGGGTCCCCTAGCCTGGTCCCCGGGGATGTGGGCCGAGGGTCCCTAGCCAGGTCCCAGGGGATGTGGGCCGAGGGTCCCCTAGCCAGGTCCCAGGGGATGTGGGCTGAGGGTCCCTAGCCTGGTCCCAGGGGATGTGGGCCCGAGGGTCCCCTAGCCTGGTCCCTGGGGATGTGGGCCGAGGGTCCCCTACCTACTCTTCCTCTCCTCTTCTGAAGCGCCTCACGCCGACCTTTCTGAGTACTTTTGGTAATTCTCTGAAATTTCTTGACGTTCGTGGATGGAAAGTACCGGCGGGTGGACCGTGTTGAAGCACCCGGCTGCCTTCCCTCACCCGGCTGCCTTCCCCTCACCCGGCTGCCTTCCCCCTCACCCGGCTGCCTTCCCCCTCACCCGGCTGCCTTCCCCCTCACCCGGCTGCTTCCCCCTCACCCGGCTGCCTTCCCCCTCACCCGGCTGCCTTCCCCTCATCCGGCTGCCTTCCCCTTTTTTCTGAAATCCGTTAGAGGGCGCCGGTTTCTGGACCCCCGCGGCCGACCTCTACATGTTCCCCTTGCGGCGCCTGGGAAAAAAATGATCAACAATGTCTTACGTATTCTGAGTTCAGGAAGCGCTATTGTTCCAGGGCTTGAGCGGGAGACGTGACTCGTGTGTGGTCACGACCCCTCGTGAGCCTGACCTTTATAGGAGTACACTAATGCATTCCCTTGTAACTACTCTGACACTTGGAAAAACCTCTTTCCCGATGTCCTCTGTGGTCATTTTGGGTACTCAATTTCCA
>WNGS01001312.1:41636419-41665427 GCA_020271785.1 Procambarus virginalis | reverse complement strand
GAAGAAATGTAAATATAAGAAATAGGGGAAACTTTATATGGTAATATTGATTAGTGAGAGAGTGTACTCGCAGTGATGTGGTGGAGGCTGACTTCTTACACAGTATCAAATGTAGATATGATAGAGCCCAGTAGGCTCAGGAGCCTGTACACCAGTTGATTGACAGTTGAGAGGCGGGACAAAGAGCCAGAGCTCAACCACCGCAAGCACAACTAGGGAAGTACCAGCAGCCATAACCTTCTCTTCACCTGACCCTTTTCCTCTTCAAGCTCCCCCCCCCTTCCTTCCCCTCCCCTTCTCTCCTTCCTCTCCTCTCCCACTCCACCTCTGGTCATTATTCTGATTGTCCCGTTACACTCCTGAGCGGGACAAGGAAGGGGGGGTGGATGGGGGCGAGGTGGGGGGGGGGGGTGGATGGGGGGCGAGGTGGGGGGGGGTAGTAAGAGTGGTGTACACATGTCTGTAGATAGGAACGTTAGTTGGTGTTTGGCAGGTAGATAGGTGGCTTCGTAGATAGATACATATGTAGGCTGTAGAAAGACACATATGTAGGTTGGTAGATAGACACATATGTAGGCTGGTAGATAGACACATATGTAGGCTGGTAGGTAGATATACACAGGTAGGCTGGTAGATAGTCACATACATATGTAGGTTATAGGTGTAATTTAACCAAAGCAGAATTTGCTGGCAATCAAGGGTCCCAAAGTGTGGAATTACCTCCATCATCACATCACAAACTGTCCTTCACTCAACCAGTTTATAACTACGACCTTCCTGATATGCCCCTTGTGACCTTCATTACTTCCTAAATGTCTACTCCTGTTTTGCTGTTATTGAACATTAATTACTGAACTACTGCGGTTATCTGCCGCGTCAAAATTTAATCATGAATTATATTTATTTCAATCATCATGTTTTAATTGTCATTTTATTTATATTTCTCCACTTCAATTAATTTTTTTTATCAAATATTTAGTTTTAGGTTTTAGTTTTTTTTACCATGTTATAGCCAAGACGTTTTGGGTATTAGTGCGTTGTCCTGCACCACCGTGTGTCATACAGTGTCCTGCCCCACCGTGTGTCATACAGTGTCCTGCCCCACCGTGTGTCATACAGTGTCCTGCCCCACCGTGTGTCATACAGTGTCCTGCACCACCGTGTGTCATACAGTGTCCTGCCCCACCGTGTGTCATACAGTGTCCTGCACCACCGTGTGTCATACAGTGTCCTGCCCCACCGTGTGTCATACAGTGTCCTGCCCCACCGTGTGTCATACAGTGTCCTGCACCACCGTGGTCATACAGTGTCCTGCCCCACCGTGTGTCATACAGTGTCCTGCCCCACCGTGTGTCATACAGTGTCCTGCACCACCGTGTGTCATACAGTGTCCTGCCCCACCATGTATCATACAGTCTTCTTTTACCCTATGTGTCTATGTGTCTATTTTTCAAAAATTATTATCATTATTATTAATATTATTATTATAAATAGATTCATAGATTGTAGATTAATAGATATATAGGTAGTTTTTTTATATATACGAGAGTTGTTACATTCTTGTAGAGCCACTAGCACGCGTAGCGTCTCGGGCAGGTCCTTAATCCTAATTTCCCCGGAATACGACCCGCTAAATCGTTTAACAACTATCCTAATCGTTTACCTAACCTAACCATGAAGATGTTGCCTGAAACAGTTGTGTAGTGCAGGGATTAATGGTTGTAGATTATTAGGCAGTAGTGTATTGGATGTTTGGTCTTAAAGCAAGTGTCACCTTCAAAACTAGCACCAAACATTTCATGTAAGATGTTTTGGTGTGATTGATAATCTATTCTGTTGCATAACCTGTGTGTGTTTTTAGATAACCTGTGTTTTTTCAGGTTTAGGTTTCCTGAGTTACAAGTCGGTAGGAGTCACATTAACAACTGCCAGGCTGCCTACAGCTGCGGGTTTGTTATTTAGTGTCTCATTCAGATCCTCCAAACCCAACCACTTGGGCTGGTCGGTAGAGTGGCGGTCTCGCTTCCTGCAGGTCGGCGTTCAATTCCCGACCATCCAAGTGGTTGGGCACCATTCCATATCCTTATCCTGACCCCTTCTCAGTGCTATATAGTCGTAATGGCTTGGCGCTTTCCACCTGATAGTTCCTTCCTTCCTTCAGATCCTCCGTGAGACTTCTTTATGGGGCCGGAGCCTGTGCACCAAAACTTCCTCAAACACACTCAATTGTTGTTGTACACAGTGTTCATGGTAGATGCTCCAACATTTAATAATGGATCAACATCATGCCATGACAAGAAAAATAAGTTCAAAAAAAACTAAAAAAAAAAGTAATTTCAAATTGATATAAATGTCTTATAACGTCACCAATTGTTATTTTATTCATTATGGTCTCAGTATGGCATATAACGTTGATTAAATATGTGATTAAATTATCAACTTTTTAATTTGATTAATTAATTATTGTTAACTCCCCTGATTAAATTATTGTTTAAGTACAGTTTACTGTAAAATATTTTTTGAATGTGGCCATCCAAATATGTTCCAAATTTATACGCAAAATATTAAAACTCCAAACGTTATGGCTTTATGACTAAACGATTCAGAGGAAACCTTAGAACCAAGAACTTTGCAAATAATATATAAAAATGGTGAGAATCGGTCAGAAACTGAAGTTTTTATAAGGTCCCAAAGTTGAAAATGTTGGTCATAGAGAAAAATGCACTTAAAGTTCTCGATAATGAATATAGTACTTCTATATATCTTGTAAGTTTTAATTAAGATTGCTGGGCATTCATAGTAGGAAATATGTAAGTGGTAGGACAATATGTCTTGAAATAAAGTCAAGAAAAAAAACACCTCAAAAAACAATATATAAGGATACGTTAGATATAAGTATAGAGTAGAGACTGGGCCCCTTAACTGTTTAACAGTAGAGTAGACATATAGATGAAGGTGATTGGTGGATATATATAGGAGCTGCCTCTTATAGACCAATAGGCCTCCTGCAGTTACCTTCATTCTTATGTTGTTATGATGTAGTTTAAATTGTAATTGAAGGTGGAGGTTGGTCATTGTGGAAGACAAATATGTGAGCATAATTAATTTATAATAATTGTTAATGAATCTTATTCCACCCTTCGTTCTCTCTCTCTCTCTCTCTCTCTCTCTCTCTCTCTCTCTCTCTCTCCTCTCTCTCTCTCTCTCTCTCTCTCTCTCTCTCTCTCTCTCTCTCTCTCTCTCTCACGGGAGTAATTACCTCGTTGCAGTTTTTTCTGCTGTCTTTGTTCTTATTCTCCTTCCCAGTGATGCTTCCCTCCCCCCCTGCCCTTCCCTCCTCCCTCCCCTTCCCCCCTCCCCCATCGCCCCCCCCCCCCTCGTGCCCACCTAAGACCAACTGGATCTCTCCCGACCCCTCCAGTGATTGCCAGCTCCTTCATTCTCTTCCTCCTTCCCTTTATCCCTCACTTCATCCCTCCATCCCACCTGCCACTGACCCCATCCCACCTAGGTGACCTACCTTTCCCTTTTTACCAATGGGTTCCTTATTTTAGGGGGGGGAGTAAAGAAGAAGGAGAGGCATTGGTGAAGGGAAGTATAAAAGTGGGAAATAGAGTGAGAGGTATGAAAGCAGGCGGCTGTCCGCCTTGCTGACACGATGTGTGGGTGTTGGCAGCTAAGCTAAGCTGGCTCCCTCTTGTCAGGGAGCTGTGAGTGTGTGAGAGGTTCTTCACATGTGTTTCACCATATATGGATGTCTATAGATGAATACTGTGTAGCATTCATATATACACACTCCGATGCTTCCACACATGTTGTTCTGTTTAAGGCTCTTTATTTTATTATTATTATTTATTGATTTATTTACACACACACACAGACACACACCCACACACACACACACACACCACACACACACACACAACACACACAACACACACACAACACCACACACACACACACCTCAGAGACGTTAGAAGGAACTTTTTCAGTGTCAGAGTAGTTAACGGATGGGAAGCATTAGGCAGTGATGTGGTGGAGGCTGACTCCATACACAGTTTCAAGTGTAGATATGATAGAGCCCAGTAGGCTCAGGAATCTGTACACCAGTTGATGACAGTTGAGAGGCGGGACCAAAGAGCCAAAAGCTCAACCCCCCGCAAGCACAAATGGTGAGTACACACACACACACACAACACACACACACACACACATACACATACATATAATATATATATATATATATATATATATATATATATATATATATATTATATATATATATATATATATTATTAGGGGTACCACCTCTGGTGCAATTGCAGGGACCCACATCCTCGAAGAAGAAAACAAAGAGCATTAGAGAAGATCTTGTGGATTCTCACTGAATACTTAATTCTTTCTTCTCCTACCACCCCTATTATTTTTTTGTATGTTTTGTTTTATTTTATTGCAATGCTACAGTTTACAGAGAACACACACACACACACACACAAATATATAACAATTAAACAATCAGCGTTCGAAGACCTCGTCCAGCTCCTCGGAGGTTGGGTGCGTACCCAGGATACAGCACGCATTTCCCTCTGCACTGCGACACTGAGGCGCTGGAACAGGAAACTGGCTGCTCGTGGGTCTCTAGTTTTCCCAATGAGTTCCTCACCAACCTCCTTTAAAAACTTGAGTGCACATTTACCCCAGGCGCCCAGAGTCTCTGAGCCTATCGGCACGAACCTGTAACAACGTTCTAGGTTTCTGTACTTGTGGATTTTCTGGGTCTCCTGAAGGTGGCTGCCCCACCTCCCTCCGCTGAGCTGTAACGTAAATAGGTATCAGCCAATGTAGATGCACAGGTGTAATCCCATACGACCTGTTTACCTTCCCTCCATGGCTGCAGGGTGACTATCTGGGCGTTTTTGGCTGTTGTCAGGTCTGCACAGCTGGGGTTCCCTTTGTGCTGGACACCCAGNGAAGGGTACCTGTGGAGGGTACCTGTGGAAGGGTACCTGTGGAGGGTACCTGTGGAAGGGTACCTGTGGAGGGTACCTGTGGAGGAGGTATGTGCAAAATATACACTTTAACTTACAGTGCAGTGAGATGGGATGTGGGGTGCACTGTGGAGGGGTACCTGTGGAGGGTACCTGTGGAAGGGTACCTGTGGAGGGTACCTGTGGAGGGTACCTGTGGAGGGGTACCTGTGGAGGGGTACCTGTGGAAGGGTACCTGTGGAGGGTACCTGTGGAGGGGTACCTGTGGAGGGGTACCTGTGGAGAGTACCAAAACCAGACGCTGAGCAGGTCCCCTCCCCCGCCAGGAGCCATCAGAGTGGCTGGGATAAAGAATAAAGCCTACCTAGACCCGGACAAATATCCATCAATATCCTCCTCATCAGATGAGAGCACAGTCAAGTATACATATGGTGATGAACTCCTGTGTCTTGGTATACATATACACCGAGAGAGTCCTTGTCCTTGACTATACCCAAGTATATACCTGCTGGTTGATCAATTAAGTGACGGAGTGGCCTTAAACAGTGGTCAACAGGTATTAGACCCCAACACCAACAGACCATAGCCGTTCCTTCCTCCATTTAACAGAGAAAATATCTAAATATGTGTAAACGTGAAGAACGACTCATCACGGGAAGGGAAAATACTATTATACATGAGAGGATGACGGTGAATAATTCTCGCTCACTGTCGCTAGTGTACAGTCAATATAATGCACGTTGTATAGTGAATACAATGCTCATTGTACAGGGAATATAGTGTACATTGTACAGTGAACACTGTACATTGTACAGTGAATACTGTGTACGTTGCACAGTGAACGCAGTGTACATTGTACAGTGAACGCAGTGTACATTGTACAGCGAACACAGTGTACATTGTACAGTGAAGACAGTGTACACTTACCATCACTCGGGATTATCTAGGCATGAACACGAACCACTTGTTAAGTGGAGTAGATGAGACAAGAGAAGAGAAAGAGGCGAAGCGGAGGGAAGAAAGGAAGTAGAGGAGACGGAGAAGGGAGAGCAGGTAAGAGACAAGAAGTAGCGACGTCGAACACAATACACACAAGAGTCTGAAAGAAGACTGGAGAGAGGCAAATGAGATGAGAACAAGGAGGAGAGATAAGGAAGAGGCGAGGAGATGTAGTGCAAGGAACGAGGAGGAGGAGAAGGAAGAAGAAGAGGTTGAGGAGGGGACAAGACGACCCGGGTCTCCTTGAAGCAGCTGAGGACAACGACAACATAATGGGAGCAAGAGAGAGAGACCCGGGCGCCGCCGGTCGTTCACGCCCGCTAACAGTACTCGGCCAAAACTCCTCCATTCCCCCACTCCGTAACAAAAACAACTGTTTGTCTAAATTCCAAACCATACACAGCCTAACGTGTCGAGGCCGACTCATAGACAACGTCGGCATTCCGGAGCTCTTACTGTTAACGGTACGTCGCATTTGGAATGGTATTACGGAAGGACGGGTTGTTCAGACGGCGCGAGTGGGTCCATCTTGGGGGTGGACGGACGACCAGTGCAAAGTCACTGCTTAATGACAGTGATGATTATAGTTCGGGGCGCCCGGACCTCCTGTTTTAGTCGTCACCGTTGTTGGCACTACCGTTACCGCGAACGACTGCGACAGGATCAAGGTGTTCGGTTCTGGAACGGTACTGAGTACTCGGAACTGGGGACCTTCTTGGTGTTGTCGTCCTCAGGAGCCATAGTGGTCCATAGTGAGAGGGGGACGCCACACTCGAACACAGTCGCTGAACACCACCAGGGGCCACAGGCACCCCTTCTAGTACCGTCCTATGGCCGGTACTAACGGCGAAATATTCGGGAGTAACGCGCCGTTGCGGCGAGACGGGCGCGACGGAACACCGTAAGGAGCAACGCTGCCACCATCAACAGCATCAAGGTGCTGGACATTGCGACACAAGGCGCCATAAGGACGCTGCTACATAAGGAGCTCCGGCCCTGGCCAGGAGCGACCAGCTCGCCGCTCACCCTTCACGTCATGGGTTTAGGCACAGAGAAGCGGTGTTAATGTTTTATGCAGCGATTTTTGTTGTGTGGGTGTATGTTTCCTAATTGTACTTTAGCTCCTTGGCTCCGCCTCTCATCATTCTATCGTCTGGCGTGCAGGTTTCTAAGACATTTTGACTCTGTCACATCTATTTTTCAAACTGTGTATGGAAGCTTCCTCTACCAAACTTTGTTAGTGAGGTCTTAATTTACTATGGCACAATACTATGGTTTGAGAGGATAGGGGCTCGGGGGAGAGGATGGCCGACTCTGTCCGAGGTAAGAAGATAGACTCTGAGGGCTAGTTTCGCCTCGCGGAACTTTATATCGTGATTTGTGATTGTGTGATGAGTATCAGAGGATTGGGGGGTCGACCCCATGCCCCTACTTTTATTTGTCTAACCAATTTAGATTCACAGCAACTCCAATGACGTTCGAAATTTGGGTTTGATTATCAAAAGACTGTTAAAACAGATTTTACGGCGATTTTACGGCTGTATACAATTCTAAATGACCTCATCGCTACAGAGTAAAGGGTTTCGAATCTCCTGTGTATGGATACCATTACACAAATATAACCCATCATAATGAGACAGACATTGCAGCCAAATTACCGTGTACCATAGATGAAGTTGAATTAGGTCTAGGTATCCCCATCTCTGCCTCTCAAAACTATATTGGTCCAAACACTCAGGTCTGATAGGAAAGAAATTACTGACTCCCAACGACCTGAAAGCACCAGTATAAAATGCTATGATTTGCTCAGATCTGAAACCTATGTTTATGGGCAGCACAAAACGTCGACCAGACTGTGCGACACAGTGGTGGCCAGGATCAGATTGGGTTACCGTTACCTGTGACAGGTGGCTGCAGGTGACGGATCTCCCAATCCTGAGCACTCCAGGTGCAAACTGGAGTGCCTCCACTTGGAGAGGCAAAAAAAGCCTCCTCTTTACTTCTCATTCTCCACCAACGTACCAAATACCATTTTTCCTCAGAGACTTGATCCACAGATTTTGACGTAAGAAATGCTTGGAAAAGATTAGGTACCATGAAATTGGAAGTTTTAGAGGTGGATATCGTGCGGGTATTTGGAAGTTTTAGAGGTGGATATCGTTAGCTCAATATATAGCGGATTGCTCAATAAACTTCCTCATAGATATATCTCATTATTTTCTACATGTTGGTCGACAGGTTAGGTTAGGTTCGATTGATTTAGTATACCATTTTTTGTGGGTTGTGGCCACGAACGAGAGGATTAGTAGGTTAAACTTATAGATATCACGAAGCTGTTTGAGGCCCACAGAAATTGCAACAAGAGTATTTTAAGGGACCCCAATGGTGGTTATGAGGTAAATGTCTGTAATTGCGTACCTGATAGCTGGGTTTGTCATTTGTGTTATTAAAGGCCCAAGTGAAGCCTTCAGACGTCAGAATAGTGTCTGCGAAACCTTCTGACAACATTTTGACGACAGGAAGACATCTGTGAAACCTTCTGACAACATTCAGACGACAGGAAGACATCTGTGAAACCTTCTGACAACATTCAGACGACAGGAAGACATCTGTGAAACCTTCTGACAACATTCAGACGACAGGAAGACATCTGTGAAACCTTCTGACAACATTCTGACGACAGGGAGACATCTGTGAAACCTTCTAAAGACAGGGAAATCGATGTGAAACAACCTTCTAACTTAAGGACAAAATCTAGGGAAGGTTTGGTGCAGGATATCTGGAAGGAATTAGAGGCGTCCTTCAAGGATAACCTGAAGATATCCTGGACCCTTTACATTGTCAAGGATAATGTCAGGGATTACATCCTAATGTAAAGCAAAAACTCCCCCACAGGATTTCCTTCTATTTTCATCGTTGGTCTAATACGAGGAGAAATCCTTGAGGTTATTACTGTTTTTAATATATATTACTAGGTGGGAACCGGCGGTTGCTGGGGGACAGTCTCTGAACCTCTCCCTAGCCCCCTATCACAAGACGAAGCTGGAAAAAGTCCAAAGGTATGCCACTAGACTAGTCCCAGAACTAAGAGGCATGAGTTACGAGGAAAGGCTGAGGGAAATGCACCTTACGACACTGGAAGACAGAGGAGTAAGGGGGAGACATGGTCATAACCTACAAAATCCTCAGGAGAATCGACCGGGTAGACAAGGATAAACTATTCAACACTGGTGGGAAGCGAACAAGGGGACACAGGTGGAAACTGAGTACCCACATGAGCCACAGGGACGTTAGAAGTAACTTTTTCAGTGTCAGAGTAGTTAACGGATGGAATGCATTAGGCAGTGATGTGGTGGAGGCTGACTCCATACACAGTTTCAAATGTAGATATGACAGAGCCCAATTGGCTCAGGAATCTATACACCAGTTGATTGACAGTTGAGAGGCGGGACCAGAGAGCCAAAGCTCAACCCCCGCAAGCACAACTAGATGAGTACTCCCGTATACCTTGCCATGCACCATACAGTGTAACTCTGGCCATACACACTCAGTATTAGCTTCCCCGCCTCAAGCCTCGTCACCGCCTCACCTAAGAGTCATGCAGATGATGAATCAGGACAGAGCTGCCCATCAGGCGCCTTCCCACCAGTCCTGGCCTTGGGAGGCCTTGTGGCAACACTTATTGGATTCACTAAACTGTCTGAGGCGGCGTGACGTCGAGGCCATAACGTTCACAGAGTTTAGCAACATTCGCCAGGGAGATGTGACTCAGAGCCGTGTACTTGGGCAGGAGTCCACCAGGAGTGTATGGAACAAGAGTGCATGTTAACAGGAGTCAGAGGAGACGCGACGCTTTGGGGGGTAAACACATACTAACATCCGGAGGGAATATGATAGTCTGTCTGCTATCCTGTGGCATGAAATGGTTTAATAGGCTTACTCGAATTATTGGTGGTCGGTGGTAAACTGCACTCCATCCTGGGGTGGTGGTGGTGGTTGAGTTGGTGGTGATGGTGGTGTTGTTGATAGTGGTGATGGTGTTGGAGGTGGTGGTGGTAGTGGTGATGGTGGTAGAGATGAGGGTAATAGTGATTATATCTTTGGCAATGGGGCCGTATTTAGTGATTACGTAATGGAGGTATTTCTTACACAGGAGGGCGACACAGGAACAGTCGACCTCTGACCTCTGTAAACAGGCTGAGAGCTCTTCCTGTCGTGGTTTCAACGTAAACCTCCTCCTCTGGTTTACCTTAAACCACCTCCCGTCACTCGGTATATACGGGCTCACCATAGCCCGTGCTACTTGGAACTTTTTGTTCTAAGTAGCGAATCTTAAACAGCAACAACACTCCGTTAACAACCAGGTACTCAATTACTAATGAGCGAAATGGGCCGAATAGTTGTGGATTGGCACCCAGTCAATCCTCCCATCCTATGATACGAACCCAGACCAATTCGTTCACTACACATGTGTCCTGACACTAAGAACTTGTGAGGACACACGCTCTTAGTGTGTCCTCATACCCCCTCAATGATGACACATGTACGCCCACAATGATGACACATGTACACCCACAATGATGACACATGTACACCCTCAATGATGACACATGTACACCCACAATAATGACACATGTACACCCACAATGATGACACATGTACACCCACAATGATGACACATGTACACCCACAATGATGACACATGTACGCCCACAATGATGACACATGTACACCCTCAATGATGACACATGTACACCCACAATAATGACACATGTACACCCACAATGATGACACATGTACACCCACAATGATGACACATGTACACCCACAATGATGACACATGTACACCCACAATGATGACACATGTACACCCTCAATGATGACACATGTACACCCACAATAATGACACATGTACACCCACAATGATGACACATGTACACCCACAATGATGACACATGTATACCCTCAATGATGACACATGTACACCCACAATAATGACACATGTACACCCACAATGATGACACATGTACACCCACAATGATGACACATGTACACCCACAATGATGACACATGTACGCCCACAATGATGACACATGTACACCCTCCCCCCTGATGATAGTGATCACTATACGGTACTCATCAAATACACTTCACTTTCAGGAAGATGAAGTGGGACTTGGCCTAGCAAGTCCCGGCAAGACTTCACCAGCTCTTGACCGCTCTTGACCGCTCGTGCAGCAAGAACCAATCGTGCGACGATCTTCAAGTCGCCCACTGAAGGTCATTGCCGTGGCCAGAGCTGTTACGTCACGCCCCTGTAACTACTTCCGCTTGTAATGATCGTTGTATCGCAGGGAGGTGACCGTGGCGACCTGCCAATGGCTTAGTTCACATTAGGAGCACTGTCTTCAACTCCATAATTGGTTAGTTTAGATACCAAAGGTAATTTAGGTCTTAATAGGTTGGTTACAAGTGACCGTTTGTGGAAGGTTCACATCTGCCTGAAGCATGGTTCCCTGACCTCAGTGAGGCTGTTAAGTTCTACACATAACACTGTGTAAGTTTGGTACATGGTTACTTCTGGTAATGACAATTTGGCCTCTAGCAATATGTGGAGAAATTAGGTCTAGATATTGCAAGAGGTGATGGTGTGTGTGTGTGTATTCACTTGTTGTTTTAACCTAGTTGTGCTTGCGTGGGTTGAGCTCTGCTCTTTCAGCCCGTCTCTCAACTGTCAATCAACTGTTTCTACTACTATTATTTATTTCTTTTTTTTCACACCCCACACACACACACACACACACCACACACACACACACACACACACCACACACACACACACACACACACACACACACACACACACCAGGAAGCAGCCCGTGACAGCTGACTAACTCCCAGATACATATTTACTGATAGGTAACAGGGACTTAGGGTGAAAGAAACTCTGTCCATCGTTTCTCGCCAGCGTCCGGGATCGAACCCGGGACCACAGGATCACATATCCAGCGTGCTGTCCGCTCGGCCGGCCGGCTCCCTCCCAGTGTGTGTGTGTGTGTGTGTGTGTGTGTGTAGGTGGACCTTGAGAGCACCATGACGACGATGTGTCGATGGCACTGCTCTCCTGGCACCCTCCCCCCCCCCCCCCCCATGGCACCTACTCCACCAACCACCTTCCTGGACGGCCACGACTCACTAGGCGCCCCGGTCTATAACCGTTCACACCCCCCCCCCCTGTTCACCCAGCAGTAACTAGGTACCTGTTTTGAATCAACTAGCGGATCGTGTTCTAGGGGAAAAAATCTGTGGTTATAGCTTACTATGGCCTGTGGAGCTGAGGCCAGATTCACGAAGCAGTTACGCAAGCACTTACGAACGTGTACATCTTTCCTCAATCTTTGACGGCTTTGGTTACATTTATTAAACAGTTTACAAGCATGAAAACTTGCCAATCAACTGTTGTTATTGTTATAAACAGTCTCCTGGTGCATCGGAGCTCATTAACTGTTTAATAACTGTAAACAAAGCTGCCAAAGATTGAGAAAAGATGGACAGGTTCGTAAGTGCTTGCGTAACTGCTTCGTGAATCCGGGTCCTGGTTGTTAAGCTCACACACACTAATTAAGAGGAGCCACAGTGATAATTGTGGGTCCCCCTGATAGTTCCCTCCCTTTCCTCCTACCATCTGTACTCACCTGTGTAAGCAGAAAACAAATACTCATCGTCCTAATACCCACATACGTAATACCCACGTTACCCACCTTTCCTGAGCCTGAGTAAGACCCATGACCAAGTTACTCATCACTGACACAACAGCGCCATATCTGGCTCATGTAATATTTAATAATTTAATTCCTCTCATATCATCATTTGACCTTGATTTTGACAGCACTCAGGAACACACATAAAGACACTCTGAATCTGAGCTTACTTTGTGGTAGGAAGTATGATGTCACTGCCCAATTGAATTGTGTTGGTTGGCAAATTGTACAGACAACCTTGGAGCGACGCCTGCTGGTATTAGCACAGTTTAGGAGTGAGTAAATTGGACACGTATTGATGCACAGTCCTTAAAACTGTCTATGTTAAGGCAGCCTATGGATATATATAGACATTAGGTGATAGGAAACGAGCCCAACCATTTCTGTCTCGCCCGGGATTCGAACCCGCAATTGTAGTTCTGTAGTCTCACCCACAACACCAGTGACATACCCACGTGAGAGCAACACCACTCAGTACATATGTGTACCCACACTGGCTGATTGTGTGGTATTCCTCCCATACCATCTGGAGCGATGATACCCGCGTCCTCTCTGTATACTGAGCAGGTATACTATGTACCTGAGTCAGTATACTTGAGTCCGAAGGTCAGGCAGACCTCGAGTACGCTGTGTCATTCTTGTCGACTGTCAAGGACTTGGACTGTCAAGGACTTGGACTGTCAAGGACTTGGACTGTCAAGGACTTGGACTGTCAAGGACTTGGACTGCTCAAGTTTATCAAGGTGGGATATAATTTTGCCACGCCCCCCCCCCCCTATCCTTCGTCCCGTCAACGCCGGGGAGAAAGTTGGACAATTCAACTTGTCAGTGAAGGTGAAAGTGGCCGCCAGTAGTGACCCTTGATCCTTGGTGTGAAGGGGGGAGCCAATCCTGGAGTATGCAGCCCCAGCTTGGAGTCCATATCTAGTCAAGGATAAGACCAAACTGGAAAAGGTTCAAAGGTTTGCCACCAGACTAGTACCCGAGCTGAGAGGTATGAGCTACGAGGAGAGACTACGGGAATTAAACCTCACTTCGCTGGAAGACAGAAGAGTTAGGGGGGACATGATCACCACATTCAAAATTCTCAAGGGAATTGATCGGGTAGATAAAGACAGGCTGTTTAACACAAGGAGCACACGCACTAGGGGACACAGGTGGAAACTGAGTGCCCAAATGAGCCACAGAGATATTAGAAAGAACTTTTTTAGTGTCAGAGTGGTTGACAAATGGAATGCATTAGGAAGTGATGTGGTGGAGGCTGACTCCATACACAGTTTCAAGTGTATATATGATAAACCCCAATAGGTTCAGGAACCTGTACACCTGTTGATTGACGGTTGAGAGGTGGGACCAAAGAGCCAGAGCTCAACCCCCGCAAGCACAATTAAGTGAGTACAGTTAGGTGACTACACACACACACACACACACACACACACACACACACACACACACACACACACACACACACACACACACACACACAAGGATGAGGGGAAACGACGAACCAGCGAGACTTAACCTGGTCTTCACTCTGAACGACTCCAACATAAGAGATATCAGTTTCGAGGACCCAGTAGGAGTGAGCGACCACAGTGTACTGGTGTTTGAGTACCTGGGTGAAGAAGGGTTAAGGAACTCGAGGAGAGGAACTGAAAACAAAAGGCTGGCATTCCGAAAGGGAAACTATGAGGAGATAAGGAAATTCCTAACAGATGTAACGTGGGAAACAGAGCTCAGAGGAAAGACGGCCCAAGACATGATGGACAAGTTTGCCTCCTTACACGCAGAAGTGTAAGGAGGCAGCAGACAAGTTTGTCCCAGTCCAAAAGGAAAACAACGAAATGCAGATGAGAAACCCATGGTTTAACCAGAGATGTTGGCTAGCTAAGCAGCAAAGTAAAAGGGCATGGAGAAACTATAGAAATAACAGGACACTTGAGAGCAGAGAAAGATACCAGAGTGCCAGGAATGAATATGTCAGGATGAGAAGAGAGGCAGAAAGACAATACGAAAATGATATCGTAAGCAAGGCAAAGACTCAACCTAAATTGCTGCACAGCCACATCAGGAGAAAAACTATATATATATATATATATATATATATATATATATATATATATATATATATATATATATATATATATATATATAGAATCGTTCTTCTCATCGTTTGCTGATGATGCAAAAATGAAAACTCCACACCCCAGAAGTGACTCGAACCCGGACCGTTCGCATATATGCCTGGGGACCATTCAGGCTTGTTCACATTTGTGTTGCTTACGTGGCCCCACAAAGTGAGGTGATTCGATAAAATAACTATGCCCAAGATTACCATCAAAGTGCCGTCGGGATGATGGGCAAATAGCCTCAGCTACCACCATCTTTTGTTACTGTCAGGTTGAGAAGAGTACTGTCACTGATGGTCGAGTAGTTAAGGTCTCCTGTACACCAGTTGCATAGTGCTCCTAGCAGTATGGGTTCGAGTCACTTCTGGGGTGTGGAGTTTTCAGTTATATATATATTATATAATTTCGTTGAAAACGACAGAAAGTTTTAGATTTATGATTCTGGCACGAATCTTCTCGGTATTCCTTATGTTTTTCTTCACTGAAGCAGGAAGATTAAAAATTAACTCTCCAAAAGTTAATTTTTACCTATTATTTGAGTCTGACGCCAAGTGATGCGTTTCATAAGGTCTCGCCTCACATTCTCAAAGACAAATTCTTCTGTGTAGCTCCTGATTATATCCTCTAATGGTGAGATGGATGGTGACATGGAGGAATGACATACATGGGGTATTAATGGGTTCTATATAATGAGGTCCTATATAATGGGGTCCTATATAATGGGGTCCTATATAATGGGGTCCTATATAATGGGGTCCTATATGTTGCGAAATTCTACATTTCAAATCTTTAGATGTTTGCCCAACATAGAACCTATTACAGTCTTTACAAGGATTTTTTTAAATGACACAATTATCACTACGAGGACTGTGTCTAACTAATAGTTTTCCAACAGTATTTTAGCAATTAAACAATACATGTATATCAAAAAGTTTCATGGCCTTAACAACACATTTATTAGGCGAATTTTCTCACTGCATATGCACAGTGGATAACAAAGTTTGAGGCCAAACGAGTCAATATTCTTAAACTCTTCATCTAAGAGTTCTGGACTAACAACCCGAAGAGCTCTTAGATACATAGAGGAAACAATAGATTGTTTCACATTATATCTCTGCCCTGAGAAATAATGAACATAAGATAAATTATTCGTAGGCTTTCTGTAGACACTAAACTTTAGTGAACAATCTTCCCTATGAATAATTATGTCTAAGAATGGCAAATATTTTTCAATTTCAGTCTCCATAGTAAATTTTAAAGAGACCGAGACTTTGCTGGCCCACACCTAGGCCTGCAGGTCCTGGCCACACCTGTGGCCATCACCCGGCCGCACCTGTGGCCATCACCCGGCCGCACCTGTGGCCATCACCCGGCCGCACCTGTGGCCATCACCCGGCCGCACCCGGGCCACCACCCGGCCACACCCGGGCCACCACCCGGCCACACCCGGGCCACCACCCGGCCACACCCGGGCCACCACCCGGCCACACCCGGGCCACCACCCGGCCACACCCGGGCCACCACCCCAATATATTCCGTGTGTGTGTAAGAGAGACAATGAAGGTCAGGTCCGCGGGAGATGGCTTTCAGGAACTACTAAAAATAAACAAATAAAACTTGTAAATCAGCTTGACCACAACGCTCAAGGGGGGGGGGACAGGTAGATATATAAGGGGGGTTTTGGTTAGGGGGAGGGGAGGGGGTGGTGTTGGTTTAGGGGAGGGAGGGGCAGGGGAAGAGGGAAGAGGGATAGGTGGAGAGGCCAATCTGCATACCCCCACCCCCTCTCTCTCTCTCTCTCTCTCCCTACCTTTACCACCCTCAGGTCTGCCCTAGGCCTATATTACCCCATCTGCGGTTTTGCGATTTTTTTTCTTTAGGCCTGACTTCTGGTATGGGCCGTTGGAGCTTGCCTATTTTTTGCGGGAAAGATGTGGCCGAGGGAGGGGGGGGGGGGGGGGGGGGGGGGGGGTAGGGGGGGATGGTGAATATATGTGGTGAGTATGTGTGTGTACTCACCTAGTTGTGCTTGCGGGGGTTGAGCTTTGGCTCTTTGGTCCCGCCTCTCAACTGTCAATCAACTGGTGTACAGGTTCCTGAGCCTACTGGGCTCTATCATATCTACACTTGAAACTGTGTATGGAGTCAGCCTCCACCACATCACTGCCTAATGCATTCCATCCGTTAACTACTCTGACACTGAAAAAGTTCTTTCAAACGTGCCTGTGGCTCATGTGGGTACTCAACTTCCACCTGTGTCCCCCGCAAGCACAAACAGGTGAGCACATCCACAAACAGTGTCTTAACTCACATACAGTTGGACAAAAGGGCATAAATAAAACAAACGCGTCTCAGAGACACCCAAATAATCTCCGCAAGTGTCAATACTTGTGCTGCCTTGGACGAACAAGTGGACCAAGCCGCCTCAATACACAGTTTCCAATGTAAACACAATGAGAACAAGGCAGTGACAGAGTCGTTGTACTGATGAGTATATCAAGGTGAGTACGGTACCTACGGTGGCGCCTGGGCCCCCATGAGATCATTTTTATTACACTTTTAGGGCAGCTAAAGGCGCCCGCTCCACCTCCCTGGCTTTACCTGGAGACTCAGATCGCAATCTTATTAGTCAAAAAATTTGAATCCTAAAATTTGAAAAAAAGGCATAGTATTTTGTTAATACCTGGGCGTGTTCTTAAACACACTCACGCACACGTGTTCCAGTGTCGTAAGGTGCATTTCCCGCAGCCTTTCCTCGTAACTCATGCCTCTTAGTTCTGGCACTAGTCTAGTGGCATACCTTTGGACTTTTTCCAGCTTCGTCTTGTGCTTGACAAGGTACGGGCTCCATGCTGGGGCCGCATACTTCAGGATTGGTCTTAATATGTGGTGTACAAGGTTCTGAATGATTTCTTACACAGGTTCCTGAACGCTGTCCTGATGTTAGCCAGCCTCGCATATGCCCGCAGACGTTATTCTTTTGATGTGGGCTTCAGGAGACAGGTTTGGTGTGATATCAACTCCTAGATCTTTCTCTCTGTCCGTTTCATTAAGTACTTCATCTCCTATTCTGTATCCTGTGTCTGGCCTCCTGTTTCTACTGCCTAGTTTCATTACTTTGCATTTACTCGGGTTGAACTTCAACAGCCATTTGTTGGACCATTCACTCAGTCTGTCTAGGTCACCTTGTAGCCTCCTACTGTCATCCTCTGTTTCAATCCTCCTCATAATTTTTGCATCATTAGCAAACATTGAGAGAAACGAGTCTATACCCTCTGGGAGATCATTTACATATATCAGAAACAGTATAGGTCCAAGGACTGACCCCTGCGGGACTCCACTTGTAACGTCTCGCCAATCTGAGACCTCACCCCTCACACTGACTCGTTGTCTCCTGTTGCTTAGGTACTCCTTTATCCAACGGAGTACCTTCCCTTTCACTCTAGCCTGCATCTCAAGCTTTTTCACTAGCCTCTTGTGTGGCACTGTATCAAAGGTTTTCTGACAATCCGAAAATATGCAGTCTGCCCACCCTACTCTTTCTTGCCTTATTTTTGTTGCCTGGTCGTAGAATTCAAGTAACCCTGTGAGGCAGGACCTACCATCCCTGAACCCATGTTGATGCTGTGTTTCAAAGTTCTTTCGCTCCAGATGTTCCACTAGCTTTCTTCGCACAATCTTCTCCATCAGCTTGCATGGCATGCAGGTTAGAGGACACTGGCCTGTAGTTCGGTGCCTCCTGTCTATCCCCTTTCTTGTATATCGGGACTACGTTAGCTGCTTTCCAAATCCACCTGTCAAATACAACTAGGTGAGTACACATTAGGCAAGTCCCACACAGTGAACAGGTTGAGGAAATTCACAGGTGACCAGAGGATTCTTCAGGCTTTTATGAGTGGTAGTGTGGCTTACGGTTTATACTTTTATTGATGTACACAACAGTCTCCCTGTCCCGGCCCCCTCTCCCCCCTCCCTACACCACACCCATGGGTGTGGTGGATGGGGTCAGGGTGTGGTGGATGGGGTCATGGGTGTGGTGGATGGGGTCATGGGTGTGGTGGATGGGGTCAGGGTGTGGTGGATGGGTCATGGGTGTGGTGGATGGGGTCATGGGTGTGGTGGATGGGGTCATGGGTGTGGTGGATGGGGTCATGGGTGTGGTGGATGGGGTCATGAGTTGTCAGTTATCAAACGTGAAGGTTCCGGTAACTTGGGTCACCTTCTCACGGAGTGTTGGTCAGAGACCGGACCGCAGAGACACTGATCCTCGACAACACACGAGGGTAACGTCTGAAGGCAGGCAGGGAACTATAGTTAAGGGTAGTTATGCACAGGTGTGGCGGCCTCTCCAGTAGCAGCTGTCACGGCGATTGTCTTGACAATTGGGGTTCCTCCCACCCTGTGTGTATTGAGGTTTACCTTTGTTGTATCATGAGTAAATTATCTTTCATTTGTTGACAACACATTCACTTTCCGTTTTCCGTTCCGTTAGAGAGAGAGAGAGAGAGAGAGAGAGAGAGAGAGAGAGAGAGAGAGAGAGAGAGAGAGATGCTGCCAGGGGTTACAGAGGTTGTCGTCCCCTCACCATGGAAGGGGTAGTGAGGCCGTGGCAGGGGTCGTCGTGCCCATAGGGAAGTGGCAGTTCACTGTTCCTGAAAGTGTCACACTAACCCTATCTTATCTTTCTCTGCTTAACTCTCTCCCCCTTCTCTCTCTCTCTCTCTCCTCTCTCTCTCTCTCTCTCTCTCTCTCTCTCTCTCTCTCTCTCTCTCTCTCTCTCTCTCTCTCTCTCTCTCTCTTCATCCACATTCTATCACTCTCCCTCCCCCCTGCTATTAATAAATGTACACAATAAATGTGTCATTTGTATGTGAGTGTGCACGCACTCATTGCCCCGTGTGTGTGCACTCACCTATTTGTCCTTGCGGGGTTGAGCTCTGGCTCTTTGGTCCCGCCTCTCAACTGTCAATCAACTGGTGTACAGATTCCTGAGCCTATTGGGCTCTATCATATCTACATTTGAAACTGTGTATGGAGTCAGCCTCCACCACATCACTGCCTAATGCATTCCATCCGTTAACTACTCTGACACTGAAAAAGTTCCTTCTAACGTCCCTGTGGCTCATGTGGGTACTCAGTTTCCACCTGTGTCCCCTTGTTCGCGTCCCACCAGTGTTGAATAGTTTATCCTTGTTTACCCGGTCGATTCCCCTGAGGATTTTGTAGGTTGTGATCATGTCTCCCTTTACTCTTCTGTCCTCCAGGGTCGTAAGGTGCATTTCCCGCAGCCTTTCCTCGTAACTCATGCCTCTTAGTTCTGGGACTAGTCTAGTGGTATACCTTTGGACTTTTTCCAGCTTCGTCTTGTGCTTGACAAGGTACGGGCTCCATGCTGGGGCCGCATACTCCACGATTGGTCTTACATATGTGGTGTACAAGATTCTGAATGATTCCTTACACAGGTTCCTGAAGGCTGTTCTGATGTTAGCCAGCCTCGCATATGCCGCAGACGTTATTCTTTTTATGTGGGCTTCAGGAGACAGGTTTGGTGTGATATCAACTCCTAGATCTTTCTCTCTGTCTGTTTCATTAAATACTTCATCTCCTATTCTGTATTCTGTGTCTGGCCTCCTGTTTCCACTGCCTAGTTTCATTACTTTGCATTTACTCGGGTTGAACTTCAACAGCCATTTGTTGGACCATTCACTCAGTCTGTTTAGGTCATCTTGTAGCCTCCTACTATCATCCTCTGTTTCAATCCTCCTCATAATTTTTGCATCATCAGCAAACATTGAGAGAAACGATTCTATGCCCTCTGGGAGATCATTTACATATATCAGAAACAGTATAGGTCCATGTGTGTGTGTGTGTGTGTGTGTGTGTGTGTGTGTGTGTGTGTCTACTCACCTAGTTGTACTCACCTAGTTGTGCTTGCGGGGGTTGAGCTCTGGCTCTTTGGTCCCGCCTTTCAACCGTCTGTATGTGTGTGTGTGTGTGTTTACTCACCTAGTTGTGCTCTCTCAATGTGTGTGTGTGTGTGTGTGTGTGTGTGTGTGTGTGTGTGCGTATACGAGTCACGTGTCCCAGTGCGGGTGATGCCCCCCCCCCCACCCCACGAGCCATCCTGTTATCTTATCTGTTTGTGTAAGTGAAACTACCTTTCACGGTCACAAAAACCTCTGCGGGTCACCTACTTGGTGTAACGAGTAGATGACCTCATCTCTTTCTTGTACCTGAGCTTGTGTTTGTTATGTAAAGTGTACCGACCGTTTGCTCCCTCAAGATGCGTCGAGGAGAAGCACTTGGGATATCTTGTTAATACTGCTTACATCCCTGGCATGTGTGTATATATATATATATATATATATATATATATATATATATATATATATATATATATATATATATAACTGGGGGATGGAAGGGGACCCCTACAACTAAACTCCTGAGCCAAGGACACGGTCCTGGGAACAATGCACACAGAGGAACGTGTCGGGTTTGTGGCGAATCTCTCAACATTAGAGGCGATGGAACCCTACGCAGACACAACGGCTATGAGGGTTGATGGACGGAACCTGTAGAGAGAGAGAAGGCCCCACAGGTCCCCCCGGCACCCTCACACATCCCAGCAAACTTCATGACCTCCCTGGGGGCCATCAAAGCATCCACCACCAGAACTCTTCCCCACATTCCTTAAGCAGCGCGCCCATTTGCAGTGGGGAAATATACAGACCTTCTAAGGAAAGTGAATGAACGGTCTGAAAATCTTAATAATGCCGCGGCCACCATCAAAGCATGGCATAATTTTCTCCTGTTTGGCAATATATGCTTAGGCAAATATTAGGCAAAATACCTGCAAGAGGAGGCAAGTAATTTCCCCAGAGCTGACAACTTGATCCCCTTCCTTCACTACAAAAACCGTCGTGTTAGACCGAAGAGTTCCAATGATAATTTTAAACTAGGAGTACAAGTGACCAAAAAATTGAAGAAGGCAACACAGTCAACACAGTAGGGGCAATTAGGTCACTTACCAGTGAAGACACAATCGCCCCTAGAAATACCGCAACTGCCGACTCACTGAGAGAGAAGCACCCTCCTAGAGTACCGTGGGAACCCACTGCTCGGGACACAAATGTCTCAGACATGGGACCTCTATTCCTCCATGAGTCAGAGGTATACAAAGCCATCATGTCATTTCCGCCAGGCTCAGCAGGGGGATACACTGGAGTAAGACCTCAGCACCTCAAGAAGATGATAAACCCAGTTCTCGGCGAAGTTGCCGAGACACTACAGTCAGAGGTAACGCAGAAGGTGTCCAGCAGAGAGACCCACTTGCCCCTTTCCTTTTCTGCATGGCAGCTAAAGAGGTCACAAGCAGGTTGACCAGCGAACTCAACATCTGGTTCCTGGACGATGGCACCCTGGCAGGGACACAGGAGTCCCTGCTAGGAGATTTAGAGCTAGTGAAATCTAAGTGAGAGGCGTTAGGCCTCCCCCTAAACCCATCAAAGAGTGAGGTCATCTCATCTAGCCAGCCAATCATAGATGCAGCACGAATCTTATTGCCAGGAGCCCCAGTGATCGCGCCCACCGACAGAGTGCTGCTGGGGGCACCTCCGGGCTCGAGCACCATTGAGGTAGTCCTCAAAGAAAAGCTGAACGAAGTGAGGATGCTTTGTATGCCCACGATGCTTTGTACCTCCTCTCAAGGAGGCCGTAATGGCTCTGAGGACCATGAGGGCTATGAGAGCCGTGGGGGTTCTGAGGGCTCTGAGGGCTCTGAGGGCTCTGAGGGCTGTGAAGGCCGTGAGGACTCTAAGGGCCCTGAGGGCTGTGAGGGCTCTGAGGGCCGTGAGGGCTGTGAGAGCTGTGAGGGCTCTGAGGGCCGTGAGGGCTGTGAGAGCTGTGAGGGCTCTGAGGGCCGTGAGGGCTGTGAGAGCTGTGAGGGCTCTGAGGGCCGTGAGGGCCGTGAGGGCGGCGTAGTGCGGGATGAGCGCCGGCTGACACTTGCTGGGGCTGACCGTTGACTCCGGCAGCACCGTTACTGTACCCAGGGAGGTTAAGGCTGCCTGAAGCTTTACCTGATGCACCTTGTGTCTTTATGTGTGTGTACTCACCTAGTTGTGGTTGCGAGAGGTTGAGCTTCGGCTCTTTGGTCCCGCCTCTCAACCGTCAATCATCAGGTGTATCATATCTACACTTGAAACTATGTATGGAGTCAGCCTCCACCACATCACTTCCTAATGCATTCCATTTACTAACTACTCTGACACTAAAAAAAACTTTCTAACATCTCTATGTCTCATTTGGGCACTCAGTTTCCACCTGTGTCCCCCTATTGTGTGTGCCCCCTGTGTTAAATAGTCTGCCTTTATCTTCACTATCGCTTCCTTTGAGAATCTTGTATGTGGTGATCATGTCCCCTCTAACTCTTCTGTCTCCCAGGGACGTGAGGTTTAATTCCCGTAGTCTCTCCTCGTAGCTAGTACCTCTCAGCTCGAGCACTAGTTTGATGGCAAACCTTTGAACCTTTTCCAATTTAGTCTTATGCTTGACTAGATATGGACTCCATGCTGGAGCTGCATACTCCAGGATTGGTCTGACATATGTGGTATGCAAAGTTCTGAATGATTCTTTACACAAGTTTCTAAAGGCCGTTCTTATGTTGGTCAACCGGGCATATGCCGCTGATGTTATCCTCTTGATATGGGCTTCAAGGGACA
This sequence comes from Procambarus virginalis, assembly GCA_020271785.1. NCBI lineage: Eukaryota > Metazoa > Arthropoda > Malacostraca > Decapoda > Cambaridae > Procambarus > Procambarus virginalis. The sequence continues at coordinate 41,641,827 of WNGS01001312.1, read as the reverse complement.
GGTCTGGCGTGATATCAACCCCCAGGTGTGTGTGTGTGTGCTTGAGTTTGCGTATGTGTGTGGTGCGTGCATACACATTTGCAATGTACGTGTACATTTATGCTCGTCACTGCCCGTTTGTACAGGTGTGTACGCACTAGTGTGTCAATCCGTATTTGCATATGTGCTAGTTTTTGCGTGCGTTTGCGTGCGTGTCCGTGCGTTTGCACGTGGCAGTATGTGCTCTAGCAGGCCCCATACAAAACAAACAAATCCAAACAATTATCAATTGCAAAATAAATTTATGAATCAAAATTCATAAAGATTCCTAACCATCCATGCTGTCTAGAGCTGAATATTAGGTTAGCATTATATTTCCTCCCGACCCTCTTGCTCTGATGGCACTCTTGGCGACCATTTGGCTCCATCGTATCATTATGTGGTAACGGAGATCTAGTAAGCCAATGTTTGTACTATTATTTATAGGGTCAGCCAAAAATGCAGCTGAAAAGCTAACTTATATATTTCTAGTACTAGTATAGTACATATATGTACTGTATTTGTACTATTGTTAGCGTGTATTAGGTCTAGGATGGTTAGCTTAGGTAGTAACATGAATGTAGCAATTGTGTCCAAATTCAATTATACAAAAAATGTACTTTCTGCCAGTCTATGGCGACATATATGTACTTTCTGCCAGTCTATGGCGACATATATATGTACTTTCTGCCAGTCTATGGCGATATATATGTACTTTCTGCCAGTCTATGGCGATATATATGTACTTTCTGCCAGTCTATGGCGACATATATGTACTTTCTGCCAGTCTATGGCGACATATATATGTACTTTCTGCCAGTCTATGGCGATATATATGTACTTTCTGCCAGTCTATGGCGATATATATGTACTTTCTGCCAGTCTATGGCGACATATATGTACTTTCTGCCAGTCTATGGCGACATATATGTACTTTCTGCCAGTCTATGGCGACATATATGTACTTTCTGCCAGTCTATGGCGACATATATGTACTTTCTGCCAGTCTATGGCGACATATATGTACTTTCGCCCACATAGTTACTGTAAGTACTTTCCTTTCAGGAGGCTGGGCTGTATATTTCTCTCCTGCTGTGGAGGAGGAAAATCAAGCTTTTCTCCTCTGCTGTGGGGGAACATCACGCTTTTCTCTTCTACCGCCAAGAATGCCAAGCGAGGCCGGAAAACTGATGTGAAAAGTGTGATGTGTCGTCACTCTTTCCCTCTTCAAACTTTCCTACTTTCTCCGCTGCGTCAAAATTTCCAGGAACGTAATGAAAGACTTCTAAGGGGGAAACTCTGAAGAACTTAGGCTTTTTCCCGTGATGTTGATTGATGTTAGGGTGAGTCGGTCGGTCACCCTACTCCTTCCCTCCCCCTGTCACTTGACTCACCGACGTGATCATTTTTGACACATGTCGTAGACACATGTCGTTGACACATGTCGTTGACACATGTCGTTTAGATGCCAGTGTTCCGGGTGCTGTTGTGTTAATGGACTCATCAGTACCAATCCCTGACTCTAAAGACCTCGTGCTCATGGTAGACCCCGGGGCATCCACCAGGCCAGGTGAGGAAGGGTAACTAACAGGAGAAAGCACTTACCTGCTATAAGCCATGAAAGATATTTATTATTATTATTATTTTCTATCACAGACGTGGCCACATATTTATAATGCTAACGATATATATTAATTTTTTCTGTCCTCCATGGATAGGGTTAGAGAGCTGTTAAACATGTAGTTCAGTGATTTATAGAACAATCAACCACAGAAGGTGATTGTAGTGCTTTTAAAATGCTAATCTAACCTACAAACATAAATACACCCATAGAAGAGATACGGGGAAAAATGCAAGGAGCCTGGGTATGGGGACAGGGTGAAAGAGCAGTGCCATATACTTGCCCCACATCCCCAAGGCTGCCTGTTACCAACCAGTCACCAGTCTGCTGACAAAGGTCAACAATGCTCCTGCAACCATTAGAGCACGGCATAATCTACTATTTGGGAATATATGCCTAGCATTACCGCCGAGGTCATTAGCAACCTCAGTAATAAGGGCTCTCAATGATTTCCCCAGAGAAGACAACCTGGTCCGCCTCCCCCCTCGTGCCGAGAACACCAGCCGCAGGACGACCAACAACAGCTCACATGAAAACCACAAAATGAGAGCACAGATCACCAGAAAAATAGAAGAGGAAAATACCACAGGTGCAATCAGAATCATAACCAGCGATGACTGCCTGGACCCCATCATTGCCCTGGACACAAGTCTCACTGCCTTCACTATCACTCCGGAGACTACCACCAGGACGACCACGAGGTCGATCTCAACTTAGACTCCAGAACCACCCATGACCCGGGCGGCACAAACTCAGGTATTTCCCTCTCCAGCTCCCAACACTCCTACCATCACCATCTCAGCAGTCGCGGTAGCAGACGTGCTGTCTACAAATACTAACAGCACCAGGGAGCCGGTCGGCCGAGCGGACAGCACGCTGGGCTTGTGATCCTGTGGTCCCGGGATCGATCCCGGGCGCCGGCGAGAAACAATGGGCAGAGTTCCTTTCACCCTATGCCCCTGTTACCTAGCTGAATCTAAAACAACAACAACAACATGGTAAACTTCACTATATATCTCACAGGCAGCTATCCTAACTCCCATCACTCACACATACCTCTCCTGCTGACAGCTGTGTTCCCACTGCCAGCAAACCACTATACACTCCCGGTTCTCTTGACAATCCGAGCCATTGCCAGAGAACATGACATACAAAGTGAAAGTGCGACTCCTTGAAGTCTACAAGCGCTCTGAGCACGAAATTGCAGCAGCCATTGACAGGCAACATCAGTGGGACCGGTTGACATCCATATGCATGGTAACAAGCCCAGGGTAATTGTGGCGACAAAAGCGGACCTACAGAAGGTCCGGAACACCGGGTCTCACTACTGGAGGCGAACCTCTCACCAATTCCTCCCAGACAAATCGCTGTCGGGAAAATTATATTTGTGAACAGGCTGAACCGCTGGTTAGAGGGTGAGGTACCCGACACCATAGTGCGGCAAGTGAACGAAGCGACGACAGTTGATCCCTACTCTGAAAGTGACGACAGTGGATTGCGAGTTTGGCCTCCAGAGGGGGCAGACGTCCTGCCTGCTCTCTCCATTTGTCGTTGTTCTTGACTAGCGAATGGTCTTTGGTGTGGTTGTCGGCAGAGTCCTTGTGCCCGGCTTGCACTGCGTGATGGGGGACTCCTTGCCCCCTGTACTGTGACTCAGCTGGCCTGAATTATTCGGGTCATATGGATTACCCTACCATGGATAAGTCGCTGTTTGACGTTATGTGCATTGACGTCGCTTTCATTTGTGGTGCTGAATTGTTGACAAAGCATTGGGTGGTGCTGAAGCTCTTTACTGAGGACTACCGAGTATTTCTTCGTCAGTTTGATAGGCCTACGTTCCAGTTGCCAGGTGCTGCAGGGTTGGTTGTTGTCTACCACAGTGTAAGTGCCACTACTTACGTCAAGATCCACAACGCCCCTATCGAGTTTCCGGAGGTGTTGTTGCGGCGGTACTTTGGCCAGTTTGGGATGGTGGTGTCCTTGTGGATAAATGTTATCTCATCCGGTCACTTGAGGGGCGTCCAGAATTGCATTCCAACACTGGAAATGCGACTTCGGTCGGACATCCCATCGTCTGTTAAGCTGATGGGATATTATCTTCCTGTATTATGCCCGGCAGCCGTGGACCTGCTTCCGTTGCGAGATGTCAGGGCACTAGGCTGCAGAGTGCTCTCCAGCTGTCCTTGACCTGTGAATCTCTTCTGCGAGGAGGACTTCCCTCCGTTGGTTGTTGCTGAGGCTTCTGTGGATGAGAGTATGTTAGTGGATGTTGTGCCTTGCTGGAGCCTGCTGTTGTGGATGCGGCTGGTGGGGGTCGGCCACCAGTAGCTGTACAGTCGTCGCCTGTGGGTTCTGCGGTTGCTGTCTGTGATGCAGGCGGGGTGTGGTGCAGCAGGTCGGCCCTTCCCCACCTCCCACTTCTGAGGCGTTTGTAGATGCCTCTTCAGTGGATCCGGTTTTTGTGTGCTCCCAGCCTCTACCTTCCCCTTCTGAGGTCGTTGTGGACAGTTCTGTGGCTCCAGTCTTTGATTGCCTGCCGTGCCAGTGGGTTGTAGGGGGTTGCAGCCTTCTGTTGTGCTTGGGCCGGTTCCTCCTGTTGTCGCTGCCTCTAAGGTTCTATGTGCCCGTGGCTTGCGTGCCTGGGCGCGGATTCCCTGCATTTCTAGGGAGTTGGATACAGTGGGGGTGGACAGTTTGGATGACCTGTGGCCGGACCCTAAGCACTCGAGGTGCTCTTCGAATGCTCTGCCCCCTAAAGGTCCCGACTGGGCCGACGGGGGATTTTGCTAGCTGCAGTCTTCGGACGACGAGATGCCTGGGCCTGTTGGGTTGCCTGGTGGTGTTCCGACGGATGCGGCGTTGATGGTAGCGTTTGTACATGCGGCTGGTGTGGGGGACTGATGGTTCCTAGGTGCCCCCCCCCCTACCGCCCTGACTGTAGGCTCCTCGGAGTGGGGGATGGTTACCCCTGCTGTGTCGGGTTCTGTGAGAGGCTTGGTGGTGGTGCTCTGGAAGGACGCTCGTCCGAAGGCCGCCGTGGATGCGCAGAAGAAGGGTGTTCCCATGTGGGCACTGTGCCCTTGCCACCTGTCCTGAAGTCCGATGTGCAGCTGCCCTCTGTGCTCCCCCCACCCCCCTTTGGTGATGGCCCCAGTTTTGCCGCCCTCTGTGCAACTGTTCCCTCTGAAGTCGCCCCCTGTGCTGCTGCCCCCTAACGGGGAAAGGTTCGACATGTCGAAGGACGCCATGACGGTGGCTGTCGTGGGGTCGGGCCCCCGTGCCGGGGGTCAGTGTGCCGCCGGCCCCCCGTGAATCTGCCTTTGGTGTGGGTACAAAGCGTAAGGTGTTTCTTTGACTTTGATGTTTATGAAGCGCCCTATGCCGCTGCCAGGTGGTCGCCAAATTGACAGATGGGACTGGGCCCTCTGGGAGGCATACTGTCTATGGTATCCTAAGGCTGATTTTCCGTATAAATATGTGTAGGCATTGCCTTGATTTGCTGTATATATTGTGGAGTGTTCCTCCATGTGCTTGTGCCCCTGTGTTCGGTGATTGAATGTTCCTTTAGGTTTCTGGTTTTATTTGCCATTTTTGTGTTCTTATGTAATTAAACTATTTTTCTGTACTTATGCTGAGTTTGTTTTGCAGTTGTTTGGTAATTAGTTGTGAATGTTGCGATATTTATGTTCTGTGGTACTTCAGTGCCTTTTATTTTTTCCGTAGTATGCCATTGGCAAATAAATTAATAAAAACAGCTCTACTCATCAAG
>WNGS01001312.1:41565835-41583929 GCA_020271785.1 Procambarus virginalis | reverse complement strand
ACACTTGGGTGGGTACACCATGACGTCAGAACACTTGGGTGGGTACACCATGACGTCAGAACACTTGGGTGGGTACACCATGACGTCAGAACACTTGGGTGGGTACACCATGACGTCAGAACACTTGGGTGGGTACACCATGACGTCAGAACACTTGGGTGGGTACACCATGACGTCAGAATAGGACGGTAGGCTCAACCTGACTTCAGAGAAGAGATCTACCATGATGTCTGAGTCCGAACAGAGGCACGATGACGTCACAGCATGAAAGGAAGCCCATCATGATGTCAGAGTACGACAAGAGGCCCTCATGGCGTTAGAGCATGAGACAATGTCACCTTGACGTCAGAGTACAAAGGACTAACACCTTGATGTCATAGCACAAGATGTTGCCTAATATGACGTCAGAGTAACAGGCAATACCTTTCTCTCTCAGAGCAGAGCTCAACCCCCGCAAGCACAACTAGGTGAATACACACACTCACACATGGGGGGGGGGACGCGAACAAGGGGACACAGGTGGAAACTGAGTACCCGAATGAGCCACAGGGACGTCAGAAAAAACGTTTTCAGTGTCAGAGTAGTTAACAGGTGGATTGCATTAGGCAGTGATGTGGTGGAGGCTGACTCCATACACAGTTTCAAATGTAGATATGATAGAGGCCAGTAGGCTCAGGAACCTGTACACCTGTTGATTGACAGTTGAGAGGCGGGATCAAATAACCCCGCAAGCACAACTAGGTGAGAACACACTCACACAAAACTCTTCCCGCACGGAAACTACAAGAAAAGAAAGTTCGGAAAATAGGAAGGAAATAGGGAAAAATGAGAAAGTTGGCCAAAAAATGTTAGTGTTGGTTGGGAGGGCGTGGAGCAGAGAGGAAGGCGCGGCAGAGGCAAATGGGAAATGTTTGGGGAATGGGAAATATATTATGGGTTATGACAGGAAGCCGGCGGCTGCCCGCCGTAATGAGTCTAGTGAGAAGTGAAGGTAGATGCAAGGGTGAAGACCATAGTCTCCCGAGAATGTGTGTTTACCTGTGTTTACCAAGTGAAGAAGAACTCTCTCCTTCCCTCTTCCTTTTCCCTCTCTCACACTCGAAACCCCTCCCACAAAAAGCCCCCTTCCTCCCCACAACTAACCCCCCCCCTCCTTCACCAATCCACATACCACCCACCCACCCACCTGCTCCCCACCCCAGCACCCACCTGCTCCCCACCCCAGCACCCACCTGCTCCCCACCCAGCACCCACCTGCTCCCCACCCCAGCACCCACACACCTCCCACCAAGGCCAGTATCCCCCACGTAGCCAGGGACTCCCACAGTAACGAACGGGGTAAATAAAGCCCAACTGTGTCGAGAAGGAGCAGAGGAACCTGGAGGTCTAGCTCTCAGCGCCTAGGAGACGTCGAGTGCCTAGGAACCCCACCGGGACTCGAACCTGCGCTACTAGGACTCATCTCCATTAGTTTGCAGTCCCCGTGGTGGAGTGGTTAAGACACTCGCCTGGCGTTTCGCGAGCGCTTTGGCCAGGGTTTCGTATCCTGGCCGGGGAGGATTGACTGGGCGCCAATCGTTACTGTAGCCTTTGTTTACTCAACAGTAAAGTGGGTACCTGGTTGTTAAACAATTTGGCGGGGTCGTTAGGGAAGATTAGAATTAATTTTCCTGGTATATATATATATATATATATATATATATATATATATATATATATATATATATATATATATATATATATATATATATATCATAAACAATGGGGTCTGCGGCTGTTTATTTGACTGACTAATTGATTGGTTGATACGTCAATTTGACTATTACCTGATCGACCGAAACCAGCACTCAGAACAGCTATAATAGTCTCGGTGGATGATTGATTTATTGACAGGTTGACCCCAGGAGGCGTCAGTCACTCACCGGGAACTTGGCTGTGAGAGGTCAAGGTGTCACACAAGGCGCCGGCCAGGTGGGTATAGAAGGGGAAGAAGGGAAGGGGAAGAAGGGAAGGGGAAGAAAGGAAGAGGAGGAAGGGAAAGTGGCGGGAACAAAAGGGGGATCGAAGTAGGTGAAGAAATAAGAGGTAGAGGTAAAAAAGGAAAAGAGAAAAGGAAAGAATTTCCAAAATGATTGAGAAAAGATGGAGAAATGGAAGGAAAGGAGAGAAATAGTGGCAGTTGAGGAAAAGGGAAGGAGTTGATAAAGGCAAGAGAGTAAAGAGGGAAGAAGAAACATGGAGAGGGTTCCTGGGGAGAGGCAGAAAAGGAGGAGGAGGGAGGGGGGGGGATACTGGAGGTGTGTGGGGGGGGGGGTTAGGGGCAGTGATGGCACTGACCGACAAGGTGAACACAATGCCAGTCGTCACTGACGCCGTGTAAAGAGTCAAGGTGAGTCAAAAGTCACAGGAAGACTGACAGTCAGTAAGGAAAGTCGAACAAACCATTACATTACGTAACAAATATATTAGGGAATAAATACATTATATAACAAATGCATTATGGAACAAATCCATTATGTAGCAAATACATTACGGAACAAATCCATTATGTAGCAAATACATTACGGAACAAATCCATTATGTAGCAAATACATTACGGAACAAATCCATTATGTAGCAAATACATTACGGAACAAATACATTAGAGAGCAACTTGACAAAGTTACACACACAGTAAGAACAGCGTCGCGGTTACAGAGCTCACAGTAGATTGCTAGAAGTAACCAGCAATATAAAGTGTGGTTGGGTTGAGTGGAGACACGACGGCCAGTCATACCTGCACTTAATGCTGTGTTTAATGACCAGTTTGTGGTAGAAATGCTTGAGGGTCACATTGGTGAAGGTCGTCCCCGTATTGCTGAGGGCCAACAGCCATGAGACAGTTACCCCACCCTCTTGCAAAGCCAGTACATCTTTCCTCGAGTATATGGCGGCTTAGTCTAGATTTAGTAAACAGTTTACGAGCTGGGACACGCATCGTGAGGTGGTCCTCGACCCATGGTTGTTACAGACCTCCTCGTGGTCCTTCGGATCTCGTTCACTGTTAAATAAATACAAACAAAGCCGCCATGATTGAGGAAAGATGTAGAGGTTTCGTGAGTTTAAAGTCTGAAGTCCGATGTCCAAAGAGCTTGGAAAAGTTGGGGAGAGGAAGAATGACGAAGAGATGTAGGATGATGATGGTGTAGGCGGCGTCTTCCCGAGTAGTGTGGTGCTCCCGTCTTCGTGGGTTTCTCGGAGGTCATGGTCGTCTTACTTCAAGTTGACATTGCTGTGCTGTTTTTCGAGGTTGTTGGTGTGGTCTCCAATAGGAAATCATTAGGCCCAATTGAGAAAGCTTGGTAGGTCCGGGGCCGAGAGGCACCGTCAGGCTGAACCGGAAAATCTTCTGATTGGTTGGTGGGTCCGTGAGGGTCGGGGCGGGTGCTGGCGGAAGCCGCGTCGCTGGTGGATGATGAAGGTCTCTGAGCATCAGCCAGTTTCTGTATTTCCTCCTGTCGATGTGGGTAACGGTGGGGAAACAACAACATGGTTACCACCGCAGAGCAGACAAGGCTGGGGTTACAGAGCTCACAATAGATGCCTTGTAAATTAAGTAATGATGATGGTCTGCGCAGACGCTGCACTTGAAGACGCGTTCCGGACATTTCTTGGTGGAATGTGTATACTTGTACCACTTGAAGTATTGTTGAAGATCGCAATAGCGTTCCTTCATGATCAGGGATGGTGGACTCTTGACTCCCAAGCACTTGATCTCGTGTGTGGCAGCAAAGTCCGCTTCAACTATGGTGGCAAAGGCCAGTTTCATGACCAAGCGTTCGCCAGAGGTGTTAACGGTGACAGTGATATTGGTTGGTATCACAGGAGGGTTCTCAGCTTCGATTGCGTCCGAAAACTCTTGGAGACGTCGGTCGAGGCGCCAACTGCTGGGTTTCCTGAGGAAGACAGATCGCTCAGCAAGGTGCCGGCGAGAGAGGATCAGGTTGATATGCGCTTCTTCTGGTGTATTGCGGATGGGGGAGTGATTCGAAGTGGTCGATGGTAAAATATGGTAAGGTGATAGCAGAGGAGGTTCTAACGAGGGCCAGCCTTTAACCTCTCTACTGGTTAAATGCTGGTCGTTATGAAGAAAATATATACACAAACCACAGTTCTGCTGTGTAACCTTCAGTACAATTACTAGAGATCTAAACGTTTGACCATTTAGATATCATGAACTCAAAGACACTGTACCCTCTATGTTGTACTGCACAACTCTGAAACGCCGCCACCACCTGCTATGTTCGGAGTAAATCCCTCAAATGATGGAAAGCAGGATACCATCAATTAAGCGTATCATGAAATTCTATCCCAATTACATGGAAAGGAGGGATAAGCTTACGTTAATGTGGAAATTAAATGAAAAGGGATTATCTTTTTAATTAACTAAATGCTTGTTGATTTGCATGAGGAACTAGGTGCAGACATGAGGCTTGCATTCAACAGTAATGTGAAATAAACATGGGAAAAATTCCATTAAACAACATAAATTCTATAACTATTTATTAAGCCAAAATTATGCATCAAAATAATATTTAGTAAACACCCCGACGAAAGCCCTACCTTACTGAGGTAATGTAAATCCTATAACAATAAATATGGACTTCTACAACGAAATCCTATCCTATAACAATCCTAAATCAAATCCTATAACAATAAATATGGACTCAGCAACGCATGTGCGTTGCTGAGCCACAGCAACCTTCCCGTCTCCCAGTCCTCCCCACCATTCCCCCCTCCCCCGTCCCCTCGTCCTCCCAGCCATTCCTCCCTCCCTCGTCTGATGATCAAATGATCTGATGTTTTCATCAGAAAATTGGGAACATCAAATGATATGAGGCTAGATTCACGAATAAATTATGCAAACACTTATGAACCTGTACATCTTTTCTCAATCTTTGGCGGCTTTCTTTACAATTATTAAACAGTTAATGAGCTCCGAAGCACCAGGAGGCTGTTTATAACAATAACAACAGTTGATTGGCAAGTTTTCATGCTTGTAAACTGTTTAATAAATGTAACCAAAGCCGTCAAAGATTGAGGAACGATGTACACGTTCGTAAGTACTTGTGTAACAGCTTCATGAACCTGGTCCCAGATGTTCTCATCACTGAAACATAAGAAAAACAGTTCAAAAAACGAAATGAAAAATAATGAAAAAATAAAAAAATATACTATACTCACGAAATGGTAAACAACACAGCTCAATTCTAACGTAATGTCACACAAAATAATTAAATCAAAATGAAAATAATCGAAATTTATAAAAATTCAATTTATCAATGAAATCGGAAACATTGAAATGGAATCGTATCATATTTAGTATAGCATGTGATGGTCTTACGTGCAACAGATGGTGCTGTTTTTCAAAAACGCATATTTTAACTTGTCACAGGGGTGGCATCTATATAGTAGGTATATAAAAACACGCGGGTACTCGAACGGAATGTTGTGTAAAAATTTCAGAGCAATCGGTGAAGAACTTTTGGAGATTACAGCGTGTGTTGCTATTACAGTCAACAGATGGCGCTGTTTTTCGAAAAAAATATGTTTTTTTCCTGTCACAGGTGAGGCATGTATATAGTAGGTATATAAAAACACGCGCCTATTCGAATGCAACATTGTGTCAAAATTTCAAAGCAATCGGTAAAGAGGTTTCGAAGATTTTCCTAACATGAAAATCAATTATTCTACATAACTCTTGATAATGTTTGACAGAGTTTGATGTATTGTTATGTCTGGCACAGTTGTGTAATTGACTTAAGCAACTTTCTTTCGTGGGAGTAACTGTCGGGGAGAAAGTTGAGAGTGCCAAGGTGACTTTGGTCGCTACACGAAGAAAGTCCAGTAAGGAACGTACAAGACATAGAGAGAGAGAGAGAGAGAGAGAAGGTGGGGAGAGTGACTAAGAGGGAGAGAATGAGAGTGAGAGTAAGAGAACAGAGACAAAGATCGAACGTGAACATGTAACAGAGAACTTTTTCGATCCATTCACAGTTCATCTGCCATGACAATGTGTATTACAATACCACAACTGAACTCACTTTAATATTACAACACATTACAAGAATCTAAACTACTGCTGATCCCTATCTGTTATTTCTGCCCCCTCCTCCTTCTTCTACTTCTGCTACATCTGCTTCACCTGCTACCTCCGCTGCTACTACCACCTCGAACTAGTACCAGCCATAACCACCGCTCCTACCTTTACTACCCAGTCTTATTATTGGAGGGGGGCGGGGGGAGAAGAATGACTGGCTTCCCACCTCAGTGCCTGTTGCCCAGCCTCGACCTTTTCCACGACAATTACAGCATTTTGAGCGTAGTATGAGCGTAGTATGAGCGAAGTATGAGCGTAGTATGAGTGTAGAGGCACCGGGGAAGGTTGTGTGTGCAGACACGCCTTACAGCGGCCGGGGCCCAGCACGAGCCTCTCTACATCAAAGGAACGTGAAATGCAAAATAAATATTTGCTTTCATATGCAGCGAGGGAGAAAAAAAATGAGAGACAGACAAACAGACAGACAAGCAGATAGAGAAGGAGACAGGCAGACAGGCAGACAGACAGACAGGCAGGAAGACAAAGATTGACAGTCGTAAACAAATAATGAAAAAATCAGATACAGAATGAGACAAATTGCCGCGAGAAACGCGAACAAACAAACAAACAAAGCATATATAGTCCAACTGTCAAACAGACGGAACCAAACAGTAGCAGGAGACGCCAAGGAATCTCATCAGGAAAATCAATTAAAAGACAGGTGTGACCTGCCACTGGAGCCAAGACGTGTTACAGCGGCGCCTCACGACGACTGTGAGTGGCGTCCCTCACGCGGAACCACCACCAGGAGCTGCAGGTGACTGGTGAGGAGGATCTCACTCACCTTAACCACTCACTCGACTGGAAAAGCCTCCAGTTACCGACAGAGCGGATGCTGTCCGTCCTCACCTAACTGTGCTCGTGGGTGGACGAGTGAGAACACTCTTAGCATGGCGGGTGTTCTTGGGTGGTCGAAATGTTGGGTTTAAACTTCCGAGTTTCGATCTCTTTTAAGGATCAGTGTGGTCAAGCGGCCGGCGTACTAGCTGTATGCAGGTGCGCGAACGTCTGTGCATTCTGGGTTCGACTCTCTTGCAGGGTTGAGCCCTGATCCTTAAAAGAGATCGAAACTCGGAAGTTTAAACCCAACATTTCGACCACCAAAGAACACTGGCCATGGTAAGAGATCAGAATTCATTGTTCACCAGTCAGTTCCATTACCAGGGAGAACACGAGCCACATATTCACATGTAAACTTGTCTACACCACAAGTCAAAGGTAAACACACAAAGAGCAAAGGGTTGGGTAAGAACTCCCGAGGAGTTTCGATCTCTTTTTAAGGGTCAGCGTGGTCAAGCGGTCGGCGTACTAGTTGTGTACAGGTGCACGAACATCTGTGTCTTCTGGGCTAGAGTCTCTTGCAGGGGTTGAGCCCTTTGTGTGTTTACCTCTGACTTCTAATTTAGGCAAGTATCCGTGTAATATATATATATATATATATATATATATATATATATATATATATATATATATATATATATATATATATATATATAAGAAAAGAACGAGACAAATCAAGAGAGAGAGACAGACAGACAAAGAGAGACAGAGACAGAGAGAGAGAGAGAGACAGAGAGAGAGAGAGGGGGGAGGGGGACATAACGGAGGCAGCATCATCATGGCAGCGGGAGAATGTCACACTCAGGTTATTTTGTTGTATTTTACCACTGGAATTTTGTGAAGAACTTTGTCTTGCCTCGACCACCGGGCTTCCGCAAGCCTCACACAATCTGTGTTTGCAATTCTGAAACGGAAGTGACGAGAGAGTATTGCGATTGGTGTGTACTTGCCTATTTGTGCCTGCAAGATCCAGCTCTCTCTCTTGGACCACGATTTTCTAGCCGTCAGTTGTCTAATGCTGTCCTATTCCCCTATCATACTTGCTTTTTAAAGTTGTTGATTCATGTTGCTTCTACAACCTGCTCCTTTAGGTCATTCCATTTACTCACTTCCCCTTACGCTAAAAGAAAACTTTCTAACATTTCTATACTCATCTGCGTTTCAAGCTTCCATCCGTGGACTTGTTCTATTGGTATTCATTGTAAACATTTCCTCTGTTTCTACCATATCAATCCCTCTAAGTATTTTATACGTCTGGCTCATTTCCCCCCTCTCCCTCCTCCTTTCTAACGTCATTAGGTTAAGTTCTTTCAGTCCCTCTCTGTACCTCATCCCTCGCAGCTCTGGGGCGAATCTCGTTGCAAACTTCTGCGCCTTTTGAAGCTTCCTTATGTGTTTTTAAGATGGGGCTCCAGGATGGGGCGGCAGACTCTAAGACTGGCCTCACATAGGCGGTGTACAGTGATCTAAAAGCCTCCTTATTAAAGTTTCTGAAGGATGTCCCGACTTTTGCCAGAGGTAGAGTATGCAGCTGACGTTATTCTATTTATGAGCCTAGGTGTGTAACTAGTCTTAACCTTAGAGTTATTTTAAGTACTTTACAAGGGATACTTGTGAATGACACTGATCTGTAGTTAAGTGCCTCTTCTCTATTTCCTTTCTTGTCGATTGGCACCACATTTGCCTTCTTCCAGCAGCTGGGCAATTCCCTCCTTGTAAGTCACTTAGAGATTTGTGCTGGAGGTATGCTGAGGTCCTGTGCAGCTGTGCTGCTGCTTTTAACAACCATGGTGACACTGACCGCAGCAATAGCTTTCGTTGCATCTATTAATGTTAGTAGATGCAGTCCTTACTTCCTTTGCTGTTACCTCAATATTTAGTAGTGTCTCGTTAGGGGGCTGCTTCACATCTAGCTCTGGGAGCTGTTCACGCTCAGTAGTGAACATGGAAGCTGGCATTGAGCTCTTCACAAATTTCTTGATTTTCTGTACACTGGCCTCCCCCTTTTTCATAGCCTGGTCACTTGGTCAATTTACATCTGTGCAGGAGTTTTATTTGTGTACTCACTTAGTTGTGATTGCGTGGGTTGTGCTCTGGCTCTTTGGTTCCGCCTCTCAACTGTCAATTTATTACAGTTTACTGAGCCTTTTGGGCTCTATCATATCTACAATTTAATCTGTGTATGGAGTCAGCCTCCACCACATCACTTCTTAATACATTCCATCTGTTAACTACTTTGACACTTAAAAAGTTCTTTCTAATGTCTCTGTGACTCATTTGGGTACTCACCTTCCACCTGTGTCCCCTTGTTCGTGTTCCGCCCGTGCTAAAGAGTTTGTCTTTGTCCACCCTGTCAATTCTTCTGAGAATTTTGTAGGTGGCTATCATGTGTTCCCCTACCCTTCTGTCTTCCAGGGACGTGAGTTTCAGCTTCTTTAGCCTTTCCTCGTAGCTCATACCTCTCATTTCCGGAACGAATCTGGTGGTATACCGTTGAATCTTCTCTAACTTTGTCTTGTGTTTAACTAGGTATGGACTCCTGAACGGTCCTGAACGATTCGTTACATAAGTTTCTAAAGGCAGTTCTTATGTTGGCCAGTCTAGCATATTCCGCAGATGATATCCTTTTGATGTGGGCCTCTGGGAACAGGTTCTTTGTGATATCAACCCAAAGATCCTTCTCTCTGTCTCTTGTAGGATTTCACCTCCCAGATGGTACCTTGTGTTCAGCCTTCTGTTCCCTTCGCACACACACACACACACACACACAGTGTGTGTGTGTGTGTGTGTGTGTGTGTGTGTGTGTGTGTGTGGGTGTGTGTGTGTGTGTGTGTGTGTGTGTGTGTGTGTGTGTGTGTGTACTCACCTATTTGTGTCTGCAGGATCGAGCATTGACTCTTGGATCCCGCCTTTCGAGCCATCGGTTGTTTACAACAATGACCATGGTCCTATTTCCCAATCATACCTAGTTTTAAAATTATGAATAGATTTGCTTCCACAACCTGCTCCTTAAGTGCATTCCATTTCCCACTACTCTCACGCTAAAAGAAAACTTCCTAACATCTCTGTGACTCATCTGAGTTTCCAGCTTCCACCAATGTCCCCTCGTGCTGTTACTATTCCGTGTGAACATTTCGTCTATGTCCACTCTGTCAATCCCCGAGTATTTTATACGTTCCTATCATATCCCCCCTCTCCCTTCTTTTTCTAGTGTCGTAAAGCTCAGTTCGTTCAGGCGCTCTTCATACCCTATACCTCGTAACGCTGGGACGAGTCTCGTTGCAAACTTCTGAACCTTTTCTAGTTTCCTTATGTGTTTCTTCAGGTGGGGACTCCATGATGGGGCGGCATACTCTAAGACTGGCCTCACGTAGACTTAAACTGGCAGTGTAAAGCTCCCTAAATGCCGCCTTACTTAGGAGGCATTTAGAACATCCTGAATGATGTTCTAACTTTTGCCAGTGTAGAGTACGCTGCTCTCGATATCCTATTTATATGTGCCTCAGGAGTTAGATTAGGTGTTACGTCCACGCCCAGGTCTCTTTCTCGCGTCGTCACAGGTAGGCAGTTCCCTTCCTCCAGTTTGTCCAGGTCTTCCTTAAGGTCTCTGTCTATCTTCATCTGTCTNCAGAAGTGACTTGAACCCATACTGCCAGGAGCACTCTGCAACTGGTGTACAGGACCCCTTAACGACCATCACGACCGGACAAAAAATGATGGTAACCGATGCTAATTCCCCATCATCCCGCCGGTACTCTGTTGGTAATCTTGAGCATGGTATTACCGTAGGCATCAGGCTTGTTCGCATTTGTGTTCCTCACGTGTGCCCCAAAGAATGAGGTGATTTGATAAAATACCAAGCCCAAGATTACCATCAGAGTGCCGGCGGGGGGGATGGGGAATTAGCCTCGGCTAATGTTGAAGTTCTTCACTATGTGGCCATGTTTAAGTTCTTACTATGTGGCCATGTTGAATTTCTTCAGCATATGGTCGTGATGAAGGTCTACAGTATGTGCAGGCGATGAGTCACAATAACGTGGCTAAAGTATGTTGACTTTAACATCTTTGTTTGTGATGTAACACAAACAAACTTTGTTTGTGATGTTTAGTCAACCTCCTACAGTATGTGTACCGTTAACACTTGCCTACCTGTCACCCCCAGTGTGAACCAGCCCGCCAGCGCTGCTGGCCGTGAAGAAAGAAGGTTTGAATGTCAGGGTGGAGCTGACATGAGTGTCAGGGTGGAGCTGACATGAGTGTCAGGGTGGAGCTGACATCAGTGTCAGGGTGGAGCTGACATGAGTGTCAGGGTGGAGCTGACATGAGTGTCAGGGTGGAGCTGACATGAGTGTCAGGGTGGAGCTGACATGAGTGTCAGGGTGGAGCTGACATGAGTGTCAGGGTGGAGCTGACATCAGTCAGGGTGGAGCTGACATGAGTGTCAGGGTGGAGCTGACATGAGTGTCAGGGTGGAGCTGACATGAGTGTCAGGGTGAGCTGACATCAGTGTCAGGGTGGAGCTGACATGAGTGTCAGGGTGGAGCTGACATGAGTGTCAGGGTGGAGCTGACATGAGTGTCAGGGTGGAGCTGACATGAGTGTCAGGGTGGAGCTGACATGAGTGTCAGGGTGGAGCTGACATGAGTGTCAGGGTGGAGCTGACATGAGTGTCAGGGTGGAGCTGACATGAGTGTCAGGGTGGAGCTGACATCAGTGTCAGGGTGGAGCTGACATCAGTGTCAGGGTGGAGCTGACATTAGTGTCAGGGTGGAGCTGACATGAGTGTCAGGGTGGAGCTGACATGAGTGTCAGGGTGGAGCTGACATCAGTGTCAGGGTGGAACTGACATCAGTGTCAGGGTGGAGCTGACATGAGTGTCAGGGTGGAGCTGACATGAGTGTCAGGGTGGAGCTGACATCAGTCAGGGTGGAGCTGACATGAGTGTCAGGGTGGAGCTGACATGAGTGTCAGGGTGGAGCTGACATCAGTGTCAGGGTGGAGCTGACATCAGTGTCAGGGTGGAGCTGACATGAGTGTCAGGGTGGAGCTGACATGAGTGTCAGGGTGGAGCTGACATGAGTGTCAGGGTGGAGCTGACATCAGAGTCAGGGTGGAGCTGACATCAGAGTCAGGGTGGAGCTGACATCAGTGTCAGGGTGGAGCTGACATCAGTGTCAGGGTGGAGCTGACATCAGTGTCAGGGTGGAGCTGACATCAGTGTCAGGGTGGAGCTGACATCAGTGTCAGGGTGGAGCTGACATCAGTGTCAGGGTGGAGCTGACATCAGTGTCAGGGTGGAGCTGACATCAGTGTCAGGGTGGAGCTGACATCAGAGTCAGGGTGGAGCTGACATGAGTGTCAGGGTGGAGCTGACATCAGAGTCAGGGTGGAGCTGACATCAGAGTCAGGGTGGAGCTGACATCAGTGTCAGGGAGACATCATCGGCATTGACCAAGACATTCCTCTTCATATTTCCCCACCAAGCGCGAATGACTTCATTTTCCCCCATAATGTGTTTCTTCGGACTTAACTGAGGCAGTTAAACTGCATACTTAGACACCTGTCAAGGTATAAAGTGATTGAGACTGTGACAGTGATAGTGAGTGACAGTGATAGTGAGTGACAGTGATAGTGAGTGACAGTGAGACACTGCGAAACGGAATTCTAAATCAGTGTGTACGAAGCGCCTAAACAGGAGCAACTATAATAAACACAGTCTTCACCAGAGTAGCGAAACTCTTCCTGGAACGGGTCGACGCTTTCGTTCACGAGGGTGGAGGGGGGGGGTGGAACAGGAGTGGGGCGAGGCGCAGGGGGGGGGGGAAGAGGAACGTCTTATTAGGGGGGGGAGGAGGAGGGGTAGGAAGAGAATGAAAGAGGGAGGGAGGGGTTAAGGTGAGACAGTGGCGGCGGGTGGTGAGGTAACTTGAGGTTGTCGGCCGCGTTACCCACAATGAAAGTGACGGAGCGTACAGAGAGGGAAACTGCTGGATGTGTGCCAGGACGCGAGGTTTCGTACACACACACACACACAGGTGCGCGCGCAGGGACGCCGGCCAGGCCACCGCGCGCCGCCGCCACGGGTCGCGGACAACCCTCCCGCTATATGGCTCTGAACTCGCACGAAAGTGTTCCTGTCTTTCCTTTTGACGCATACGCACGCACCCACGCACGCACACGCACGACCCCCAAGCACACACGCTGTTCAGTCTGCGTTCTCAGTAATTTGTCACATATCACTCGTCAGAGAAATGCGATTTACATCATTTTCGTTCCGACACACTTGGACAGTACTGTCAGCCCCACGACACACCTGGACAGTACTGTCAGCCCCACGACACACCTGGACAGTACTGTCAGCCCCACGACACACCTGGACAGTACTGTCAGCCCCACGACACACCTGGACAGTACTGTCAGCCCCACGACACACCCGGACAGTACTGTCAGCCCCACGACACACCCGGACAGTACTGTCAGCCCCACGACACACCCGGACAGTACTGTCAGCCCCACGACACACCCGGACAGTACTGTCAGCCCCACGACACACCTGGACAGTACTATCAGCCCCACGACACACCCGGACAGTACTGTCAGCCCCACGACACACCCGGACAGTACTATCAGCCCCACGACACACCCGGACAGTACTGTCAGCCCCACGACACACCTGGACAGTACTGTCAGCCCCACGACACACCCGGACAGTACTGTCAGCCCCACGACACACCCGGACAGTACTGTCAGCCCCACGACACACCCGGACAGTACTGTCAGCCCCACGACACACCCGGACAGTACTGTCAGCCCCACGACACACACCAACCTCTGCTTGTTTCTTTGACAAGTTATATACGTTCTCGACTCACATGTGAGGATCCGGATTCGTTCCTCGGGCGGGACGGAAGTGATTGGGCACGTTTTCTTTCACCTAATGCGTCTGGTTACCTAAAAGTAGGGAGGAACTCGGGAGTAAGGCGAGAATTATGGGATTTATGGTAGGGAAGATCAGTAAGTATTTCGTAGATTGGGATCATGTGTTCTCTGGTGCACATTGACTCATTTAGTGAGCCGGTGGCTGAGCGAACAGAACACTGGACGCGTGATCCTGTGGTCCCGGGTTCGATCCCGGGCGTCGGCGAGAAACATGAGTTTCTTTCACCCTGATGACCCTGTTACCTAGCAGTAAATAGGTACCTGGGAGTTAGTCAGCTGTCACGGGCTGCTTCCTGGGGGTGGAGGTCTGGTCAAGGACCGGGCCGCGGGGACACTAAGCCCCGAAATCGCCTCAAGATTCCGTGGAGGAGGAGGTCAGCAGACGAAGGACTCCACAGTGACAGACAGGTCAGCACTACGGAACCTGTTTCACTTACATATATATACTTCATGAACAACTTTCTAGGTGCTCATAAGGCGAGAGTAGAGTCCTGGGGAGGACATGGGTGTCAGCAACACGCCCCAGACACCACCGCTATGTGCTGCGGGAGTCAACAACTGGCCGCAAACCTGCTCGTGAAATCAGTGGGCGCCAATGGCGGTCGACAGGCCGCAACAGCGGGTATGGAGACTGCTACTTAGTTAGACATTGAGAATAACAGTGACTACGACACATGTGGTGAGGCCCGTTGTACTGGAGTGGGAGGGGGAGGGGGAGGGTTGTGGGAGGGGGGGGGGAAGGACGAGGAAGGTGCGGGGGGGGGGAGGGTTTAGGGTGAAGGCGTTGAACAGGAACCAAAGCAACGGTAAAGAGAGGTGGCTGGAGGGTTGACTGCTAGTTATATCGCCTGTGTTTGGCCTTGGTTACTGGAGGCGGGTCCCCACCCACCCCCAGGTCCTCCACACACACACACACACACACACACACACACACACACACACACACACACACACACACACACACACACCCACACACACACACACACACCACACACACACACACACACACACACAACACACACACACAACACACACACACACACACACACACACACAACACACACACAACACACACACACACACACACACACACACACACACACACACACACACACACACACACACACACACACACACACACACACACACACACACACACACACACACACACACACACGAGTACAG
This sequence comes from Procambarus virginalis, assembly GCA_020271785.1. Taxonomy (NCBI): domain Eukaryota; kingdom Metazoa; phylum Arthropoda; class Malacostraca; order Decapoda; family Cambaridae; genus Procambarus; species Procambarus virginalis. Next base: position 41,568,826 of record WNGS01001312.1, on the reverse strand, counting down.
AGCCACAGGGCTCTGCACTTGGACCCATCCTGTTTCTAGTATATGTAAACGACCTTCCACAGGGGTATAGACTCGTTCCTCTCAATGTTTGCTGATGATGCAAAAATTACGAGAAGAATCAAAACAGATGAAGATAGACAGAGACTACAGGACGACCTGGCAAACTGGAGGAATGGTCTTGAAAATGGCTGCTAAAGTTCAACTCAGGAAAGTGTAAAGTAATGAAATTAGGCGAAGGGAGCAGAAGGCTGAACACAAGGTACCATCTGGGAGGTGAAATCCTGCAAGAGTCAAATAGAGAGAAAGATCTGCGGGTTGATATCACACCGAACCTGTCCCCAGAGGCTCACATCAAAAGGATATCATCAGCGGCATATGCTAGACTGGCCAATATAAGAACTGCCTTTAGGAACTTGTGTAAGGAATCGTTCAGGACCCTGTATACTACTTATGTAAGACCAATCCTGGAGTATGCAGCTCCAGCCTGGAGTTCATACCTAGTTAAACACAAGACGAACTTAGAGAAGATTCAGAGGTATGCCACCAGACTGGTCCCGGAACTGAGAGGAATGAGCTACGATTAAAGGCTAAGGGAGCTGAACCTCACATCCCTGGAAAACAGAAGAGTAAGGGAGACATGATAACCACCTATAAAATTCTCAGGGGAATTGACAGGGTGGACAAAGACAAACTCTTCAGCACGGGTGGGACACGAACAAGGGGACACAGGTGGAAACTTAGTACCCAGATGAGCCACAGAGACGTTAGAAAGAATTTTTTCAGTGTCAGAGTAGTTAATAAATGGAATGCTTAGGAAGTGATGTGGTGGAGGCTGACTCCATACACAGTTTCAAATGTAGATAAAATAGAGCCCAATAGGCTCAGGAATCCGTACACCAGTTGATTGACAGTTGAGAAGCGGGACCAAAGAGCCAGAGCTTAACCCCCTCAAGCACTACTAGGTTTCTCTGTGACGAGGACAAGAAGCAAGCACACTGAGCTGACACGGCCGGGGGGGGGGGGCGAGACTGACATTTACGATGCCACGGCTGACACGAATGACCTTATGAAGGTCAGGAAGACACTTACTGAAGCAGGACGCGGAGTGGGTCGTCAAGGACGATCACACCCCACCCCAGGCCACACACACACAACACACACACACACACACACACACACACACACACACACACACACACACACACACACCCCAACCGTGTGTGTGTGTGTGTTTGTGCCTGTCACACACACACATGGGTGTGTGACACACAAACCCCGACAGATGAGGATTGTAGGATTCCTCCAAGAGGATTGAACAAGTTGCAAAGATGGTCAGAGAAATGGCTACTATATAATCATGATGCGAGACCAATCACAGTGCCCAGGACAAGATATTATTTTTGGTATAGACGATGTATAATTTGTGGTGTATGCATACAGCATATTCATACTAGTACGCTGGACATTAATATGAATAGTGTTGAGGGAACCACATTCAAAGAGCCCGCCAAGGGAGACATTTCATAGTGTAGGCAGGACTGTGCTCTGATTGGTAGACGACGGCCGTGCGCAGTCGTCCTGCGCAACGCCTCCGCGCAGGCCTGGAGAGGGTCAAGAGGGACAGAGATGACCCACACCTGACCCACCACGGACGAAGCCCACCCGGCAACCACTTGTACTTAGGATATGTACTAACTGGCTGACTGACGAGGTTCTGCCACCCTCTACCCTACCTTCCCTGAGAAGCCTAGACTTGCTTCACCTACCTTCCCTGAGAAGCCTAGACTTGCTTCACCTACCTTCCCTGAGAAGCCTAGACTTGCTTCACCTACCTTCCCCGACGACTCCGCTCAAGGTCAACTATTGTAATAATATTGTATCACAACCACGGGGCGACCCCCTCCACAAATACTGTAGTAAGCCTCATAGGTTGGCCAACTTTGCCGGTAGTGCGGTCGGGTTGTTCTCGACTCACAGTCGGAAATTCCAGGTTCGAATCCCTAGCGGGAACGAAATGGTTGGGCGCGTTTTCCTTATCCAGCCCGTCCTCCAAACAAAGACCCAAAGTCCAGTCCATGCAACCCGCCCAAAGCTCCTGTTATTGAATGAAAAAGCGGTTTTACACACGACTCACAATTGGTGACGTTCGAACATTTCCGGAACTAGTGCTTCACTGACGCACTTGTGTTCGAACCACAACGCTATAAATATGCTTCACCACGTACTACAAATACAAATAATCGCCAACCGAACCTAAACACCTAACCTAACCTATGCCTATATACTGCACAATATGCTATTATAATATCAATTTATATTTAAGAAAATTTCCTGTTTTGAATGAACAGCATGTTAAAATTGATGAATGCGTCTGTGGGGGCGGCGACTGGATGTAATGGCCTTGAGTCGAGGACGGGTTGTCCTATCACCTAATGCAGCTGTTCGCCTAGTAGCAAGTAGGCACTCAGGAGCTAGTCAGCCTGTTGTGGGGTTGCGCCTAGGTGGGGGGGGGGGGTCTATAATTCGCCCTTGGGGGAAGAAGGGTGGGGAACGCGATATAAGCCTAACGTATGGTAATGGTAAATGCTATTATTACCTTATACTTTACCATTTCATTTTAAACCAACGCCCTGAATACCTAATTTACTGCTAGGTGAACAGGAGACATTGGGTTGATAGGAAACGCTCACTCACCACGCCGCAAGTAGCTGCTTACTAACTCCTGGGGTTAATAATGTATGTGCATACCTCAGTTCCCCATAGACTGCTGTTCGTTTTCTGTTGCTATCGTCCTTCATTGAATCAAAGAAAACTAGGTTTCGTTTCATATTTTAGAGATAACTAAATCATATTTTATTTTATAGGAAAAGGTGCTGACAAACTTGTGTAAACTATACTTAGGATGTGTCTTTTAGTTGCGTTTAATGTGTGTTGATTTTAGTTGACTTGACGAGAGTGACGATGGCTTCAGGATGTTGTTATAGGTCATCT
>WNGS01001312.1:41554549-41565810 GCA_020271785.1 Procambarus virginalis | reverse complement strand
GAGAGAGAGAGAGAGAGAGAGAGAGAGAGAGATGTGTGTCCATCTTCCATCAACCATATTTACTAAACAATTTACGAGCTCCACAACTCTACGATGTTGACCATACGAGCAACAACGTGGCGTGGGTAACGAACCACCTCGCTCAGCGAGTCCCACCTCACAACCCACTCATAACAACCCTCACTCAGCCACCACGACCAATCAGAGCTGCCCCTCGGGTTGTTGGTGCACGAGGAGACACCTAAAGGCCTCCCCCTCCGCCCCCCTGGACCCCTGGTGTTATAAGATGATCAATACCCACTTACGATCCAATTCTGATGCAATGATGTTCGATGCCATCCACAAAACTTTTCGTGGGTTCGACACCCTGAACACTTTCAGAATATTTTATTAGGATTTTTTCTTAGTTTCGACCTTACTGCAACAAATATATATAACAACCAGTGTTCAAAGCAGATAAGAAATAAAGACAGAATAAGGAACAATGAAAATTGCGAATTACAAAAGTAATGATGCAAATAACAGCGATCAAAGACAGATACAAAATAAATTGGAAGTCAAGGAAATAAAGGAACAAAATCCCAGGAAGAGAACCACAAAAGTCAAGAATTACAGGCAAATAAAATCACGGTCAAAAATTATCGTTGGCCAAAATATTACGAACAAATTAAACAGCTGACAAAGCAAGATAATAATAATAATAATAATAATAATAATAATAATAATAATAATAATAATAATAAACAGAAATAGCGGTATAAATAGACAATAGACCAATAAATGTAATACAGGTGTATTACGTATGTAATATGTAAAAGTAATTTTACATATTAATAAAATGTAAAAATAATGGATTTTAAATATAACTGATGATAATCGACTAAATAAAGAAACCCACAAACACAAACACGAAAGAAACCAACAAACACAAAGAAACCCACACAGTCAAACAAACCCAAACATGCAAACAAGAGACCAGACGTCAAAAGCAGACAAAAATCAGTGTCAATTAAAATGAGAAAATTAAACACGTTTTTTTTATAATTTCAAATTTAATTCATTTATTTTAAACTTAAATAAATTAATTCATTACACAATAAAACACAGACTTCAAAATCGCAAGTGAACAACCACGACCCAAAAAGTATTGACAAGGAAATTTCGTCTCCGAAGAAATTTCATGAAACGAATCCGCGACAAAAAAATTCCACACGTGCCAACATCCTCGTCCACACGTGCCAACATCCTCGTCCACACGTGCCAACATCCTCGTCCACACGTGCCAACATCCTCGTCCACACGTGCCAACATCCTCGTCCACACGTGCCAACATCCTCGTCCACACGTGCCAACATCCTCGTCCACACGTGCCAACATCCTCGTCCACACGTGCCAACATCCTCGTCCACACGTGCCAACATCCTCGTCCACACGTGCCAACATCCTCGTCCACACGTGCCAACATCCTCGTCCACACGTGCCAACAGGTCTGGAGCTCACACTGCCAAACCTCCAGATTTAAATAGATAACAGGAGCACATAAATATAAAGTTATTCTTTATCATATATTTTTCCTCTAACATTTATTTTGATGAATGAGTTAAAAAATTTACTTGTGTGGAGAGAGAGAGAGAGAGAGAGAGAGAGAGAGAGAGAGAGAGAGAGAGAGAGAGAGAGAGAGAGAAAATAAATAACATGTACAGAATAAATAGAATAGTTCATATTTCGTATCTATGGGTCGAGTTTCGGCTTCCTTAGACGGGAAGAGGGGCTGAGTTGAAGTTGGGTATTTTATGGAACTGCGGCCAATGTTTGAATAGCAGGAAATTTCCGTGAATTTTCCTGATATCACAGAATATTGCTGTATATCTCTATAATATAGAATCAGTTCCTAGGTGAGAAAGCGCCAGAGTTTACGATTCACATAGTGAATGTCCTCTGGGGTCGGACGCTAGACTCATCGTAACCATACGAGGTCATCGGCCGGGTGTTCATAGAATGCTCGCACCGCTCATCCCGGGACTCTTCTCTAGGGACTAGACGGCCAGAGTGAGTCCCGAGGGCGGACCCGCGGACCCACGTAGACAGGGAGACACAAACACTTCCTAGCCGGCACAACCTGTTCCACCATTGTTGACATCAACGTCAACTTGGTCAGATCTGCATTATTTGCCGATGCAATTCTGGTGTGTTACGGCATCCCTTTGTATGATGCAACAGTCAGCTGCACAATATGTGACTGTGGGCTCACACCGGGTACTGTGGGCTCACACCGGTACTGTGGACTCACGGTGGGTACTGTGGACTCACGGTGGGTACTGTGGACTCACGGTGGGTACTGTGGACTCACGGTGGGTACTGTGGACTCACGGTGGGTACTGTGGACTCACACCGGGTACTGTGGACTCACACCGGGTACTGTGGACTCACACCGGGTACTGTGGACTCACGCGCCAGTACCGTGCCTACAGTTGGTAGGCCGGACACGTGAGAGGAATTGCAAACCTTGCAGTGAAAACGCAAGGATTCATCCTGTTATTTATTATAACATCCCTCGTACATCTTCCCTCACTATAAGTAATAACATCTCTGCCTCCTCTGACAACCTGAGGTGTACCAATGTAGTGTATCATTGTAAATACAGCTCTGAAGACTGTGTGCTCCGAAATATATGCTATATTAGGCATGCCACGAATACCCTGAGCAGACGTCTTTCACTTCAACTTCAAGAAGGCAGTAGATCAACATCACCTCTGTCTTGTTAATAAACGAAGGATGAGAATCATAGCATTAAACAAACGGCAGCAGGAGAATTGGAGCTCATTAGCTAATGCACAACCATGCAAGCACATTTATAGTTCATTTGAATCATTATCCTCCATCCTCGCTCTAATTGGGGCACCTGCTGGATACTCGTCCTCTAGGGAACCCGAGCACCTGCCGCTCTGTTTACAACCAGGTCCTAATTACAGCTGGATGAACAGGGGGCGAACAGTTAGGTGTCGTGCCCAGTCGATCCTCTTTGCCTATGGTCTCTGCACATGTTGGGTCGAGCTAAACTGCCCGAAACGTTAGGCGTGTTAGGGGCTTTGCAAGAATGTAATCTCACCAACCCATTGTACCTTCTTGTAAATAAAATATTATTATTATAAACTGCTTGACCGCCCGACCAGCCTGGCCCTTTACGATGACGACCTCCAGCAATATAGCACAGCCCGTCCTCCTAATGTTTCCCAAACGTCAAGAAACTGTCGTACTAAAGTGTCCTTATCCTAACCTACCAGAAGACCCAAAAAACAGAAACCGGGAGAGTATGTCAATTTCGCGAGTAGCTACCATTTTCTAGAACGAGGATTCCAGCCAAGGAAAGGGCCTCGTACTACATAACAGCCTTCCAGTTAGCGACATGAGAACGACGACCAACATATCGGGCTTCCAGTCACCGACAAGAGGACCTCGTGCAACGTGGCTTCAAGCAAACGGTATTGTCACGTTCATAGCAAACGGCGACATCCGTTTGTATGCGTTGCGCTTCATACGCCAGCAGTATGTAAACAGAGAGGGTGCAGGACGCCCGCCTCGCTTGGACGCTGCTAGTCATGTACCATTATAAGTATTAAAGTTAGTAACCAAGCAATGGCTTTATATCAACCCTACAACCAAGGCCATCCACAGCAAGACACAACACCGCAGGCATGAGGATCTCGAACAACATAGCAGACTTCCAGTCACCGACGTAAAAAATGTGAAAGGCATGTTCCATTATACTTGAGATTCACTCTTCCACTTTCAGACAGTTTACCATGAAAATCGTGAAAGTATTCCGTTTTCTGTTACAACTGTTTACACTCTTGAGGCAGCTGACATCTTGCGCAAGAGTGAAAATATGTTTAATATCTTATAAAATAATGAAATAAAATATCGAACCTTTTCCGTAATATAAAAAGTAATCAACGATGACGTTATAACTATGTAATAAGATCCGTACAACATCTTCACGAGAAGAAATTCACAAAAAAATTCTGATCTACCATAAACCGTATTTAAGCAAGAATGCGAAGCAACAGCTGTTGCGGGAACGCGAGTCAGGCCGACCGTTCTCAGCAACAGATCCGGATTCACAAGGTGATCCACATACAGTAGAATATAATTGTTGACACAACTGTAGTTAAGCCCAGAGCAGAGAGCAGTGTTGCCGCTCAGGAGTGGCGTGACTGAGGTAGCAAGAGGAGGGTGTCCGTAGCGTAGTGGCAGTTCAAGATGGAACAACTTGACGACAACGAACAATAACATCAAGAATTAAACACACGAGGGTTTCCTGAGGCTTCTACTGAAGCCGGACCAGGATATCCACACAATCCTCCCTTCCCCCCCCCCCATGCTCAATCCTAACTCCCCCCCATGCACAATCCCCCCCCCACCTCTGTCATAGAGGACATCTTGTACCTCTGGAGTTCCTCTTTCAATGTCAGGGGCAGAACTGGTCCTGGATGAGAGAGCCAGAGAGGAATATATATATATATCTTTGATACCCCCTGAGTCAGGCTAAATTTGTCGCTAAAGTAGTGGTGGCAGGGGTGGTAGTGGTGGTGGTAGGGGAGGTAGGGGTGGTAGTGGTGGTGGTAGGGGAGGTAGTGGTGGTGGTAGTGGTGGTGGTAGGGGAGGTAGTGGTGGTACAGCAAGAGAGCGAAGGTCAGGCGACGGTTACCTCAGGCCGTTGGCACACTTACCAGCCGTGTCTGCGCGCGGGAGTTCCAGGCTGTTACTCTTACTGTTCCAAGACTCACCGTTAATGCTGTTACTCTTACTGTTCCAAGACTCACCGTTAATGCTGTTACTCTTACTGTTCCAAGACTCACCGTTAATGCTGTTACTCTTACTGTTCCAAGACTCACCGTTAATACTGTTACTCTTACTGTTCCAAGACTCACCGTTAATACTGTTACTCTTACTGTTCCAAGACTCACCGTTAATGCTGTTACTCTTACTGTTCCAAGACTCACCGTTAATACTGTTACTCTTACTGTTCCAAGACTCACCGTTAATACTGTTACTCTTACTGTTCCAAGACTCACCGTTAATACTGTTACTCTTACTGTTCCAAGACTCACCGTTAATACTGTTACTCTTACTGTTCCAAGACTCACCGTTAATACTGTTACTCTTACTGTTCCAAGACTCACCGTTAATGCTGTTACTCTTACTGTTCCAAGACTCACCGTTAATACTGTTACTGTTACTGTTCTCAAAGTCTTAATCGGCTTGTCAGTTACCTGATGTTACGTGTTAATTACGGTGATACGTATCATGTTATATCTTACGATGTTGTGTTATATCTTACGATGTTGTGTCGAAGCAGCTCACAAATATCCCCGTTTTTTATGCATTGGACTTAATAGGTTAGGTAGGTTGCTTGGGCTCGTACGTTGCTGGTTTGACTAAAAGGTTGGATTTTTAACGGAGTGGGACAGAGAGAGAGAGAGAGAGAGAGAGAGAGAGAGAGAGAGAGAGAGAGAGGGAGGGAGGGAGGGAGGGAGGGGGAGAGAGAGAGAGAGACAGAGACAGAGAGAGAGAGAGACAGAGACAGAGAGAGAGACACAGAGAGAGTGAGAGAGAGAGAGAACGGGTTGATCTGTCAGCTTGTGCCCACCATTGACAAGCGTCGAATTTGAAGTGGTTTAGCCTAAACCAGAAATGTGTACATGTGGGCAACCCCGACCTAGAGGGTAGACTCGTATAACACGGAGAACAGTGCTGTTGTTCATCGTGAACAATTGAACTAACGGCGCGCTAGTTTACGGAGGAGAGTGTTGTTCTAGCTGAACAATTCAACCAGTCACCTTCAGTTCTCACAAACTGTTACCTATGTATAACGGTGATGGGGGGGGGGAAGGGGTAGGGTGGGGGGATTGGGGGTGGGGAGGGGGAGGTTTTGGGGGTATGGGGGTGGTGGTATCCGGTTGTACAGGTGGTGGGGGGTGGTTTTGGTTGTGGGGGGGGGGGCGGGGGGGGGGCGGGGGGGGGGAGGACGTGTTGACCTAAGAGTGCTTACCTAACAGGAAGTCTGGTGGTGGTGGTGGTCAGGTCTAACCTTCATGCCCAACCTGTACCAACACCTTGTTGTACCTGCTGGGATGGTGGTGGGGGTGTTGGTGGTGGTGGTGGTAGTAGTAGTGGTAGTGGTGGTGGTGTTGGTGATTGTGGTGGTGGTAACATCAGTAGTGGACGACGACTGAGGACCTACAGCAGCTGGTGGAAGGTCGTCACTTGATCCTGACACTAGACTGGAGGACAACAGGAAGCCGGAGTCTGGACCCACCTCACCCGAGCCTTAAACCTACCCTGGCCACTGACGGCTCCTCTAGCATAGAGCCAGGTGTACTGAAGTATAGAGCCAGGTGTACTCACACTTATAAATACCAATGTTTGTTGCGAGTGAAAGTAGTCTACTTGTATATATATATATATATATATATATATATATATATATATATATATATATATATATATATATATATATATATAATATTGGATAAATGAGAGGGAAGAATGGAAGTAACTGCAAAGGGCCTATTGGCCCATACTTCCTCTTGATGCTTCTATATTGGTACGGAGTCTTGAAGTGGGTAGAATATAGTTGTGCATTAATTGGCTGTTGATTGCTGGTGTTGACTTTTTGATGTGTAGTGCCTCGCAGATGTCGAGCCGCCTGCTATCGCTGTATCTATCGATGATTTCTGTGTTGTTTGTTAAGACTTCTCTGGTGATGGTCTGGTTGTGGGAAGAGATTGAATGTTCCTTGATGGAGCCCTGTTGCTTATGCATCATTAATCGCCTGGAAAGAGATGTTGTCTTGCCTATATACTGAGTTTTTTTGAGGCTTACAGTCCCCAAGTGGGCATTTGAAGGCATAGACGACGTTGGTCTCTTTCAAAGCGTTCTGCTTAGTGTCTGGAGAGTTTCTCATGAGTAGGTTGGCCGTTTTCTTGGTTTTATAGTAAATCGTCAATTGTATCTTCTGATTTTTGTCTGCAGGGATAACGTTCCTATTAACAATATCTTTCAGGACCCTTTCCTCCGTTTTATGAGATGTGGAAAAAGAAGTTCCTGTAAAATAGTCTAATAGGGGGTATAGGTGTCGTGTTAGTTGTCTCTTCAGAGGTTGCATGGCGTTTCACCTTCCTTTATATGATGTCTTCAAGGATACCATTGGAGAAGCCGTTGTTGACTAGGACCTGCCTTATCCTACAGAGTTCTTCATCGACTTGCTTCCATCCTGAGCGGTGGCTGAGAGCACGGTCGACATAAGCGTTGACAACACTCCTCTTGTATCTGTCTGGGCAGTCACTGTTGGCATTAAGGCACATTCCTATGTTTGTTTCCTTAGTGTAGACTGCAGTGTTGAAACCTCCGCTCCTTTCCATGACTGTTACATCTAGTAAGGGCAGCTTCCCATCTTTCTTCATCTCGTAAGTGAAACTCAACACAGAATTCTGCTCAAATGCCTCCTTCAGCTCCTACAGATGTATGACATCAGGTACCTGTGTAAAAGTATCGTCAACATACCTACAGTAAATGGCCCGGTCTCAAGTCCATGTCAACTAAGACCCCTCTGCTCGATGGTACCCATGTAGAAGTTCGCAAACAGGACACCTAGGGGAGAACCCATGGCGACCCCATCTACTTGCTTATGCATGTGCCCATCAAGAAGGGTGCCTCTTTAGTGCAGGCTTGGAGTAGTTTGTACTAGAGTGATAGAGCTCCCCATCACTCTCCCCTCGTCAACACTCTCCCCTCCCCACCACTCTCCCCTCCCCACCACTCTCCCCTCCCCACCACTCTCCCCTCCCCACCACTCTCCCCACCCCACCACTCACCCCTCCCCACCACTCTCCCCTCCCCACCACTCTCCCCTCCCCACCACTCACCCCTCCCCACCACTCTCCGCTCAAGATCAACAATAACAACAATTGAAGAGTGAATGGTGAAGGGAAGGTGGGCGAGAGGGATGGGTAGGAGGGGTGGGGGATTTTGGGGAGGGGGGTAGAGGTAAGGTGGGGGGGGTGTTGGGGGGGTGGAGGGTGGGGGTGTGTGTAGCGGTAACACCCGGGCGATGGCCTCATTCCGGGTTGTGTACACCCTGTGTGTCTCAGCCTAGTCCTGTTATGTTGGGGGAGCGGGGAAGGGATAGGTATAGGGACCCCTCCCTCTCTGTCCCATTCTCTCCCGCTCCCCTTCCTCCGTTATCATCCCCCTTCCACCGCCTAATAACTTTCATTCCTCCTTACCCCTACTTCCACGTGGATCAAATACCTTAAGACCTTAGGTGGTGAGGAGGTCGTAAGTGGGTGGTGAGGAGGTCGTAAGTTGGTGGTGAGGAGGTCGTAAGTGGGTGGTGAGGAGGTCGTAAGTTGGTGGTGAGGAGGTCGTAAGTTGGTTGTGAGGAGGTCGTAAGTTGGTGGTGAGGAGGTCGTAAGTTGGTGGTGAGGAGGTCGTAAGTTGGTGGTGAGGAGGTCGTAAGTTGGTGGTGAGGAGGTCGTAAGTTGGTGGTGAGGAGGTCGTAAGTTGGTGCTGAGGAGGTCGTAAGTTGGTGGTGAGGAGGTCGTAAGTTGGTGCTGAGGAGGTCGTAAGGCGTGAAAACCGGTTGTCCATGTCGTAAGTCGTGCGTGTGGTGACGAGGCCGGTTACGTGAATACCCGGGCGACACATCCGGCCGATGGCGACACCGAGACTTAAGAGGAACACTTTCTTGAGTGAACACTTTCTTAAGTGAACTGATTCTTTAGTGAACACTTTCTTCAGTGAACACTTTCTTTAGTGAACACTTTCTTAAGTGAACTGATTCTTTAGTGAACACTTTCTTCAGTGAACACTTTCTTGAGTGAACACTTTCTTAAGTGAACTGATTCTTCAGTGAACACTTTCTTCAGTGAACACTTTCACGAGGGGGAACCTTCTCAAGAGAACATTTTCCAAAGAAATACAAATGATATTGAGGAAGAGACGAATAAATAAAGAATTAGAGAAAAAGAGAAAGAGAAGGAAGATGCCCAACAGTGGACTAATCTCTGAATATATATTAGAAACAAGAAGAAAATTGTCATCAGATCGGCTATTATAACCAGAGGTTATTCTGTATAACCCCTTGGTTATAACGACCTGCGGGCTAGCATAACACGGGGAGCACGAACTAAGGTTAGTAGACTTGAGGCAAAGTGAAATTCACACCAGTTGCTCCATCTGTTATTATAGTGTTATACAGGAAGAATTCCCCAACCGTTAACGTCGGGAGACTTCTAGATGTTACCACTGCTAGGCGTAGACTCGGCTACAAGTATCTCTGCTTAATTTACGCCACCAGCTGGACGTAGACTTGGTTAAATGTAAACTTTCTCATCTGAAATTTAGAGAACTCTATAAATGGTGTTCAAGAAATGTGTAAATACTTCACTTAAACTGATGTACTGTCGGGTATCTAAGCCAAGTATCCGAAGATGAGTGATTGTAGGTGCAGCCTGCACGTGACTGTAAAGCTGCCGCCCAGTTGGGTGGGTGTGGAGCACGTGACTGTAAAGCTGCCGCCCAGTTGGGTGGGTGTGGAGCACATGACTGTAAAGCTGCCGCCCAGTTGGGTGGGTGTGGAGCACATGACTGTAAAGCTGCCGCCCAGTTGGGTGGGTGTGGAGCACATGACGGTAAAGCTGCCGCCCAGTTGGGTGGGTATGGAGCACATGACTGTAAAGCTGCCGCCCAGTTGGGTGGGTATGGAGCACATGACTGTAAAGCTGCCGCCCGTTGGGTGGGTGTGGAGCACATGACTGAAAAGCTGCCGCCCAGTTGGGTGGGTGTGGAGCAGGATTATTAACTGCTTAACTGGCTCACATTTGATGTAAGTGCCTTGAAGAGTGACTGTTCTGGCCCACTTTTTGAACCACTTGCGATATATATATATATATATATATATATATATATATTATATATATATATATATATATATATATATATAATATATATAAATCCCCTTCCTGTCAGACTCTGGAGCCTCAGCGTGCGCACAGCAACACAATTGCTGTACCAGCGTTCATGTCCTCTTCAGTGGGGTCTGATAACTTGGTGAAGGAAATCCTACCTGAGCACCTAGTTCAACAGGTAGGGGTACATGATCCCTCCTTCACAGACTGCACCACCAAATAGATCTCTCTCGCAGGACCAGCACCCCACCACCGCCTTCTGAAGCCCATAAGCAATCCAGCTGGGATCGCCCCATTGCCGACCAAGAAGCTGCCACTTTGCCAGAAGCTGCGCAACACCACAGAACACTGCTCTACTTAGAGCTGTAGCAGTTCCCCATGCAGGTGACTTCCTATTAGCAACCCCAATGTCAGCAACTGGCACCCGTCTCACACCGCAGGCCCTCCGAATTGCTGTGGCTCTCCGCCTCGCTGCCCCAATCCACACACCGAATACAGGTGTATTTGCGGCTAGGCAGAGGCCGACAGGTACGGACGGCATGGCCTTCTCTGCCAAAGGACAGCAGGATGGCATGCAAGACACGGCGAGGTCAATGGCATTATTAAGAGAAGCCTTACCACAGCCGGTTGTACAGCAGAGAGAGAGCCCGTTACCTAATGTCCCGCAACTCTGATGAGCCTGTCGGTCGCCAAGACGGAATCACGGTCAACCCCTGGAAGAATGGTAGACAGTTGGGTTGGGACTACACTTGCGTTTCAACCTTAGCCAACACGTATGTTGACTAGAGTGCTAACCAAGCAGGAGGTGCGACAATCACCGGAAGCAGCCAAGTCACGTAAATACAGAGACCTTGAGCACCACTACAATTTTGTCCCCATTGCCTCAGAGACACTTGGTGCCTGGGTTAAAAGTGCTGCTAGTTTTTTGAAGGAGTTGGGGTCCAAGCTAATTGAAACAACTAGAACCCTAGAGCTGCCATTTTTCTCTTTCAGTGCCTTAGTATGGCGATCCAGAGAGGAAATGCTCACTGCATCCATGGTTCCTGCCCGCCATCTGAGCTGTACAAACTTTGACAAGTAGCCTTGTACCCTGCATGTAACCATGTTGTAACCCTTTTTGTGTAATGAAGTTTTAAAATAAAGTTAGATATATATACACACATAGTAAAAATAGGGGTGGTAGGAGAAGAAAATATCAAAGTGTTCAGTGAGGATCCACAGGTCTTCTCTGAATACTCTTTATTTTCTTCTCCGAGCTATGGGTCCCTGCACTTGCACCAGAGGTGGTAC
>WNGS01001312.1:41537264-41554010 GCA_020271785.1 Procambarus virginalis | reverse complement strand
AAAAGGGGATGTTTTGGGTTGATCCACAAAACTTCGTGTCCTATATATGTAAAAAAAAACACACACACACAGTGACCTCATCACCACCATCACCACTACCCTAACCCCCCCCCCTCCTGCCTGCCCCACAGTGTTTGAGATGCGTGTGTACATCGGCATCGGGGAGGGCATCGCCTGCGTCCTCTTCTCCATCATCTACATCGTCGCATTAGTCAAGGTAAGCTGCCCCTGGTGTCTTACAGGCGGGCGTCCGGCTGCCCCTGGTGTCTTACAGGCGGGCGTCCGGCTGCCCCTGGTGTCTTACAGGCGGGCGTCCGGCTGCCCCTGGTGTCTTACAGGCGGGCGTCCGGCTGCCCCTGGTGTCTTACAGGCGGGCGTCCGGCTGCCCCTGGTGTCTTACAGGCGGGCGTCCGGCTGCCCCTGGTGTCTTACAGGCGGGCGTCCGGCTGCCCCTGGTGTCTTACAGGCAGGCGTCCGGCTGCCCCTGGTGTCTTACAGGCGGGCGTCCGGCTGCCCCTGGTGTCTTACAGGCGGGCGTCCGGCTGCCCCCAGTCTGACCCGTCTGGACGCGGGTCTGACCCGCGTCCAGGTCATATAACTGAGACAACACATAATGCAGGGCCCCGCAGAAGCCCTCGCGCGCGTCACTGAGGCTTTGACCAGAGACGCCGTGGAGGGGGCGAGGTCGCCATGCTGTTGACCTGGTTATTGGAGGTCAGTGGCGTGTGTGTGAATGCTCTACGGGTGAGGTAAGGCGGGTAATTATCAGGAAAGAGCCCTATATAGCACTTGGGACGAAGAAATGAACACTTGTCTAGCACTTGGACGGGATGAGAGGGGGGGGGGTACAAGGAATTGCCATGCGAGGAACGGTGCCCAACCACCTGCATCATAGGGGATCGAACTCCGACCCAACGAGAAGCGAGGACTTGGTATTGGGACATGAAGCCACCTGTCAGCCCTGGGTGTGTAGTCAGTCTACCTTGTCGTGGACGACTTGGCCTCATACGACTACATTCTTAGACAACAGTGTGAGCGGGTCTTGCTACAGTATTCCCAGTGTGGCTACTCCCAGTGACGAGTATCTAGAGATAAGAGGGGGGGGGTGAAGTATGAGGGGGGGAAGAAGGGGTCGTAGGCTACAGGGTCCCGGGTTGAGTAGCTCGGGGGGGGAGCTCCGGGGAGGAGTGATCATGGCGGTAGTGCCTCTGTGTCTCGGCCTTTATCTCTCAGGCAGGAAGCGACAAATTACCTCCAGAAAGCTCTGTAATGAGTTGTGTGCGCATGTTGGGGCGAGGCGCTGGCGTGTGTGGCAACACTTGTGTGTGTGAGGCGTATAACGGGGTAGTTTTGGTGTCTTTGTGGGGATGTGCACGTGTTATATATATATATATATATATATATATATATATATATATATATATATATATATATATAATGTATATATAATGTATATTTATTCTGTTGTACCTAGTAGCCAGAACGTCGTACTTGGCCTAATATGCAAGGCTCGATTTGCCTAATAAGCCAAGTTTTCCTGAATTTATATATTTTTGTATTTCTTATGAAATGATAAATCTTGCTATTTCATTATGTATAAGTTAATTTGTTTAAATTTGAGTTAAAACTAACGTAGATATGACCGAACCTAACCAACCCTACCTAACCTACCCTATCTAAACCTATCCTAAACTAACACAACTAAGTCAATAATTTATGTTCCTAATAAAATATAATAATATTAGTTAAAATAAACTAATTGGAAACAATTTATTGAAACTAAAATGAATCACTCGGCCTATTAGGCAAATCGGGCCTTGCATAGTAGGCCGAGAAGTGCAATCTGGCTACTAGGTGCGACATATATATATATATATATATATATATATATATATATATATTATATAATATATATATATTATATATATATAATATATATAAAAAAACACACACACACTCTGCAAACCTCTGAAGCCGCTGTCTCTCCCCTACAGCACAAGCCTTCACTCACCTGGATATGGCTGATGAAGTCGTTCGCGGTGGTGGCCATCAACGTGTACTACCTGGCCGCCTGGCTCATCCGGCAGGGTCGCTACGACCACATCGAGTGGGAGAAGCAGGTGTACGAGGACCAGTTTATCTTTACCGCTGAGGGCCTCACGCTCGCCCAGATCATCATCATGGTTCTCTTCTGCCTCATCGGCGGCATCTTCACTTACAAGGTAAGCAGAGGGAAGCAGAGAGGGAGAGAAGGTAAGCCTGTGAGAAGGGATTATGTATATAATAGTAATCGGGGTCAAAACAATTATGTCGCTGATGTCATATATTTACATGAGTGATCTGTTTAGTCCTGCACTGAGCCTCCCCTTCCCCACACACTATATACCTGGCCTCCCCCCGCAGGTGTGTGAGGAGAGGACCGCAAGCAGACGCAGCCTGCGACACCGCCGCAAGTGGGGGTCGCACGACGCCACGGCCCCGCCCCTCGACAACTACGACGAGGAGGAGACCAGTACCTGAACGACGCCCTCACCAACAGCGACAAGACCCTGCCGGCGCGCGCAGCCTCCAGACAGTCACTCTCAGAGATCAGTCGTGCAGATACCTTCAAGCACTCCACCGGGGTCTAAGGCCTCGGCATCGCAATGGACCTTCGCTTCGGTGTTTTGGAAAGGCGATATATAAATATTTCCCCCCGCTAATGGCTTAATATCAGAGGGCATGAGTGACCTCTAGCACACCAATGTTTAGACTTATTTTAAACAATTAGTTCGTGTGCTTCGGTGTTGGACGGTGGCACTTTGTGGCCCTCCCCAAGCACAGGGCTTGGCACACACGATACGACACCCTCCGTGTGTGTGGGGGGGGGGGAGGGGGCAGATGTGTTCTACGAGACGGAGGATGTGTGGGACACCTCCGCTACCAGCAAGACATAAGTAATGGTTTCTAGACTTTTATTTGTGACAAATAATAGATCTAGTAGATGGATGTCCTTGCGCTCGGCGGCTGTTGCTGCTCCTTAAAAAGAATGCTTATATGCACAAAAAGATTATATGCACAAGAAAACCTGCATATTTTTTAGAACAAAAAAAAAGTCCTAGTATTTATGTACCATTCAAGCCAACCACTGCCGTAAACAGACATCAGCTCAAACACTCGTGAATCAACATTTAAAGAGTCTCGAAAAGCTTGAAATTCCCACAGCTATTATAAGCTCAAACGTTAGTTATTATCTGTGTAAAGAGCCACCAAGTCTGTGGCAACATCGCTCGAGCTCTGCGTTCCACCCACCGTTTTCTGTAACAATGTAGAGGAACTGATTTTTTTTAAATCAATGATTTAACTCCAACGAGAGAGAGAAGAGACCCATAGAGGCCAGTGTAAGTTCGACACTGTGGTGACGCTAGCTGGGGTAGGTGCTTAAGGAAGCCCCGATACAGTATTGTCAGTGGAAACCATTTTTTAGGGGCGAACGTTCGAGGGTTTCAAGCACTGTGACAATACCCGAAGGGTAAACTTGCATAAATTATAACTTTGGTGCAGGTATATAGAATTGTGTGATCTGACACATCGTGTGGTGTCCAGACAGACACATAATGTGGTGTGCTGTGTTTCCCTATCGCGACTCACTCCACACGGACACAGACGTAATATAATGAGTCTCCACAGGTCAGTGTTCGGATTATTACTATAGTAACAGAACGGTTATTTGTTNTCCATACACAGTTTCAAATGTAGATATGATAGAGCCCAGTAGGCTCAGGAACCTGTACACCAGTTGATTGACAGCTGAGAGGCGGGACAAAAGAGCCAGAGCTCAACCCCCGCAAGCACAATTAGGTGAGTACACACACACGTGTTGATGTGTGGCTATATAATATAGATAAAATATAGACGAGTCAAAGAAATAATGACTTTATCAAGAAACTTTAGATGGATTCAGACAACAAGGAATTGAAATGTTTCAATCGCACCATATTAAAAGTTAAATCTTCAGTACTTGGCGTCATTCTTCCAGACATGTTCTTACATCACGACGCGCACACCACACCATCAGGAAACCCATCAGAGACTCACACTCAGCTGCTAAACTGAGCGCCCTTCAACTCTGAATACACTGAGACTGACATCAAGCAGGTAACTCACGCTAATGATTCAGCCCATCATCTCTAGTTGTCACAACGACACAAAAATAATGTACTCACTTGCTCGAACCTGACCTAACTGGACTGGACCGGACTTTCAGTTAATTATCCGCTATATTTTATATTATAACGTTGGGTATATATATACCCAACGTTATAATATAAATTATAGCGCCCTGGTGAGACCACTCCACTGCTGGGGCTCACTGCCGGGGCTCACTCCTGGGGCTCACTCCTGGGGCTTACTGCTGGGGCTCACTGCTGGGGCTCACTGCTGGGGCTCACTCCTGGGGCTCACTCCTGGGGCTTACTGCTGGGGCTCACTGCTGGGGCTCACTGCTGGGGCTCACTGCTGGGGCTCACTGCTGGGGCTCACTGCTGGGGCTCATTGCTGGGGCTTACTGCCGGGGCTCACTGCTGGGGCTCACTGCTGGGGCTCACTGCTGGGGCTCACTGCTGGGGCTCACTGCTGGGGCTTACTGCTGGGGCTCACTGCTGGGGCTCACTGCTGGGGCTCACTGCTGGGGCTCACTGCTGGGGCTCACTGCCGGGGCTCACTGCTGGGGCTCACTGCCGGGGCTCACTGCTGGGGCTCACTGCCGGGGCTCACTGCCGGGGCTCACTGCTGGGGCTCACTGCCGGGGCTCACTGCTGGGGCTCACTGCCGGGGCTCACTGCTGGGGCTCACTGCTGGGGCTCACTCCTGGGGCTCACTGCCGGGGCTCACTGCTGGGGCTCACTGCCGGGGCTCACTGCTGGGGCTCACTGCCGGGGCTCACTGCCGGGGCTCACTGCTGGGGCTCACTGCCGGGGCTCACTGCTGGGGCTCACTGCCGGGGCTCACTGCTGGGGCTCACTGCCGGGGCTCACTCCTGGGGCTCACTGCCGGGGCTCACTGCCGGGGCTCACTGCCGGGGCTCACTGCTGGGGCTCACTGCTGGGGCTCACTCCTGGGGCTCACTGCTGGCATGTAAAATGTTCAGTAGCTTGTAGATTAGTAGATGATGTCACAGCTGTAATACAACTTCGTTTGCCTGGTGGTTCTGGCTATGTGGTGCTCTATGCGACGTGGTATGTGGAGTGTGTTGACAAAGACTGTCACACATTACATGTTCTTGTTTTAGATTCAGCAACTTGGAACAACAAGTTTCAAGTAGCACGGGCTATGGTGAGCCCGTAGTGGACTTAACACATTACTGCATTACATCTTCAAACAAGTGAAATTATAACTTATATGTAGGGCAAACTTTTGTATCACTCTGCGTGTAAACTACAATACTTCTGTAATACTGAGTGTGGACAAATTATACAAAGTATTACTTAAATATCTTATATGCAATGTATAATATTTACAGGTGCCATTTGTCATTTGAATCATATATATATAGTTCACAGTCCAGAAAAATTGTAACAAAATCAATCTCAAACAACACCCATTGGTGTCCGGTTGAGACCCTCCGTGTTCTCTAGTATAGTTTTTGTTATTTTGTTATTTTATATTATTGTGTTGTTGTTATGCGCCCAGCGCTCACAGGCTGTTTGTGCATAACAAACAAGGCGCCGCTGCTGGTGGATGTAATCAGACGGATATTGAGAAGAGAAGTATGGTGAAATAAATCATTTCCTGGTGGAAGATACAGTGGGAGGCGGAGGACAGTGTCAGGGAGAGCGTGCAGGGAGAGACGGAGTGTCAGCAGGAGTGTACGGAAGCCCGGGTTAGAGGCACCTCTCAGTCTTAAGGCAAACGGGAAGAGACACGTAAGACAAACACGGTTCCATAGTGTCTTGAGGCCAAAACAAAGCAATACAGCTTGGAAGAAATATCACGAAGAAAAAAGTAAAAATACCAGAATAACTGCAGAATCGCGAAATAATATACTAGAGTTAGAAGAGAAGCAGAGAGGCAATATACTTAATTTGCACTTTCGGGGGCAGAAACGTTGTAAAATAATAATAATAATAATAATAATAATAATAATAATAAAATATATAATAATAATAATAATATAAAATACATTAGGTTCCTATCGAGGTCCACCCTAAGGTCAAACTACTGACCCTTCCCAAGATGCAACCTCCACAACGGTTGCCTAGCTCCTGGTGTACCTTTTGCTGCTAGGTGAACAGAAGCATTAAGTGAAAGGGAACGTACCCAGTCATTTCTATCTGGCCCAGGGAATAGAACCCGGAATCCTAGTTTATGAGACGAGAATGAGGCCAACTATACTTCGAGATCCTCGAAATGAAGAGCGTCCAAAGGTAAAGTACAGGCACAGGTGCTGCCCATGCCCATAGGCACCAAGCTGTTGGTGAATGATCAGTTTAGACTGAATGGGAAGGATGGAGAACTGAAGGTAAAGAGGGAAATACGCGAGAACCACAATGAAAGGTTCCAGGAGTTCTGTGAACCCGAGCCGCTCCCGGACTGGAAGAAAGACACCACAAGCTGATAGACCGAGTAGCATCAGTGTGTCATTAAAAGGGATTAAAAGAGCAATTAAAGGAACTAAATAAAGCAGAGAGAGTGTTCCATCCAACTAACTATAAGGAAGCTGATAACATCCAACTGTTTGATACAATATATCATCCAGGAATACTATATGATAACATACAGCTATATGATACTATATATCATCCAGGTATACTATTACCTGGCATGCATACCTAGCAAGGCTCTAGTTCCTAAAACTAGCAAACCACAAAGATAAGTGATTAAAAGATAAGTTGCGGTCAACGCGGGGTAGGAGAGGCTGCCTCTCCAGCCTGAGGAAGTCATTCATTAGGCCAAATGGGATATGAAGCCGACAACACATTTTTGACTGATCAGGCGGGGGGGGGGGGATATACACCAAGAGATGTATTGCTCTTCTCGGTGTATATACATTTAGAAGTATACCACGTTTCTCAGTGTACATACACTGGTAATTTACATTTGACCAGGAGATTTTTTTATACTTTAACTATATTTGCTGGTTGGTCAGAAGCTATTTTGACCACCTTTAAGACGCGACAACGGTTGATAAGGCCTTAATCTCAAACTATAGGTTGACTACATATTTCAAGACAGTCTGAAAGCAGTTGATACTGCTGCACAAGCGGCCTATATTAATCAGCCACGAGCAATAAGCTCCCCTGAGTGTTGGGGAACATGTCAAACTGGAAGCAAAGAGCAATAGTGAGATGACACAGAGGACGACGAGGAAGAGTGGGACACAGAGTATCACAAGGCGCAGTACATGATCTGACCAGGCAAGGAAACATCATCATCTCCATGTTCCCAGATGATGCGTACCTGAAAGAAAAAAATACGTGAAATGTGGTTGCTCGTTTCCAGGTTAAGTAAATCCAAGTTAATGCGATTGTGGTAAGGAATCAACACGACCACAAGTCAAGCACGCGGGGAGGTAATGATCGGAGACTTCAGGACCGAGAGAAGATAAACAAGGGCGAGCTCGCCCTTGAGGGCCACACAGACCAGGCCGAGCTCGGCCTTGAGGGCCACACAGACCAGGCCGAGCTCGGCCTAGACGGCCACACGTTTCCAGACTCTCACCCTCGACACCTGGCAAGCTTAGCTTTGTGAGTGACTTTCAGGAACTTGAAGAGGGTGTTGTTACAGTCTCCTGTAAACCGCCTCCGTTACAGCCGTGCTGGAGCGGGCGGCCTCGGCTCCGACAGTCCTGGGACACAATATAAAACTAGTTTCAGAACCCTGAGGACTCTCCTACATAATAACAAAAGGGAAAGAGGACACATGATCGCGATATTCAAGATTTTTAGGGGCACTGCCGAAGTAGATACGAATGTCATGTTTAACACGTACAACAGCAGAAAGGTCATAGGTATAAACTAGACATTCAGCGACATGAATGTGAGGAGACATGAGGAATGAGCCATAGGAAAATGCACATAATCATTTCGTCCACAGGATCAAATGGATAGCAAACTTTTAAGACGAAATCATTGTTTTTAGACGGAGACGCAGTACTGACCTTCACTAAGTTACTCGGAGCTAAACAAAGGAGTAGATAAACAGCCTCTCTAACTCTCCGGTATTCCGAGGCCGAACTTCTCTCTAAAGCGGGGGGGGGGGGGAAGGCTTTTAAATTACTATACATTTATAAAAAAAAAATCGTGCGTATATGTGTACTTACCTAGGTGTGTTTAGAGGGTTGAGCAATAGCTCCCTAGCCCCACCTTTTCCTCCACTCCCTCCGGCTTTTTGTTTTTGCTTGTTGGCACTGTCTATTGAACCACGGGTTGTTATGTTCTCCTGCTTTGTGCTCCTTTAATGGTGGTATGAATCTCTTCTGCCTTTCTGCACCTCAGTTTTACTTGGTCCATCGTTACCTGGACCATCTTCCCTCTAAGGTCCTCCCATTGCACACTTGCCGGATGGTCTCTTATGTAGTCTCCTGTTTTATAGTCTACTCTTGTGTGTGTACTCACCTAGTTGTGCTTACGGGGGTTGAGCTTTGGCTCTTTGGTCCCGCCTCTCAATTGTCAATCAACTGGTGTACAGATTCCTGAGCCTATTGGGCTTTTATCATATCTACATTTGGAACTGTGTATGGAGTCAGCCTCCACCACATCACTGCCTAATGCATTCCACCTGTTAACTACTCTGAACACTGTGTGTGTGCGGGTGTGTGTGTGTTGTGCGTGAGTGCGTGCGTTGTGTGTGAGTGCGTGCGTGGATGTGATAATTATTGGTGTTATTAACTGCGCTTTTCCATACTCCCGCCTTCCCCTAAAGACTGTTGTGTGTGTGTTAATCCCGGTAAAAGCGAGGACAAAACCCGTCATGGTTAATAACACACTAGAAAAAGATTCAAGAGGTATTTTTACGCCATAATCGTCTGCAGCGTCAGGTGGAAAACTCTTACTAAACGCCATAAAGACTTGAGGCCAACGAGGAGCCAGCAATATAAACGAAAATGGCATGTTAAACGTCCTGGTTGACTGATGAACTAACGACGGTTTGTGGAAGATCCACTATACGCATGCATGGTCAAATCCACAAGGGCCGTGACGAGGATTCGAACCTACGTCCGAGAGCATCCCAGACGCTGCCTTAATCGACTGAGCTACGACATGATCAAAAAGAGTTGAAACCGAAGTTCTACTGAACTTACTGGATCCTGTAGCCTCTCCGAGACACAAACCAGGGTTTTACACAACTCCCCCATGGACTCGACCACATGCGTGGTCGTCTATTGAGCTGGCGACTGGCTAACGAACCAAAAAAAATCTTGTGGCAATATTAAAGCGGTTTTGGATAAGGATTCAACCGGCATTCTTTACGTAAATATTATCGGTTGGACCAGGACAAATCAGAACATTCTTTATTCAGTAACAGGAAAACAAATAGCTCCGCTATGATCATTCTTACCCGGATAATTTTCTTTCCTGTTTTTCCCGCGATCATCGAACCTTAAAAGGGCAAGTTGAGGATGGAGCACAACCACAACCACTGAGCAACAGGTGGTTGTAGGCGACATGCGGCGACCATGAACGTCAGCCAGACCTTTCACCACTCTACAACTACACCCAGCCCCCTATCCACTCCTAGCCCCCATCCCATCACCCCCCACCCCATCACCTCCCCTCAAACTCTGGGAAAACATACGCAGCCGTGACACTGCCTGTCGGGTGATGACAATGCCGAACGCCATCGCCCTCTACGGCCTGTTGTGGTGCACTCCAGCAACGGAGACGTCGACCTTAACGCCGCTTGCGGGTTGTGGCGCAAGTGACGCTTCCAGCAGGTCTGTGCCGCGGGGCGAAGTGACTCACCAGGCGGCGAGCGGCGAGGCATCGAGGTGAGAAGTGAGGCGACGCCGCCACAGTCCAGGTCCAGCCACCTTCCCTTACGGACGCTCCTGCACGCCGGCCCACCGCCTGTAAGTGCCACTCCTCCTTCCTCACCTTCGACACGATAATAGTGCTAATCAAGGATTCGAACCCGTCTGCGAGGCGGCGCCAGAGCGCGTGTTGTACCCGACGACGCCAGCGACGGGTGACTACCCTCCAGCACTCCTGGGATACCGTGTCGACGAAGAGGGTCGCGAAGACCTGGACAGACAGTGATTCCTGTGTGAAGAGTGCTTGGGTCGCCAGCAGTGCTTGAGTCGCCAGCAGTGCTTGGGTCGCCAGCAGTGCTTGGGTCGCCAGCAGTGCTAAGCCCAGGATCAGTGGCGTGGCATTCTTGCAATAGCACTGCAAATGTATATATTTTTAATATTGGTAATTTTGGAAATTTTGAAAGTGAAGGATGAGGCCCTGGAGCCCAACTAGTGTGAAAAGTATCTAATGTGGGGTTAGTGGTCAAGATGGTCTGCAATCTCCCCCTTTCTTGTGCTATCCTCCCCCCCCCCCACACCCCCACCTCACATCCTCTTCCCCCCCTCTCTCTCTCTTCTTTATTTTCCTGTCTCTTACCCAAAGAAGTGACAAGTGCAGATACTTGAGACATCTCCAGTGACGTTTATTTACCTTGATGAAGGTTGATTGACAGGTGCCAGATTCTTTGGTACACGTGATGAACTGGGGGTGGGCAGTGGTGATGGTGGTGGTAGTTGTGAAGGTAGTGATGGTGGTAGTTGTGAAGGTGGTGGTAGTTGTGGTTGTAGTGGTGGTGGTGGTAGTGAGAACATTAGGCCACATTCACTGGTATTGACTTGAGACTAATCTGACCTTGGAGCCGACCACAGTTATTAAGTATATTATCTGTCGACGTTATAACTGGCCACTTTACTACTACAATTAATAAATAAATAGTTTATTATTTTTAAGGTCAGGTTAGCCCTTAAGGCCGGAGACTATCAAGTGAAGAATATATAACACAGTATTCAAGTAATTATCAAAGCCAGCCTCTAAGCTTCGTAACAATTTAACTAATTGCATCAATAAGTCAATTAAGTCAATTTCCAGTCTGTTTCAACGTGAAGGGATTGTACTCCTTTATTTTATCCTGCATCCCCGCCCCCCTCTTTTTTTCTTAATCCTGGTTTCTAATTTGTCAACAGAGGACGCAGTTATTCTTACGTCTCGTTAGACACCTCGTTGACAGCGACTACAGCTAAGCTCAACCAGAATATGATTTTTTTAGGGATAGTTTCAAATCTAATTACCATGTGAAAGTGAGGTGATGGGAGGGGGTTGTAGGGAGCAGGAGGGGTGGGTGAGGGCGGGCAGGAGGGGTCGGGGTGATGAGGGGCTGGAGGGGGGTGATGGGGGCAGGAGGGGTGTGTAGCCCAGGGCGGGTCACCAACCTGTCCTCAGGCTGGGCTGGTCACAGCGGCTGCCGACCTCTCGACAACCAACAACACGGCCCCCAGGAAGCAGCCCGTAGCAGTTCTCTAACCCCCAGGTACCTATTTACTGCTAGGTGAACAGTGCACCAGGGTGAAAGAAACTCTGCCCATTTGTTTCCGCCTCCACCGGGGATCGAATCCGAAACCTCAGGACTACGAATCCCGTGCGCTGTCCACTCAGCTGTCAGGCCCCTGAATGAAACTGGGTAATGAAACATGGTTTACACACGCTTCAAATGATAACATCGAAGTATGCTGGAACAAGTGCTTCGCTAACGACCTCTGTTCGAACCACAACGCTGTAAATCCTTCACCACGTACTGAAAAATACAAATAATCGCCCAAAGTAAGATTAAACACCTAACTTAATCTTACCAAACACGGAACTTGGATGTATAATATTGATTTACATATGAGAACAAACCTATTCTATATACACAATATTTTAACATGTATGAATGTGTCTTTGAGGACGGCCGCAGCTTTAACGAGCCTGGCCTGTCGATAGCTTGAAATACAAATTACCAACAGAACCTAAACATCTAACTTAACTATACATACAATTCTAATATACAATAATATCAATTTACACGTGAGAAAATATCTATATAGAATATACAGATACCCATTAATGAATACGACTTTGGGGGTGTTGAACCGCAGTTTGGAGGGACCCTAGCCTGAGGACGGTATTGGACCCTAGCCTGAGGACGGTATGGGACCCTCGCCTGAGGACGGTATGGGACCCTCGCCTGAGGACGGTATGGGACCCTCGCCTGAGGACGGTATGGGACCCTCGCCTGAGGACGGTATGGGACCCTCGCCTGAGGACGGTATGGGACCCTCGCCTGAGGACGGTATGGGACCCTCGCCTGAGGACGGTATGGGACCCTAGCCTGAGGACGGTATGGGACCCGAGGCGGGGCTCGTGTTGCCCAGCAAATTCTCGCTCCTTCATTCACTCACTCAGTCCGTAGGTCCCCAGCGCGGCCATGAATTACGGGTTTGATAAATTTAGAAGTGATATAAATTTGACCTGGCGCCGTGATGTCATCGCCGTGATGACATCACAGGAGACGAGGAGCGAACAGCAGCGGCCCCTTCACCTTACGGCGGGGAATGGCGCCGTAGAACCCAGCGTAAACTGACGAGAGTGTTGGCCGTCCATTGGCTTAATGTTTCCCCCTCAGGGGAGAACCATGCACAGAGAGCCACGTCGTGGGCCACCAGCCAAGCAGTTATGGTTAAGAACAAGCTCATGGTCCATCAGTCATGCGCAGACGCACATGCACTCGCATGCACTCACATGCACACACGCGCACGCACACACGCACACGCGCACACACACACACACACACACACACACACACACACACACACACACACACACACACACACACACACACACACACACACATTTGATTCATTTTGATTCACATTTTGAGAAAAGATTCAGATGTATGCCACCTGACTAGTCGCAGAACTGAGAGGTATGAGCTACGAGGAAAGGCTGAAAGAGCCTCACGTCCCTGGAAGAGTAATGGGAGACATGATAACTACTTACAAAATTCTCAGAGGAATTGACAGGGTGGACAAAGACAAACTACAGTACAGTATTTAGCACGGATGGAACACGAACAAAGGAACAGGTGGAAACTGAATACCCAAATGTGTCACGGAGACGTTAGAATTTTTTTTCAGTCTCAGAGTAGTTAAGAGATGGAATGCATTAGGCAGTGATGTGGTGGAGGCTGACTCCATACACAGTTTCGAATGTAGAGCCCAGTAGGCTCAGGTATCTGTACACCAGTTGATTGACAGTTGAGAGGCAGGACCAGAGCTCAAGAGCCAGAGCTCAACCCCCACAAAACACAACTAGGTGAACACATACACCTTAGCGGCGTGGTCTGAACAACATTGGTGTGCGCCTCGCCGCGGTATGCACCATGTTAGGAGACCCAACGGTGCAAGAGGCCCTCCCCGCCCACCCGCCCACCCGCATAGCCGAGCACCGCCGCCCACCCTCCCCCTCCCAGCCAGCCAGCAAGGTGCGGCCTCGGCGTCTCCCGCACCTTGTGTGTTCCCGCGTCTGGCCTTGGTGGCTACGATTCACAACAGTTGCTATGTTCTCTTTACTTCGGCCCTCGAAGTCTCAAAGTCCGTATTTTATTATTCCTTGTTTTTGTTTAGCTTTGTACTTAAGTGCATCTGTAAGTGTGATAAGTCCTTTATTCTCTGTCTACTTTCCTCCCTCCACGGGGGTGTTCTTCGTGTGTTCTCTGTCCCTATAAGCTTTTAAAGTTCACTACACAATTCGTCTATTGTGTTCCCCTGCCCGCTGGCCTGCCTCCCTACATTCACAGTTAAGTCTATTCTAGAGTTTATCATCGTTATGTTTAGACTTCCTGAGGAAGCTGGAGGCAACAGTAAGACACTTTCCTGCCACTCAAGGCGAGGCGTAGTGAATGTCGTCAGACCTGGAGAGAGGTCCTCCTTTTGTTGTTCTTTAGTTTTTTCCTACTACAGATACGGTCATATATTTACATATTGCTAACCAGCGCATATACAATTTATTGTCCACCATGGAACAGGGTTAGAGATCTGTTAGACAATATATATATGTACAGTGTAGCGGGCTACTGAGCACTCAACCACAGACGCCTGCTGGAGTGCTTGGTAATGCTTAAGCGTTAATTACATCCCATGTATAATACATAATTGTTGCCTTACCTAGTAAATCTTGTTGACATACGGACCCTATACCCAAGTGTCCCAGTGTTCTGATAATATTTACAGAGTTCGACATGGACAAGAAAATTCCGATAACTATATATATATATGGGTGAGAAAAGTCACAGCTTTTGTCACCCCTATATCGCGTTACTCTGATTTAATTGTGTATAAGAAGGGAGAGTTTAGTGGAAAACTGTTACCTACACCAGAGTTTGTGGGTTACCTTCACCAGAGTAGGTAACCCACATACACTATATTGTTACTAATATTGAATCGCTTTCATTTACAAATTTATTTTTCCTTTCATATCCGGAACCTGTTTTACCTTCCTCTGGCGGACCTGTTTTGTTATGTTGTCCCCTAACTCCTCCTTGCCACTTCGGGGGGGGGGGGGTATAGGGTGTTTATGTAGGTTCAGGGCACCAATCCCCCCTGCCACTGGGCACGGCGAGAAGGCACCTCTAAGCATAAGAATTAATTCTCTTCTTCGCAGGCTGCCTCCTGAACCACTTGAAGGTCGCCCCAAGCAAGGTGCTTCAGAGCTTCACTTTCTCAAACATTCCACTCAATTGTCTTCCCTTCGCCTTCCCAGGACCTCGAGCCCGCCAGCTGCCTCACTGAAGGAACAGGAGGAGGAGGGAACGAAGCGGGAAGGAAGCGAGAACGCAACAGAGGGAGAAATAAAATATAGAGAGAGAGGGCGAAGCAGCGAACAAGACACCAGAGAAGAGAGAAGGACAACGAGGATGGCGTGTACCTTAAAGTCTGTCGTTGTCTGTGGGGTCTTATTGGCCATTATTGACATTGTAAGTAACGTGGGTTTTGTATCTCTTATTCTCTCTCTCTCTCTCTCTCTCTCTCTCTCTCTCTCTCTCTCTCTCTCTCTCTCTCTCTCTCGTGCTTTATGCCCTTAGATAGCTGTACCTGCTATAAAGGTCTTATATTTTAGTGGTTCCATCTGACGCGTATTGTTTGCACTTGAGTGAGATTAGGTGAGTGTCCCGCATGTGAGCAGGTTGCGCAGTGGCTCCCTCACATGTTTCTTGACTCTCTGTATGACGCTAAAAGTGGCTTAAGGAGGTAATTCCTTGTGAATGAAAAGTTTAGTTATGTCAAGCTCCTTTATATGAGATATATTGTACAATGTGTTGTGTGTGAGGTGATAAGAACATTACACAAAGAACAGGATCTGGAAATGACTATGAATATTAGACAGCTACCGGAGGGAGAGGGGGAAACAATATTATATATATACTAGCTGTACCCGACCACGCGTTGCTGTGGCTGTTGCTGAGCCACAGCAACCATCCCCTGTCTCCTAGTCCCCCCCAACATTCCCCCCCCCTCCCTGTCCCCTCGTCCTGCCCGCCATTCCCCACTCCCTCGTCTGATGATCCAAAGATCATGAATGTTCTCCATAGAAAATTGGGAACATCAAATGATCTGGGGCTAGATTCACGAAGACGTTACGCCAAACATTACGAACCTCACATATCTTTTCTCAATCTTTGGCGGCTTTGTTTACAATTATTAAACAGTTAATGAGCTCCGAAGCACCAGGAGGCTGTTTATAACTATAACAACAGTTGACTGGCAAGTTTTCATGCTTGTAAACTGTTTAATAAATGTAGCATAATGAATGCAATATATGTATCATATGCAGGATGTTGTATAATATGCAGGTTATTCTAATGTATTAAATAACTTAATAAAAAAAATTCTTGTACGATAATCTCCTGCTTAGGCAAGACGATTCTGCCTATTCCTTCACCACTTATTCAACAACACATCTGCATACTCCAGTATAAGAAATCAACACAACAACAATACATGCTCAGAAGCCTGTGTCTAAACAAGGCACACACATCCCCCCACTCCCCCCATTCCACCCATCAAGTACCCCGGAGACACCCTAGACACCTGCTGTCTGGCGCCCAGTGCCACTCGCAGGTCGACCAGACCTTAACTACATGTTTGAGACTGCCAGCGATAGTACTGCACATCAGGCCATCTACATTAGGGTGGCCGCATATATATAGGCAGCTTCTACCACCGGCCAGACCTCCACGGGAGACATCTCCCGTCACGCAGGGTGCAGTCGACCTCACAGATCTCCAGTAATCACTCTTGATACTGGTGATGGCCAAAAAGGCCAGCCACTTACGGGCTTTCATGCCCGTGCCACCTTTTGGATGGCTTAAAATCTTCATCAATCAGGCCAGACCTCAGAATACGCTTCGTGCTTCTCAAAGCCATAACATGTACCTGTAGCCTTCCAGGAAACAGCAGAGCGTACAGCTTTTGTATAAATATGTATTAATTTGCTACCTTCTCTTTGCCATTAACGTAACTGTCACTATTCATATTATTTTTGTGATTGTGTATCGCCAAGTGAGAATATGTGCAATTGTTTTATTTGTTGTTAAAGACTGTTTGTTTCTTAATATATTTGAAAGTTGTTTAATTCTACTTGGAATCGTTCCCCAGCTCCCATCACCATAAGAGGTCAGAACAGTCTTATTTACTTTATTTTACCTTTTTTTTTTATTTAT
>WNGS01001312.1:41516743-41531754 GCA_020271785.1 Procambarus virginalis | reverse complement strand
TGCCGGCCGGTGGGGGCTGCGCAGGGCTGCCGGCGGAGGGGCTGCGCAGGGCTGCCGGCGGAGGGGCTGCGCAGGGCTGCCGGCGGAGGGGCTGCGCAGGGTTGCCGGCGGAGGGGCTGCGCAGGGCTGCCGGCGGAGGGGCTGCGCAGGGCTGCCGGCGGAGGGGCTGCGCAGGGCTGCCGGCGGAGGAGCTGCGTAGGGCTATATGAGAAACAGGAGAGGAATTGTGGCAGATGTGGTGGCTGGTGGAAACGGTCCAGAGCAGAGTGTGGTGGTAGCGGAAGTCATTGTGACAGTGGTAATGGTGTAGATGTAGGTGGTAGTGGTGGTCGTAGTGGATGTAACCTACTGGTAATCATGATAGCGGAGAATGTCATAATGAGCCTGCTTGGCCGTGACTGTGGTGGTGGTGGTAGTGGTGGTGGTAGCATCGATTGGGGGGAAATAGAGGTAAGGGGGAGTAGAGGAAGGGTTGTGTCAGCAAGGCGGACAGTCCGCCTGCTTTCATAACTCTCACTGTATTTCCCACTACCAAACTTTCCTTCACCTATTCCTCTCCATTCTCTTTACTCAAAAAAAAAGAAACTGGTTCTCGTGTCAAGGACCATCTTGAACGTAAGTGGTGAGGGTCACGTTACCCCGCCCCCCCCCCTTACATCACTATCAATGGGACCCCTACGTGCACGGTGGACCCCACAATGTGCACGGTGGACCCCACAATGTGCACGGTGGACCCCACAATGTGCACGGTGGACCCCACAATGTGCACGGTGGACCCCACAATGTGCACGGTGGACCCCATCTCACCGTTGGACCCGCGAGAGCGGTGGATTACAATGGACATTCCCACAACACTCCTCGCTCTGTCAGTCCGCTAAAACTTGCTCATGTTGAAACAACTTTATCAACTATAAATCAATGTTGAAAACTCTTTAATCAATTTTGAATCAACACCCAACGTTACTGACGTTGATTCAATGTCAGTAACAGCTGAGAAATAAGTTGAGAAAACAAACTATGAACAATCAGATACGAATTTCAGACTTCACAGGACTAGACCATTGACTGAGACAACGACTGAAAGAAGGAAATATGGGTGTTCACCCCCCCCCCCCCGCCACTATGACAATCACCATAACATTACAAATCAACTTGAAAAGTTTAACGAGGCAATCTCAAACCGTCTGACCCCCCCCCCCCATCCTCGAACAAGAGGCAGACATTCTCTCTCATAACTTGCCTCAGCCAGGCACTGTGGGGGTTTCTCCTGGTCTCCGGAACTGGTCTATTGTCCGGTGTTGCAGACTCGCCCGGAGAGACAACCCAGTAGTGCTTCAGACGCAATTCATCATATTCAACAACCTACTCCCACAATACATCCTTAATGATTACAATGTGTAAACTCGGCTCAAGTCTATGATTCATCAGAGAGTAGTAACAAAATTGGTTATATATAAACATTTAATGAATAACTGACAATAATATATATGAAAACTCTCAATGAAATAAGAATCAATAATTATGACAGATCAGCTTCAATAGGCTACGACTGCAACAGAATTTCACAAGAATGACGAATCTTTACGTTATTCATCGGATGACACAAAAGTCTTTACGGCTGGCTCCACTAAATGACTGACAATATTAACCAGGCAAATAATTCAACAGTGAAATCGAAATTGGTTTCCGATTGGTGAGCCGATGGAAAACTTAGTCAATCACGTCACTCATCCTAGCCCCCCCTCCCCCCCAGGGTTCGGTCCTGCCACCGGACGCCATATTTTAAACAGCACAACATAGGCTATCTTCCGAAATTCCCAAAAATACTTTGGGCCTATTGACTATGAATATATGGGCGTGTATAACTCTTAAAACACAAATACTTATCCCCTCAAAAAAAGTTTATCGTGAACGCTGCCAATCAATCAATCAACTGTAAGTCAATCTTCGGCTATCCAGAGAATCTATTAAAACCAAAAATTCTATTAAATTAACCAAAAAACGTGAAATCAACCGCACGGAAACTGAAGGAAATTGGAACGTACCTGCAGAGTTTTGTTGATTATTGTCCCACGAGGAGCTGTACACTTCCACTTACCTGTATGGAAATGTTAGGGAATTATTTAACTGTTTTTTCTATCTTTAATACTATTATATATATACACAAAGGGCTCAACCCCTGCAAGAGACTCGAACCCAAAAGACACAGATGTTCGCGCACCTGTACACAACAAGTATGCTGACCGCTTGAGCGCACTGATCCTTAAAAGAGATCAAAACTCGGGAGTTTATGCCCAACATCTCGGTATCCCAAGGACACCCGCTACGGTAAGCAACGTGCAACAGATGGCGCTGTTAAAAAAAGTGTGTTTTTACCTGTCACAAGTGTGGCATCTATACTTATACTCACAAAATGAACGGTATGGTAAACAACACAGCTCAATTCCAAGGCAATGTCACAAAATAATTAAATCACACATCTAAAATAACTCGAAATATATTTAAAATCAAATTGTCAATGCAATCGGAAACATAAAATGGA
The DNA here is from genome assembly GCA_020271785.1 of Procambarus virginalis. Lineage (NCBI taxonomy): Eukaryota > Metazoa > Arthropoda > Malacostraca > Decapoda > Cambaridae > Procambarus > Procambarus virginalis. The sequence continues at coordinate 41,529,212 of WNGS01001312.1, read as the reverse complement.
ATCGTAACATATTTAGTATAGCATGTGTTGCTCTTACATGCAACAGATGGTGCTGTTTCTTAAAAAAAAATAATGTTTTTACCTGTCACAGGTGTGGCACCTATACTTAAACTTACAAAATGAAAGTATGGTAAACAACACAGCTCAATTCCAATGCAATGTCACACAAAATAATTAAATCAAAATGGAAATAAATCAAAATCAATGAAAATTCAATTTATCAACGCAATCAGAAACACTGAAATGGAATAGTAACATTTAGTATAGCGTGTGTTCTTACTTCGAGCAAGATGGCGATGTTTTTCAAAAAAGCTTGTTTTTACCTGTCACAGGTGTGGCATCTATACAGTAGGTACATAAAAACACGTGCGTATTTGAATGGAACATTGTGTCAAAATTTCAAAGCAATCGGTGAAGGACTTTCGGAGATTACAGCTGTGTTGCTCTTACGTCCAACATATGGCACTGTTTTTTTCGTGTCACAGGTAAGGTATGTATATAGTCGGTATATAAAAACACGCGCCTATTCGAATGCAACATTGTGTCAAAATTTCAAAGCAATCGGTAAAGAGGTTTCGAAGATTTCCCAACACATGAAAAACAGTTTTACAAAAAAGCGTGTTTTTTTCTGTCACAAACTTGACATCTATATAAAATGTACATAAAACCCGCTTGGATGTGAATGGAATGTTGTGTGAAAATTTCGAAGCAATCGGTGAAGAACTTTCAAAGAGTAGCGATTTTGAACAAACGAATATTTCCATTTATATATATATAGTGTTGCTCAAGTGGCCCCACAAAATGAGGTGATTTGATTAAATAACTATGCCCAAGATTACCATCAAAGTGCCGTTGGGATGATTGGCAAATTGCCTCGGCTACAATCATCTTTTGTACGGTCACAGATGGTCGAGTGGTTAAGATCTCCTGTACATCAGTTGCATAGTGCTCCTGGCAGTATGGGTTCGAGTCAATATAGGCTTGGTTTACTATTATGTCGTAGTGCGTAATTGTTGTGAGAGAAACCTTGTGTTATTTACAAATACATTTTTGATGACATTTCAATGCTGTATTTTTTATTGATTCCAAGTTCCTGTCAATGGAACAATTACTCCCATGCTTAGAGGGCTAAGAGGGGAGGGTGAGGGGGGAAGAGGCTAGAGGGGGTGGATCAATGGAGGGGGTAGTGGAAGGGGGGGGGCAAGGGCGGGGAGGGTGAGGATCTGTAGGGTAGAGAGGTTAGGGGTATGTGGAGGGGGAAGGGCACCCGGGCATGGCCGGGTGCCCCACAATATAATATAGGCAAGCAACGCAGTAGAATATGACAATAGAGGATGGAGGCGCCTTGTTCTTACCTTGTCCCGTAGACGAGGGCGCTGAGGCAGCTCGTCTAGTGAGGTCAAACTGTCAAGTGCAACTGACCCCAAATTGTCTGCAATATTCTCCCATTCACAAACTTTAAACGATTTTCAATCAGAATATAAACGGTGTTGCAAAGTTCGTGTTGCAAAACAGTTAAGGATCAACACTCGACACAGGACTAGAAACACTATACGGATAATTGTAGCTATTGACAAGTTCGTAATTTTGGAACAGCAGTTAAGGCTTTTTGACTGTGAATTAAAAACACTTTAAACACTTCAGAGTGAAGATTAGTCACGTGCAGAACCCCAACGGCGTTTCCTGTCCTGTTTATATGCATTTATTCTGTGATAACCAACAATGCTCTGTTAGAATCTTACTAGAGAAGACGCATAATCAAAGCGCCAGTTATGACGCATTAAAATAAACGAGGGATAAACTCATTATAAACATTACAACATCCAGTGTCTATAATAACTCACTGTGAATGGAACGTCACATGTTCTCTACTGTCTTATTTTCAGGCAGACTTTAGAAGTTTGTGGAGCCATCACAACACGACCTTCACCACCCATATCACACGTCGTAATGAGTCGACTCGTAGAGTTGGAGGGTTCAGAACCTCTTTCAAGACTCAAATTGACCCGCTCGAAGTCTATAGGGGTTTCATCCAGCCCGATCCCTATCTTGAGATAATTTCGAGGCTTAGAGTCCCCGCGGGCCCGGTCCTCGACCAGGCCTCCACCCCCAGGAAGCAGCCCGTGATAGCTGACTAACTTCCAGGTACCTATTTACTGCTAGGTAACAGGAGCATCAGGGTGAAACAAACTCTGCCCATTGTTTCTCGCCGGCCCCGGGATCGAACCCGAGACCACAGGATCACGCGTCCAGTATTCTGTTTGCTCAGCCACCGACTCCCTTGACAATCCCAGTGACATAATTTGTGTATGTTTGTTCTGCCAAACAAAAACGTAAAAAATGCATCCGTTTTACCTAACAAGAAACGGGTCTAAACAACTCTACCTAATCTATCATGACCGATGAAAAGAAAATGGGATTCGTGTGGTTCAAATGCATCGCTCACCTGCTTCAGATACCAATAATTGTCAACGTAATCAAATCACAAAATGTAGCCTAACTAAAAATAAACCTATCACTTTAATATTAATTTATAATCGAGACGCTGCCGACCTAATCAAATCTAATCTAACCTAACCTAACCTCCTCCAGACCTCCCCCCATTCCCCCCCCCTCAACTTTCATTCCATTTAAAAAAAATCGCTCCCTCCACCCACTTCCTCTCTTTAAATTCTTCCCCTAGGGTTGGGTGAAGTCAAACCAAGCAGCACTGGAGGACTGCCATATCTACAGATGAAGTAAAAATGCACCTGATGGAGCTAGACCTGATTATGCTATTTGTTCATAGTGAACTATTACTGCTTGTTCCTCGTGTATGAACGTTGTTAGTCTCTTGTAAATAAATATGTTTGTTCCGTGTGGACAAGAGCTGTTTGCTCTTTGTGTACAAGTGCTCTTTGCACTTACAAATATATAACACTCGAGGCTACTTAAGGAGAGGTTTTATAAGTGTCCAAGTATTTGTGAGAAGTTCTTCGTGGGAATCCATTTAATAAAGTAAGGTTATATTGTGACAGACTAGTTTAGGTTAGGTCATTGAAGCATTCTTTCAATCTAAGAATATTTTTGGACATATTAACCCATCAGGATCTAAACAGAGGTTTGTTGCTAGTTAAGTGAGGACTTCGATGTCCAAGAACCACATGAGAAAGTCGTTCATTGGATCAAAGTATGAGAGAGAGAGAGAGAGAGAGAGAGAGAGAGAGAGAGAGAGAGAGAGAGAGAGAGAGAGAGAGAGAGAGAGAGAGAGAGAGAGAGAGAGAGAGAGAGAGAGAGAGAGAGAGAGAGAGACAGAGACAGAGACACTATGCCTCCTGACAGGAGCCACGAGTGGCATAAAAACAATGATGGAGGGTTGAGGTGTGGGCCACAGGCGACCTGGATACCTTCCCTCCCTACACAGTCTTCCACAAGACCACAAGGACACGCAAGAAGCAGTGTGAGTGGAATGTCCAAAAATACTGCGGGAGAGGTGGCCGCCATGGCAGTACACGACGGGTGAAAGGCCATTAACTTCCCCGGAAGTTGTCATTACCTCAAGGTCGACAAGCTCTCGTTTTCTGGCGTGTTCTGATGTACCTGGGAGGACGAGATGCGGCTCTTGGGCCCCGCCTCTCAACTCTTAGTCGTCTGGTGTATATTTCTCCCGTCTCTTGGGCTCTGTAATATGTACATTTAAAGCTGTGTATGTAGTCGAGCTCCACCACTTCAATGTTCAATGCATTTCCATTGTTCACTAATCTGACACTGAACAAATTCTTTCTAATGATTCTGTGGGTCATTTGTATGTTTACTTTCTATCTGTCTCCTTATTCGTGTACTCCCCCGAATAAATAGTCCATCCTTATCTACCCTGTCTATTCCCTTAAGAATTTTGTATATAGTAATGATGTCACCCCTGCTTCTTCTCTCTTCCAGTGATGTATGGTTTATTATCTGTAGGCTTTTCCTCGTAGTTCATACCTCTCAGCTCTGGAACTAGTCTGGTGGTACACCTCTGAACTTTCTCCAGCTTTGTATTGTGTTTACCGATATATGGATTCCAGGCAGGTGCCGCATATTCCAGAACTAAACTGTCATGAACGACTCTTTGTTCATACTCCTGAAGGCGGTTCTTATATTACCCAACCTTCCGCGTGCAGCTGATGATGTTCTCTTGATGTGGACTTCTGGTGACAAGTTGGACATGATATCAACACCTTAAGTCTTTCCCACAATAGACGTTAGGCTAATTGGCCGATAGTTTGACGCAAGTGATCTATCTCCTTTCTTAAAAATTGGTACCACATTAGCAACCTTCCATGACTCTGGCACTCTGCCTGACTAATAATATATTAAATATGGTAAACAGTGGCTCGGCAAAGTTCCTCTTTGCATTCTTTAAGCACCCTGGCAAACACTTCATCTGGCCCTGGGGATTTGTTTGGTTTGAGTTTCACTACTTGTTTAATAACATCCTCCCTGGTAACTGCTAAACTAGTCAACCTGTCCTCGTCCCCACCCACATAGACTTGTTTGGCTGAAGGAAGAGTGTTAAGTTCCTCTTTAGTAAATACAGAGATAAAATATTTAATAAAAATATTACTCATCTCTTCGGCATTATCCGTTATCTGACCTGTCTCGGTTTTTAATGGACCTATCCTTCTCTAATTTTTGTTCGATATAACTGAAAAAACTTTAGGATTTGCCTTTGCTTGCCCTGCTATGGGAACTTCATAGTTTCATTTTGCCCTCCTTATCTCTTTTTCAACATTTCTAACCAGTTGGACAATTTCTCTTTCTAAACTGACTTCCTCATTCTTAATCCTTTTGCGCCAAGTTCTCTTTCTACCTGTAAGGTTCTTCAGATCCTTTTCTATCAATTTTGGGTCATTAGATCAATTCAATAGATCTTCGATCTATTCAATTTGTATGGTATACTACGTTATTGTGTTTTACTTAGAATATTTTTAAATAGGTTATATTATGAATCCACATCGAAATCTCTTTTTACATCACCCGTCGCTGGGTTCACGTCTCGCTCCAGGACCAGCGCACCCACCATGCCCAAGACTTTCCAATCTATTTCACCCAAAAAAAATTCTTAAGCTATTAAAATCAGCTTTTCGAAAATCTGGCACTTTAACACAATTCTCCCCTACAAATCTATTCCATTCTATTCTACATCTGATTTCTTTGTGATTACTGTTCCCTAGCTCACTCAATATTTCGATGTCATTAATCTGTGTTTCCCTGTTAGTTAACACTAAATCTAAAATAATATTTTCCCTCGTTGGTTCCTTAACGTGTTGCGTAAAAAAAACAATCGTCAGTTATTTCTAGAAAATCTTCTGCTTCATTATTCCCTGATCTGTTAAACCAATTTATTCCACTAAAATTAAAGTCACCCATGACAAATACTGTTAAACCTGTTATAAGATTACTGTTATAAGATTATTTGGTTTTTCGTTTAATTCTAGTCAAATAGTTTCTGTGTGGGGCTCAGTTTTGATTCCCTCTTTGAGACTACATTTCAAATTGTCCCTAACATATATGGCTACTCCAAATCAACCCTACCTAACCTATCTTAACCTAACCTAACCTAACCTAACCTAACCTAACCTAACCTAACCTAACCTATCTTAACCTAACCTAAACTAACACAACTAAGTTAATAATTTATGTTCCTAATATAATATAATAATAATAATTCAAATAAACTAATTGGAAGCAATTTATTGAAATAAAGAAAATCACTCGGCCGATTAGGCAAATCGGGCCTTGCATTGTAGGCCGAGAAATGCGTTATGACTACTAGGTACGACATATGTATATATATACCTTATTTCTAGGTAATATACCTTATATCTAAGTGTATATATACCATATTTCTAGGAGTATATACCTAGATATAAATTATTCCGTACAATATGCGACGTATGAGGTGCGTGAGGGGCTGGACCAAGGAGCAGCTGCCCCATGTATGAGGTCTGGCTGTAACTTTACCCATCACTGTAACCGCTCAGTCTGTCCTTATAAACAATACGCTGTATTTTGACGCCATAATCCCCCCCAACGTTCAAAGTAAGTAGTACTACGAAAAGTAGCGGCGTATAAACACCCTACCGTATATATACGTGGGTCAGATAGGGTTGGTTAGGTTAGGTTAGGGTTGGTTTGGTTAGGTTAGGTAAGGTTAGGGTTGATTAGGTTAGGGTTGGTTTGGTTAGGTTAGGTTAGGTTAGGTTAGGTTAGGTTAGGTTAGGTTAGGTTGGTTAGGTTATGGTTGGTTTGGTTAGGTTAGGTTAGGGTTGGTTTGGTTAGGGTTGGTTAGGTTTAGGTTAGGTTTAGGTTAGGTTAGGTTAGGTTAGGGTTGGTTAGGTCGGCAGCGTCTCGATTATAAATTAATATTAAAGTGATAGGTTTATTTTTAGTTAGGCTACATTTTGTGATTTGATTACGTTGACAATTATTGGTATCTGAAGCAGGTGAGCGATGCATTTGAACCACACGAATCCCATTTTCTTTTCATCGGTCATGATAGATTAGGTAGAGTTGTTTAGACCCGTTTCTTGTTAGGTAAAACGAATGCATTTTTTACGTTTTTGTTTGGCAGAACAAACATACACAAATTATGTCACTGGGATTGTCAAGGGAGTCGGTGGCTGAGCGAACAAAACACTGGACGTGTGATCCTGTGGTCTCGGGTTCGATCCCGGGGGCCGGCGAGAAACAATGGGCAGAGTTTCTTTCACCCTGATGCTCCTGTTACCTAGCAGTAAATAGGTACCTGGAAGTTAGTCAACTGTCACGGGCAGCTTCCTGGGGGTGGAGGCCTGGTCGAGGACCGGGCCCGCGGGGACTCTAAGCCTCGAAATTATCTCAAGATAGGGATCGGGCTGGATGAAACCCCTATAGACTTCGAGCGGGTCAATTTGAGTCTTGAAAGAGATTCTGAACCCTCCAACTCTACGAGTCGCCTCATTACAACGTGTGATATGGGTGGTGAAGGTCGTGTTGTGATGGCTCCACAAACTTCTAAAGTCTGCCTGAAAATAAGACAGTAGAGAACATGTGACGTTCCATTCACAGTGAGTTATTATAGACACTGGATGTTGTAATGTTTATAATGAGTTTATCCCTCGTTTATTTTAATGCGTCATAACTGGCGCTTTGATTATGCGTCTTCTCTAGTAAGATTCTAACAGAACATTGTTGGTTATCACAGAATAAATGCATATAAACAGGACAGGAAACGCCGTTGGGGTTCTGCACGTGACTAATCTTCACTCTGAAGTGTTTAAAGTGTTTTTAATTCACAGTCAAAAAGCCTTAACTGCTGTTCCAAAATTACGAACTTGTCAATAGCTACAATTATCCGTATAGTGTTTCTAGTCCTGTGTCGAGTGTTGATCCTTAACTGTTTTGCAACACGAACTTAGCAACATGGTTTATATTCTGATTGAAAATCGTTTAAAGTTTGTAAATGGGAGAATATTGCAGACAATTTGGGGTCAGTTGCACTTGACAGTTTGACCTCACTAGACGAGCTGCCTCAGCGCCCTCGTCTACGGGACAAGGTAAGAACAAGGCGCCTCCATCCTCTAATGTCATATTCTACTGCGTTGCTTGCCTATATTATATTGTGGGGCACCCGGCCATGCCCGGGTGCCCTTCCCCCTCCACTTACCCCTAACCTCTCTACCCTACAGATCCTCACCCTCCCCGCCCTTGCCCCCCCCCTTCCACTACCTCCTCCATTGATCCACCCCTCTAGCCTCTTCCCCCTCTCCCCCCCCTCTTAGCTCCTCTAAGCATGGGAGTAATTGTTCCATTGACAGGAACTTGGAATCAATAAAAAATACAGCATTGAAATGTCATCAAAAATGTATTTGTAAAATAACACAAGGTTTCTCTCACAACAATTACGCACTACGACATAATAGTAAACCAAGCCTATATTGACTCGAACCCATACTGCCAGGAGCACTATGCAACTGATGTACAGGAGATCTTAACCACTCGACCATCTGTGACCGTACAAAAGATGATTGTAGCCGAGGCAATTTGCCAATCATCCCAACGGCACTTTGATGGTAATCTTGGGCATAGTTATTTTATCAAATCACCTCATTTTGTGGGGCCACTTAAGCAACACTATATATATATATATATATATATATATATATATATATATATATATATATATATATATATATATATATATATATATATATATATATATAAATGGAAATATTCGTTTGTTCAAAATCGCTACGTTTTGAAAGTTCTTCACCGATTGCTTCGAAATTTTCACACAACGTTCCATTCACATCCAAGCGGGTTTTTATATACATTTTTATATAGATGTCAGGTTTGTGACGGGAAAAAACACGCTATTTTGAAAAACTGTGTTTTTCATGTGTTGGAAAATCTTCGAAATCTCTTTGCCGATTGCTTAGAAATTTTGACACAATGTTGCATTCGAATAGGCGCGTGTTTTTATATACATGCCTCACCTGTGACAGGAAAAAAAGTGCCATCTGTTGGACGTAAGAGCAACTCGGCTGTAATCTCCGAAAGTCCATCATCGATTGCTTTGAAATTTTGACACAATGTTCCATTCGAATACGCGTGTGTTTTTATATACCTACTGTATAGATGCCACACCTGTGAAAAAAAAAACTTTTTTTAAAAAGCCAGGTAAAAACAAGCTTTTTGAAAAACAGCGCCATGTGTTGCTCGAAGAAAGAACACGCACTATACTAAATGTTACTATTCCATTTCAGTGTTTTTGATTGCGTTGATAAATTGAATTTTCATTGATTTTGATTTCCATTTTGATTTAATTATTTGGTGACATTGCGTTGGAATCGAGCTGTGTTGTTTACCATACTTTCATTTTGTAAGTTTAAGTATAGGTGCCACACCTGGGACAGGTAAAAACTTTTTTTTTTAAGAAACGGCACCATCTGTTGCGTGTAAGAGCAACACATGCTATACTAAATATGTTACGATTCCATTTTATGTTTCCGATTGCATTGACAATTTGAATTTAAATATATATCAAATTATTTTAGGTGTGATTTAATTATTTTGTGTGACATTGCCTTGGAATTGAGCTGTGTTTATCATACCGTTCATTTCGTGAGTATAAGTATAGATGCCACACTTGTGACAGGTAAAAACACTCTTTTTTTTTAAAAAACCAGCACCATCTGTTGCACGTTGCTTACTATAGCGGGTGTCCTTGGAAGATCGAGATGTTGGGTATAAGCTCCCGAGTTTTGATCTCATTTTAAGAATCGGTGTGGTCAAGCGGTCAGCGTACTAGTTGTGTACAGGTGCGCGAACATCTGTGTCTTCTAGGTTCGAGTCTCTTGCAGGGGTTGAGCCCTTTGTGTATATATATAATAGTATTAAAGATAGAAAAAGCAGTTAAATAATTCTCTAACATTTCCATACAGGTAAGTGGAAGTGTACAGCTCCTCGTGGGACAATAATCAACAAAACTCTGCAGGTACGTTCCAATTTCCTTCAGTTTCCGTGCGGTTGATTTCGCATTTTTTGGTTAATTTAATAGAATTTTTAGTTTTAATAGAATCTCTGGATAGCCGAAGATTGACTTACAGCTGACTGATTGATTGGCAGCGTTCACGATAAACTTTTTTTGAGGGGATAAGTATTTGTGTTTTAAGAGTTATACACGCCCATATATTCATAGCCAATAGGCCCAAAGTATTTTTGGGAATTTCGGAAGATAGCCTATGTTGTGCTGTTTAAAATATGGCGTCCGGTGGCAGGACCGAACCCTGGGGGGGAGGGGGGGTCTAGGACGAGTGACTTGATTGGGTAAGTTTCCCATCGGCTCACCAATCGGAAACCAATTTCGATTTCAATGTTGAATTATTTGCCTGGTTAATATTGTCAGTCATTTAGTGGAGCCAGCCGTAAAGACTTTTGTGTCATCCGACGAATAACGTAAAGTATCGTCATTATGAAATTCTGTTGCAGTCGTAGCCTATCGAAGCTGATCTGTCATAATTAATGATTCTCATTTCATTGAGAGTTTTCATATATATTATTCTGTCAGTTATTCATTAAATGTTTATATATAACCAATTTTGTTACTACTCTCTGATGAATCATAGACTTGAGCCGAGTTTACACATTGTAATCATTAAGGATGTATTGTGGGAGTAGGTTGTTGAATATGATGAGTTGCGTCTGAAGCACTACTGGGTTGTCTCTCCGGGCGAGTCTGCAACACCGGACAATAGACCAGTTCCGGAGACCAGGAGAAACCCCCACAGTGCCTGGCTGAGGTAAGTTATGGAGAGAATGTCTGTCTCTTGTTCGAGGATGGGGGGGAGGGGGTCAGACGGTTTGAGATTGCCTCGTTAAACTTTTCAAGTTGATTTGTAATGTTATGGTGATTGTCATAGTGGCGGGGGGGGGGGGGGGGGGGGTGAACACCCATATTTCCTTCTTTCAGTCGTTGTCTCAGTCAATGGTCTAGTCCTGTGAAGTCTGAAATTCGTATTTGATTGTTCATAGTTTGGCTTGTGAAAGACGGTTTTCAAGTCAGAAATTCAAGAAACGGTTATGGACTACCTTTATCAGTGTTCATCTGGAGGCGTTTATTAAAGCGTCAATTGGAAAGACATTTTCCCAGATCCCTGACCAGTGGTTCCCAACCTCTTCACTACCAATGAACTCTTGTATTTCAATCGTATTTTCTTATGGGCCACTTCTAAAATACACTTACTGGTAGGTCAGTAAGGCATTCTGATGCCTTAATAACCTTCTGGAGGCTGATAAGCGTTAATAAGCCCAACACCAAACCATCTGGTGTTTGTTTAATGCTGTATATACAATGTGACGTAAATCTGAAAGCATAGAGAAGTGGCTATTCCGGCAGGTAATATGCCAGTCACATAAAATAAAAAAAAAGGTAAAATAAAGTAAATAAGACTGGTTCTGACCTCTTCATGGTGTGGAGCTGCGGGAAGATTCCAATAGAATTAAAAACTTTAAATATTTAAGAAAACAAAAAGTCTTTAACAACAAATAAAACAATTGCAATATTCTACTTGGCGATACACAATACAAATAAAATATGAATAGGTGACAGTTACGTTAATGGCAAAGAAAGGTACAAATTAATACAATATACAAAAAGCTGTACGCTTCTACTGTTTCCTGGGAAGGCTACAGTACATGTTACGGCTTGAGAACACGAAGCGTATTCTGAGGTCTGGCCTGATTGATGAAGATTAAGCCATCCAAAAGGTGGCACGGGCATGAATAGCCCGTAAGTGGTGGCCCTTTTTGAGCCATCACCAGTATCAAGAGCTGATACTAGAGATCTGTGGAGGTGCGACTGCACCCTGCGTGACGGGAGATGTCTCCCGTGGAGGTCTGGCCGGTGGTGAGCTGCTTATATATGCGAGCCACACCAAGTGTAGATGGCACTGATGTGCAGTTAACTATCGCTGGCAGTCTCAAACATGTAGTTAAGGTCTGGTCGACCTGCGAGTGGCACTGGGCGCCAGACAACAGGTGTCTAGGTGTCCCGGGTACTTGAGGGTGGAAGGGGGGAGGGGGGGATGGTGGCTTGTTTAGACACAGGCTTCTGAGCATGTATTGTTGTTGATGTTGATTTCTTATACTGGAGTATGCTGATGTGTTGTTGAATAAGTGGTGAAGGAATAGGCAGAATCGTCTTGCCTAAGCAGGAGATTATCGTAACAAGAATTTTTTTATTAAGTTATTTAATACATTAGAATAACCTGCATATTATACAACATCCTGCATATGATACATATTTGCATTACATATATGGCTACATTTATTAAACAGTTTACAAGCATGAAAACTTGCCAGTCAACTGTTGTTATAGTTATAAACAGCCTCCTGGTGCTTCGGAGCTCATAACTGTTTAATAATTGTAAACAAAGCCGCCAAAGATTGAGAAAAGATATGTGAGGTTCGTAAGTGTTTGCGTAACGTCTTCGTGAATCTAGCCCCAGATCATTTGATGTTCCCAATTTTCTGATGGGAACATCAGATCGTTTGATCATCAGACGAGGGAGTGGGAATGGCTGGGAGGACGAGGGGACAGGGGAGGGGGGGGGGAATGTTGGGGGGGACTAGGAGACAGGGATGGTTCCTGTGGCTCAGCAACAGCCACAGCAACGCGTGGTCGGGTACAGCTAGTATATATATATATATTTGTTTCCCCCTCTCCCTCCGGTAGCTGTCTAATATTCATAGTCATTTCCAGATCCTGTTCTTTGTGTAATGTTCTTATCACCTTTGTTCCTCGAACCTGTAACCCTCAAGGAGCCTATTGTCACTGTCACGCGTCTCCACTACGCCACACCTTCCTACACTACCACAGTTAATCGTTTATTGACTTATCTGATCATTATGTCTGGCGCCCTAGCGGCACCCTGCAGTGTACTCGGGTCTGGATGTTCCACGTCTA
>WNGS01001312.1:41496797-41508864 GCA_020271785.1 Procambarus virginalis | reverse complement strand
TTGGCACCCACAAAGGTGTTCTGGGAGGTCAGTGTTACATTGGAAGGACTATCATATATATTGAACCTTTGGGTAGACAATTGGTCCATCTGAGCCGGGGCGAGTTTATTGGGCAGCGTCACTCATCCTCTGAGTGGACACACCGCCATAGTGACAGTATTGGGCAGCGCCACTCATCCTGTGAGTGGACACACCGCCATAGTGACAGTATTGGGCAGCGTCACTCATCCTGTGAGTGGACACACCGCCATAGTGACAGCATTGGGCAGCGTCACTCATCCTGTGAGTGGACACACCGCCATAGTGACAGTATTGGGCAGCGTCACTCATCCTGTGAGTGGACACACCACCATAGTGACAGCATTGGGCAGCGTCACTCATCCTGTGAGTGGACACACCGCCATAGTGACAGCATTGGGCAGCGTCACTCATCCTGTGAGTGGACACACCGCCATAGTGACAGCATTGGGCAGCGTCACTCATCCTGTGAGTGGACACACCGCCATAGTGACAGCATTGGGCAGCGCCACTCATCCTGTGAGTGGACACACCGCCATAGCAGCATGTACAACACTCCCCAATAGGAAGAAAACCCGCTGTGTTGTTCATCCTGTCACTTGTACCCAGTCACAGCTGGGACTTGCTGAACTGTCTCAAGTGAACAGCTCCTCCCCCCCTCCTTGATTCCATCTTAAATAAATAATAATATATACTTCTCTGTCACTGGAGACGTTCTCTCTGATGTTCATGTGGTTCGTATATGTTCTTAGTTTCCACCTTTGTTCTCAAGTTCGTATATCAAGTCGAAACTTTGAATTTGTCCATGCTTGCTCTGTCAGTTCTCATGAGTATGTTGTATATGGTGATCATGTCTCCCCTATATCTCATCTCTTTTAGCAATTTTAACTGCGAGAGGCAAAACTGAGCATTGCATGACGTGCAAAAGTAATTATTTTGAGCATGTGCCGTATTGGCGGCATGTGAATATTTTATTAAATGATGGGTTGGAAAATGTAGGCATAACAAGAACTAAACACAATTTGGTTAAACCTTGAAAGCTCACAAGACGATTGAATGCTGAAACGCTTGACCCAAGAGCTGAAACTCAACCGCTGCAAGAAGGGCTAAGCTAGGGCATACAGGCAGACACAATGGACAGACGCACGCAACCAGACTACCGATTCGAAGTGGTAGTCGTAATTTATTGATAAAAAAGTATTTGTCTACTGCGCAATCTCCGCAGAACGGAATTCAACACACCATTGCATGGCTTCCACATTTGACTCAAAGACGGCCATAAAGGTAACTACACTATACGCTTTTCTAATAGTCTCCCATGACACGACCACCATTCTCTGTGTTTATGAGAGAAAACCGTTTTCAGAGCCCGGGTGTTCATGCGGGTCCCCGTGGGACACAGGGCCGACGTGTCCTTCATAGCTCACGATGTCCGGGTTCTGGGACACTGCCGACGGCCAGGAAGACGAGTGTGTGTAGTAAAGATGTAGGCCTCAGCTCGTCACCAGCACCTCGCCGGATACCTTAGCTAGTTGGGAGTAATTAGGACATCCCGACAAATCGTGAGTAGCTTACAAAAGCAAGAGTTGACGTCATACCGAGAGCTCGGTGTTAGAGAGACAAGAACAGGATGGAAGGGGAGTGGTAGTGATGGAAGGGGAGTGGTAGTGATGGAAGGGGGAGTGGTAGTGATGGAAGGGGGAGTGGTAGTGATGGAAGGGGAGTGGTAGTGATGGAAGGGGAGTGGTAGTGATGGATTTCAAATTAATCCATCAGTTTAAGCAACTAAGAGTTGTACTCTGTTGTTTGTAAGAATTTACCAGAATACACTTTAACTTGAGAATGTTTGGAACAACTCGATGAACCTTCCAAGTCTGTAGAAATTTCAAATCCAGGCTTGGTTGCGAAAATCAACTTTTCCTAATCTTCTGTATATCATTGTAAGCCTTATCGTTTTATTAAAATATTCTATATGTTATGTATTCTTGAATATTTAAAAATTCTAGATGTTAAATGTTCTATAATATTAAAATATGTTAAATATTCTATAATATTAAAATATTATAATGTTAAATATTCTATAATATAAAATATTCTATAATATTAAAATATTCCAGATGTTAAATGTTCTATAATATTAAAATATTATGTTAAATATTCTATAATATTAGAATATTCCAGATGTTAAATGTTCTATAATATTAAAATATTATAATGTTAAATATTCTATAATATAAAAATATTCCAGATGGTAAATATTCTAGACTATTAAAATATTCTAGATGTTAAATATTCTAGAATATTAAAATATTCAAGATGAAATTAAAATGTTCTCTTTGGGAATCTTGACAAAGCAAACATCTTGATATACTTCTTTACTTTTAATTAAAATTCAGAAGGTTTCGAACACTTCTCGTATTTATCATCAGATCTAAACTACAAAAGATAAATTAATATATGCAGGAAATCAAAGAAATCTTGTCAACATGTAATCATGTCCTGTACGAGTTACTTGATTTGCTATTCAGTTTAGTTTCCCTTTAATATATAGGTAGTCCCACACATTGGGCTCCATAGAACACCTTTGTGTATTTAACTATAATATTTTCGTTTACAATAGATTTATGAATTTGTTTTTCTGTGTATTACTTGCTGTGGGCGCACCTTGTATCTGAAGTTTATAATAACCCTCCAAGAATAATTCGAGCGCTGAAGGATAACATAACAAGAGAATTTAAATGCATTAAACCAAACACTTCCACGTTTAGAAATGTTGTAACGCCTTACTTCGAACGCGTTCGAAAATGTATTGAAGTAAATGCGTGTCATTTTGAACAAGTAATGTAACTTATAAACTGATAATTAATAAATGATATTTAAAAGTCCTAATGGTGTTCTTTAATACTTTGCCTATGCTGGGGCCAGACTTTTGGGACACTGTATATCACAGTATAAACATTTATATGATGCTGAGGGGAAAGGTGTCGGGGACTGATGGGCATAATAGATTTTAATTTGGGTGGCTTAATCTTCATCAGTCATCAATCATCATCAATCAATCACTAAGACAACATTTCTGCATCAATCACGGGACCAGGTAATATTCTCCAGCAGGAGCGAGAATATTACCAAGTGATAGAGAAGTCAACCAGTCCTCGGATCACGTCCATTCCATCCAGCGGTCGACCCCAAAGACGCATTCATCAATTTTAACATGCTGTTCATTCAAAACAAAACGTTTCTCAAATATAAATGAATATTATTATATATTAGCATATTGTGCATATTTAGGTACTGGTTAGGTTAGGTGTTTAGGTTCTGTTGGCGATTATTTGTATTTCGTGGGTGAAGCATTTACAGCGTTGTGGTTCGAACAAAATTCGTCAGTGAAGCACTTGTTCCGGAAGTGTTCGGACGTCATCAGTTGTGAGTCGTGTGTAAACCGTTTTTTATTCATAAACAAGTTCGTCCTACAAAGACCCAAAGTCCATTGCATGCACCTTGCCTCTTTCAAGCCTGACAAAAAGATATCTAGAGACATTGCAGAAGCCATACACAGACTCAGACTTGGTTACAAGTGTGACCAAGTAGTGCAGGCGATGAGTCACAATAACGTGGCTAAAGTATGTTGACCAGACCACACACTAGAAGGTGAAGGGACGACGACGCTTCGGTCCGTCCTGGACCATTCTCAAGTCGATTGAGAATCGGTCTGGTTAACCAAGTAGTGTTACAAGTGGTTGACAAGAAACGGGAGAAAAGGAGGAAACCCCACCTCCATTTAAGACTTTGACCCAAATGTCACAGTAACAAGGTTACCGCTAATAACCGAACACAATTACGGGCTCACCATAGCCCGTGCTACTTGGACATCTTGTTCTGAGTAACTAAATCTAAAACAACAGCTCCTGTCTCCTGCGCCTCACCACTTAGTATATATCCTTTCACGACCAAAGATCACATTCACTCCAAAAAATCTACCACTTTCGGGCTATTCATGCCCCTGCCACCTTTTGGGTTGCTTAATCTTCATCAATCATCCTGTCTCCTCACTTGAGAATGATCCTTATCGGTTCGAAACGTTGTGGAAATTTATAATAAGTGTAGTATATTCTACACTTAAGTTATATTATTTTTTCAACCTCGAAGCATTTGGAGGAAATTTGTTAATAGCAAACTATTTGATGTTTAGAGTGAACTGTATGATATAAAATTCTCACAAATCGCTTTCCTTACACATTATGGGGGTTTATGGTTTATTTACGTAGTCGTCAATATAAATTATTGGTTAGTAGACATTCACTACAATATTAGATTACATATATTATTAACTAAAAAGGGGAGGCATTATCTACATTTAGTGGGCCTGATCCACCAGTCATGAACAAGGATGATGACACCAAATAATCCTGGTGATTGAGTCTGGCATCAACACCTGTACTGGTGTACCAGGTAACTAGTGTTAATTCTTCTTCCTCTTCAATTACACCTGTCAAAGGGCACTTACAATAAATAGTAGGAACCTAATTATGACAGCTGTATCAGAGAAAATATTGACAATTTAAATAAAAAGATGAGAATATTGTTCACTAGTTTGTCGCTGTCTCGTGTGCTGTCATTCCTAAATCTAAATATTAATGACCAATAATATGCTAGATAGTATAGGAATCGGAAAAGACACCTCCCTTGATAGTACAAGAAGTTGTGTTGATAACGGGAGTGATAACTAGTCCCGTAATACTGTTGTCCAAGGGAAGTTATCGGAACTAAATTTCCCCCAGCGACTGATGTTAAAATTACCTGGCGACTCTCTGATTTTGATTGATGGGCGCTCACGCGTCCTGGCTCTCTCGTCCAGATGTCAAAAGTGGTGAGAGGGCCAACATTTACTCGATATTGGTACTGATAATTAAGTTGATTCAAGGGAAATGTTTTTATGATGTTTATAGTCCAGAGACTGTTGTATTAAGGATGATTCCCAGTATTAATGGTGGGGAATTTAATGACACGTGGCAATGATATCTCGTTTTCTATGGCAGGAAAATTCCACTGTGCCACGTATTTTATGAGTTAATTTGTTTATTACACAACAGTAGCAATAATATCTGCCTGTTGTATTGAATGTTAGTAAATGGTGTCGGTTTTCCCGACAGTGTGTCTGTGTACTCACCTGGTTGTGCTTGTGGGGGTTGAGCTTTAGCTCTTTGGTCCCGTCTCTCAACTGTCAATCAACTGGTGTACAGGTTCCTGAGCCTACTGGGCTCTATCATATCTACAATTGAAACTGTGTATGGAGTCAGCCTCCACCACATCACTGCCTAATGCAATCCATTTGTTACCTACTCTGACACTGAAAAAATTCTTTCTAACGTCCCTGTGGCTCATGTGGGTACTCGGTTTCCACCTGTGTCCCCTTGTTCGCGTACCATTCGTGTTAAACAGTTTATCTACCCTATCAATTCCTCTGATAATTTTGTAGGTAGTGATCATGTCTCCCCGTACTCTTCTGTCTTCCAGTGTCGTGAGGTGCAGTTCACGCAGCCTTTCCTCGTAACTCATGCCTCTTAGTTCTGGGACTAGTCTAGTGGCATACCTCTGAACTTTATCACGCTTCGTCTTGTACTTGACATGGTAAGGGCTCCATGCTGGGGCTGCATACTCCAGGATTGGTCTCATATGTGGTATACAAAGTTTTGAATGATTCCTTGTAAAGGTTTCTGAAGGCAGTTCTGATGTTAGCCAGCCTTGCATACGTCGCAGATATTATTTTCGTGTGGGCTTCAGGAGACAGGCTTGGTGTGATATCATCTTTCTCTCTATTCGTTTCATGAAGGACTTCATCTCCCATTCGGTATCTTGTGTCTGGCCTCATATTTCCACTGCCCAGTTTCATTACCTTACATATATTCGGGTTGAACTTTAGTAGCCATTTGTTGGACCATTCATTTTGTCTAGGTCATTTTGTAACCTCATACTGTCTTCCTCCGTCTTAAAATCCTCCTCATAATTTTTGCATCATCAGCAAACAAAGAGAGGAACGATTCTACACCATCTGGGAGATCATTTACATATATCAGAAACCATATAGGTCCAAGGACTGACCCCTGCGGGACTCCACTGGTGACGTCTCGCCAATCTGAGGCCTCACCCCTCACAGTGACTCGCTGTCTTCTGTTACTTACGTACTAACTAATCCAATGGAGTACCTTCCCTTTCACTCCTGCCTGCATCTCCAGGTTTTGCACTAGTCTCTGGTGTGGCACTGTGTCGAAGGCTTTCTGGCAATCCAAAATATGCGGTCTGCCTTCTCTTTCTTGCCTGAATCTTGTTGCCTGATCGTAGAATTCAGTTAATCCTGTGAGAAATGACTTGCTATCAATGAACCCATGTTAGTGTTGAGTCACAAAGTTCCGTCGCTCGAGATGTTCCAGTAGCTTTTTTCGCACAATCTTCTCCATCAACTTGCATGATATGCAAGTTAGGGACACTGGCCTGTAGTTCAGTGCCTCTTGTCTATCCCCCCCCCCACCCAACCTTCTTGTATATCGGGACTACATTTGCCATGTTCCAAATTTCTGGCAGTTCACCTGTCACCAGTGATTTGTTATACACCATGGAGAGTGGCAGGCACAGTGCTTCTGTTCCTTTAGTATCCAAGGAGAGATTCCATCCAAGCCTTTAGCCTTTGTCACATCAAACTCTAGCAAAAGCTTCTTACATCCCTACTAGTATTCCTAAACTCCTCTAGAGGTGCCTGGATAACTATTCCTTCTCTTATCTTTGGAACTTCTCATTGCTCTTATGTGAAGACCTCGTAGAATTTATTACTGAGTTCCTCGCACACTTCCTTGTCATTTGTAGTGAATCTGTCTGCGTGTGTGCGTGTGCGTGTGTGTGTGTGTGTGTGTGTGTGTGTGTGTGTGTGTGTGTGTGTGTGTGTAAATCACGACGAAATGAACACGTGATGAGCACTGTGACAATGTTAGGTCACGAAGCAAGGATTAAGACAGGAAATTCCTTAAGTATTTTCGTATTTAATAATACAACTTCAGAAGGATGTATTATTAAAAATGAAAATATTTAAGGAATTTCCCGTCTTACTCCTTCCTTGGTGATCTGACATTGTCACATTGTTCATCCCGTCTCCTTTTCTTCGTAACTTACGCGCGTCTCACAAATATAAATAAATAAATATATATACTTCTAGGCCATTGTTGTAACTTTCTCAAATAATTGCACTATTATAATTGTGTTCAAAAAAAGGACTTTCTTGCTCTAGAATACTGAGATTGAGAGCTCAAGACAAAGGAGGAAAAGAAGGAATGGAAGGTGAGGGAAGGTGAGGGAAGGTGAGGAAGGTGAGGGAAGGTGAGGGGAAGGTTCGGGAAGGTGAGGAAGGAGGGAGCCAGAGACAACAGGGGGGGGGGGGACTGACGTAATGCCCCCATGCGTCTCTTTGACGGTTCTTCTGTGGATGAGACAAGTGTGAGATATTGTGGGGTTGACACNAACAAGCACCTGCTTAGAACAAGCACCTGCTTAGAACAAGCACCTGCTTAGAACAACCACCTGCTTAGAACAAGCACCTGCTTAGAACAAGCACCTGCTTAGAACAAGCACCTGCTTAGAACAAGCACCTGCTTAGAACAAGCACCTGCTTAGAACAAGCACCTGCTTAGAACAAGCACCTGCTTAGAACAAGCACCTGCTTAGAACAGCACCTGCTTAGAACAACCACCTGCTTAGAACAAGCACCTGCTTAGAACAACCACCTGCTTAGAACAACCACCTGCTTAGAACAACCACCTGCTTAGAACAACCACCTGCTTAGAACAACCACCTGCTTAGAACAAGCAGGCACCTGCCTAAAACTGGCAACTTGTTCATGTTATTAACAGAATAACCGGTAGGTGAGCATGTGTTGAACTGATTGTTGATCATGTTGATGAACAGGTGTTGAACTGGTTGTTAATCATGTTGAAGAACATGAAGAGGTATTTGAACAGACTGTTGAACAAGTAGTAGAACAGGTTGATGAACAGGCTGAGACAAAGGAAGTCGAACCGGTAGTTGAACAATTGGTAGAACAGGTAAAGGAAAAGGTAGTTGAACAGTTCATTGAACAAGTAGTTGAGCAGGTTGTGAACTGGGTAGTTAGTTAAACAGGTCAACTGCCACCAAACTTACCAACTCTAAAACTCATCAATACTTAATATAGTAACTTAATCCACCTCATGTCTCGCCTACACCCCCCCTCCCTCCATCCATCATCCCCCCCACTCCCCACCTTTCACCCCCCTCTCTCTCTCCACCATCACCTCCCCTGCCCCCTTTCCACCTCTCCACCTTTACCTCACGGTCTTCATATATACAAGCAACTGGAACCGAACTCCTCAATTACGGGCTCACCATAGCCCGTGCTACATGGACATTTCGTTCCGAGTAGCTAATCTAAAACAACAACAATGAACTCCTCAAGAGAGGGCCACACTGCACCTGGCGCCTTCTGGCCACAACCACAGGAATATTCACCGCTCTCAGAAATGGCCAGACGCAACAGTCTGGTCACTCAAATGTACAAAATGCTTCAATGCCCACCGACGTACCGCGGGGCATCGTGGAGGATCTCCCACGATACCCGCCACACCGTCGCCTGTGGTCACCTAGGGACGGGCACGAAGCCAAAACAAGGCACCGAAGAACAGGAACAAATAGAGCCCTGAGAGCCCCTCAGCATCCCTGAGATATAGATGCTGTAGTGGGGTATCAAACAAGGACTTCTGGCTGCTACTGATGCTGCTTGTCACTTACGGGGCTATTCATGCCCGTGCCACCTCTGGGGTGGGTCAATCTTCATCAATCAATCAGCGCCTCTACTGGATTTGATAAAGATGACTCAAACAGAAGCAACGTCCACTGGAGACATCTCCCGTCACGCAGGGTGCAGTCGCACCTCCACAGATCTCCAGTATCAGCTCTTGATACTGGTAATGGCTCAAAAGGGCCACCACTTACGGGCTATTCATGCCCGTGCCACCTTTTGGTGGCTTAATCTTCATCAATCAAAAGCAACGTGATTCAGACAGAAGCAATAGGATCCACAAAGACGCAGCAACGGACGCAAAGTGCTCCAGAGAGAAGTAACGAGGAGACGCAAGGGCACGCAGATAGAGCTGGCCAAACTGTTTCCGCATTGTTTCGTGGACTTGGGTGAATACGTGTGTAAACTGCGGTATCCCAACGACCACGGCGGCTGAGATCGCAGGCGGAGGGTCAACGTCCTCCCTGCCCTCTCTCCTGCAGCGTCGCCCACACCCTTGTCGAACCCGCTGACGGAGGGGGAAGGCTGCCTTGGAAATCTGTCAAAGAGTAAGTTCTTGTGGACTATTTGCTGCTGCGTGCGGGTTTGACCGTTTCCTAGAGTGATATTACTGGCTCAGCAGCGGCTAGGTTACTGATGCAGTAGAAACACACAAAAAATGCTTATATAGCAAGAGATAGAATAGAAGATTATCAACAGAATGTAAGAAATGATGAAAAACAAAAGTGTATCTGAAATGCAGATGATGAGTCACAATAACGCGGCTGAAGATATGATGATCAACTCACACCACAAGATGAGGAGCCTGAACCATTATCAAGTCGATTCACAATCGTCTTAATGGTCCAGGACGGACCGAAACGTCGTCGTCCCCTTATCTTCTGGTGTCTCAGGTCTGGTCATCACAACTGCATATGAAATGCTTCAGTACCTCAAGATAATGCTCTCCTGGAATAACAGATTTCTGGCGTGGATTAATGATACTGGGAATTAACACCGACCAGTTGCATGTGTGTGAAACCTGAGAGAGAGAATGGTGCTTAATACATTAATGTACAGAGTTCAAGAGCTCATGTCACCTGATATCAGTGGATTCACACATGACAAAAGTGTACACAACTGTACCACAACTTCTATCGTGGAGACAGAAGGCACATGTACACAACATTTCTTTATTTGAAAAATGCCTTTGATATTGCTAATAGGGAAGTAATTTTGTATTAATTAGCAAGAATGTATATAGGTGGTCAATTGTTACAATGGATACGAGGTTATCTCACAACCGGAAGTCCTGGAGATGCACTGTTTCAAGGCTACAAAAGTACTCACCTAGTGGACTTGGTGAGTACCTAGTGAAAACTAAAATTGAAATTCAATTAATGCAACTAGGCACCCCCACAAATAGGAGTATTAAGTCCCATCTTCTTTAATGTTCTAATCAATGCCTTACTAAAATCAGTCCCAGCTAGTGCTTCAAACATCACTATTAGCAGGTGGCATCCTTGTACATACTAAAAAAAAAACCACCACGAAATGTAATTTTAAATTGTATACATACAGCTTGTGAGAGCCTTGGCCTTGTATTCTACGCTGCTAAAACTAAGGTATTTAAAAGACAAATTGGTAATCGCAAAAGTAGACCACAAAAACTAAAGATTAATAACACATCAATAGACTATGTTTCTCTCTTACAAATACCTTTGTGTGTCTGTCCCTTGTACCTTATCTGCAGTCAAAAAGTTACATCAACAATGTAGAGAGACTCAAGGCTCTCAGAACTGTAGTGGGGTTCAGCCCTAAATAAGGTGTTAATAATAGAATAGCAGAAATTATTTATACCTTACATACACTCATCATATATAAGGTCTCTGATAGACTATCATGCCGTCCTGCACAATGGAAAAATATTGTTAGACTGGAAAAATGCAAAATTAAGTCCTCAGAATGATACTTGGCTGTCCTATAACCCCAAAGTTCTCAATATGCAGAAAGAACTAAATATAACTGTCGTTCAAGACAGAATATTTTAGATCAATCTTATGATGCGACTAAAGCTTCTACGTGAAAACAAAAAGCAACATTGTGCCAGTTAAACTGTTAGAACACGCAATGACACTAGCGAGTCTAATGGATTCAAAGAACAGCCACTCATTAAAATGATGAGACTGCACGATGTATGTAAAGATGAAAGAGTACAGCACTTCCTGCCACCTCCAGGTATTGGCAGATTGTACCTTTGACATCCTGACGCCTGCATACCCCACCATGAAATTAATCACAAACAAGCCTCATGCTCAGCTTGCTGTTATATTAAGCACCTCATAGAACACATTCACAATATATAAACTAAAAACAACATCACACTGACCATATACACTGAGGGATCGCTCAACGCAGCCACATGGAGGGCAGGAAGGGCTCTTATTGATCATGAACCCGATGGAAGCACAATTAAACGCTTAAGTAAACAGTTTAATCATTTCTGACTCCCTTTCCTCACTACTAGCATTAAATAGTTTCCAATCAAGTAACAACGTCCTTGTCTGTGAAGCCAGACATAGACATATAAGCATACTTAATAAGTGGGTGAATATCAAAATGTTGGGGATCTCCTCTCACATTGGCCTGCAGAAACATGATAAAGTTGATGCTATTGCTAAGACTGCTATAAAGACAATATTGAACGTAATCTTGAGTTATCAAATAAGCTCCTAAAAAGTGTCATTAGACGAGAATTCTTGGATGAATTTGAAGAAAGCAGAACAGTTCAAACAGGAACTAGCAGGTCCATTGTTCATCACAATGAAATGAGTCAAAATAGTGGGGTACGCAGGCGGGAGGTGCAAGGATAAGTTGGAGTGGCAGCTGCTCCTCTAGAACGTCAATAGTCGAGGTAATCCTTCATGTATGCTATAACATAGGCTGTTATATTCATATATCAGAGAAGCCTCAGTGGGCGAGCTGAGGTATGTCTGGATATGTTGCATATACTGAGGTCAATTGATCAACACGTGAACCCTATTATGGTGGAATAGCATCAACATGTTGTTGATGTCAGGGGTCATGAGCTCAACATGTTGTTGATGTCAGGGGTCACGAGCTCAACATGTTGTTGATGTCAGGGGTCATGAGCTCAACATGTTGATGTCAGGGGTCACGAGCTCAACATGTTGTTGATGTCAGGGGTCATGAGCTCAACATGTTGTTGATGTCAGGGGTCATGAGCTC
>WNGS01001312.1:41455314-41467036 GCA_020271785.1 Procambarus virginalis | reverse complement strand
AACATGTTGTTGATGTCAGGGGTCACGAGCTCAACATGTTGTTGATGTCAGGGGTCACGAGCTCAACATGTTGTTGATGTCAGGGGTCACGAGCTCAACATGATGTTGGGGATGACATCAGGGGGACCATATGATCATCGCGTTTACAGTCTCGCGGGCTCAAAATATGGACACAAGGACGCTCTCGCGGGCTCACAAACTCTACACATTACCGCACAAACTGATCCACACGAAGTGCCGTAATACCCTCAACAAACATTAAGAATAAGCTGAAGAATTTCGACTACTTGAAGGAGAAACAGGGGCCAAGGCAGGCGCTAGGCAGGTCTCTCTCTCCCAGGCGAAATGTGCGCCTTAAGATCCAAGAAGGTAGAAGAGGAGGAGGAGAATCGTTCAATGAATATGTAAAATCCTTCGTGTCATTTTGGATTCCTTACACGAATCTACTCGTTAATGGTCTTTGTTGCTCCCCAGATTTCTTAAGCTTCACTAAAAGTTTGGTACGTGCTTGGCAGGGTAACATTTGGTCCTGGCTGCAGGTCTAAATTTGTTACAGGTCATTTTCAGCGGTGAATTATCGTTTCCCGCGAAGGAGTAGTGATCACGACCACACCCACGGCTGGTAGGCACCAGACACAGGCCCAAGAGCTAAACGACAGCTTGGGTTCCACATAGCCTTCCGACTTGGTGCCTTATTTTGATAATTACTTGGATTCCATAGCTCGCAGCCATATAAGCAAGGATAATGACTTGACCAGATGGGCTTAAATTAAGATTCCAAGACGACTGGGTAACGTGACTCCTAATTCGTATTACAATTATACTTCCAGCATGAAGAAAACAGAACCAGACTGGGATAACAAGAGATTGTCTCTACTGGAACGAAGACAACCATTACCAGTTTGATCCAGGGAAAGTAAGATTCACTTTTGCTTCAATAGTTTCCCCGCCCTATGTGTGTGTGTGTGTGTGTGTGTGTGTGTGTGTGTGTGTGTGTGTGTGTGTGTGTGTGTGTGTGTGTTTGTGTACAAGCATCAGCAGATGACTGAAACATACGAAAACATTGACGTGAGTCACAAATAATTCACACATCAATGGGAAAATCAGTTTGGGGAAATAAAGTGACTTGAATCGGCGTTCAGGTGATTTCCTCATTGCCATTGGTGTTCCCACTTGAGAGACAACCCCCCCCCCCTCCACACTTCCGAATCCTCTCAATAAGTGGGTCCAAGTGGGTATGATAATCTCTTCTTGCTACATTAAATTACAAAAAAATAATTTCGAATTCATTTTGTAATTTAGCAGCAACCTTACCGAGCAGTCGAGATAAATCAGAAAACGTATCTACCAGAAAACGCATCTACCAGAAAACGCATCTGCCAGAAAACGCATCTGCCAGAAAACGCATCTGCCAGAAAACGCATCTACCAGAAAACGCATCTGCCAGAAAACGCATCTGCCAGAAAACGCATCTGCCAGAAAACGCATCTGCCAGAAAACGCATCTACCAGAAAACGCATCTGCCAGAAAACGCATCTGCCAGAAAACGCATCTGCCAGAAAACGCATCTGCCAGAAAACGCATCTACCAACTGGAGGGTAGACTCGACAGTTTAACAACAAGCCATTGTTATCACCCTCTCACAATCGTTTATCTAGGGTTCTCCGTCTATTTAATCTACCAATTGACGAACAACATAGATCAAATTGTTGCTGGTGATTATGATTGTAAGGATATTTAAATTCATCATCACAAAAGTTGAATAACATGTAATTGTGTGTTAGCTTGCATTTATTTCCTGTTGTTTGTTTGTATATGTAACTAGATACATTTACTGGTGTTTGTGATTGTGTGTTTGTGTGTGTAGATGCAGTCATTTGTCTATGTACACGTGTTCATATGTACGCATGCGTCCATCTGCGTGTCACTAGCCAAATCATTTCTTGCAATGGAAATGGCTAAAAAGTTGGACTGTCATATCTCCTCTAATGTTGCTCTGTTTCACCTTACATCATTCCTATCCTCGTCTCTGCACAGTGCCACTGCGAACTACTCAAGTTGCTCCGAATACGTCAAGTGGCCGCTGAAGCCAACTCCAGTCACGGAGAGCTATGGCACGTGTCTGGCAACCCATTGATTATAGGCAAATGTCTCCACAAGCTGGTAGACTTCTTGGCTGCACTTTGGTTTAGGCTCAGCTTAAAATATCATGGATGAGCTTTTTAAGGATCTCTCTCTCTCTCTCTCTCTCTCTCCCCCAGTGTTGTGTCAACTGGTTTGTTGAGAGTCACCTTGACGCACTTGTCACCGCCCCGTCAACTGCATGTTCTGTGTCGGAGAGTCCTGTCGACCATCCTGGATACAATGACCGACGTCACCCATCAGGGGATCAATATAGAGTCAGTCTCACGCTCTCACCGTCCTACAAGGGGCGCTGTTGTGACCCCGTCAGCTGGACTCTAATGATGGTCATGTCCGCGCGGCCGGGCGCCCCACTGGGCCGGGGTTCGAGGCTTCTCTTGATGATGTCTCCGGCCTCGTGTCTTGCATATGTAAACATTATTCTACATTTCAGTGAAGAACTGTATAAAATACAGTTTACATCGTCATGCTGAAGTTCAATTCGGCTTGGTTTCGTTTCAAAAAGCTTCGGTTTGCCATGATTTTTTTTATAAAGAAATATAATGTTGTATGATTTTGACATTTATTTGTTTAAGTGTTTTTGTTTGAGAGATTGAAGGAACGTTGCAATAAGGGAGCGGTTGTATTCTGGTCGAGGACTGGATAAGGTCTCCTTGCTGTTCTTGTTGTTATTGAAGATTTAGCCTCTGGGAACAAAAGCTCTAAGCAGCACGGTCTATGGTGAGCCCGGAATGGAATTGGTCTAGCTGTGGTCTTTTAGAGGTCTCCGTTTTATTGTCACAGAGGCCTCGTTGTCTCTTCGGAGATAACGTTATCTCAGAGTTAATATCTCTTCTGTTGCTATACCGTTCATCCTCTCCCTGTTGGTATACCTCTTCTCTCACCCTGTTGGTATACCTCTTCTCTCCCCTGTGGTATACCTCTTCTCTCCCCTGTTGGTATACCTCTTCTCTCTCCTGTTGGTTACCTCTTCTCTCTCCTGTTGGTATACCTCTTCTCTCTCCCTGTTGGTATACCTCTTCTCTCTCTGTTGGTATATACTCTTCTCTCACCCTGTTGGTATACCTCTTCTCTCCCTGTTGGTATACCTCTTCTCTCTCCCTGTTGTATACCTCTTCTCTCACCCTGTTGGTATACCTCTTCTCTCCCTGTTGGTATACCTCTTCTCTCTCCCTGTTGGTATACCTCTTCTCTCTCCCTGTTGGTATACCTCTTCTCTCTCCCTGTTGGTATACCTCTTCTCTCTCCTGTTGGTATACCTCTTCTCTCTCCCTGTTGGTATACCTCTTCTCTCACCCTGTTGGTATACCTCTCCTCTCTCCCGTTGGTATACCATTCTTCTGCTGGTTTACCTCGTCTCTCTCTCCTGGTATTCCTCTCTCTTCATGTGTTACGTCTATATCTTATGCTCTTCTCAACTGTATTATATGACAAATATTTTCTATACAAACAAACAAGAAGATTCTCAGGTGCTTCCGTCAGTGTCGGTAGTTACCAGGAAGTGATCGTGACGAGCCGTGGATGGAACCTCTCCCAAAGCCTGCAGGTGATTGGCTGGTCGGATCTGCCTCCACCAGTAACGAACGACCCCTTCATGCCCTCCACCAATGATTCAAGAGTGATGTGTGCCCTCCGCCAATAGCAAGAAGGCATCACGTCGCCTGTCGTGCTTGCCAAAGTGCAAATTATAATTGATTAAAGATTTATAAATAGTCTTCCTAATATAATTGATGATTTATGTGAAAATAATTGGTAAAGTTAGGTGATGATAACGGTGTTAGTTGTGATGATGACTTGGGTGAAGAGTTGAGCTTGGGTGAAGAGTTGATGGCTTGGGTGAAGAGTTGATGGCTTGGGTGAAGAGTTTGATGGCTTGGGTGAAGAGTTGATGGCTTGGGTGAAGAGTTGATGGCTTGGGTGAAGAGTTGATGGCTTGGGTGAAGAGTTGATGGCTGGGTGAGGATTGAAGTTTTTTACTACCACAGGCTGATGGTGCACTGATGAATAGATAAGGTTGATCGGATCCCTCGATTATTTTAAGCGTGGGTTGGACATGTATATGAGTGGGATTGGGTGGTTATAGACAGGAGCTGCCTCGTAGGGCCAATAGGCCTTCTGCAGTTACCTTTATTCTTACGTTCTTATGTTCAACATAGAACCTATTACCTCTTCACAAGTATTTTATAAATGACACAATTATCACTACGAGGGCTGTTTCTAACTAATAGTTTACAACAGTATTTTCGTAACTAAACAATACATGTATATCAAAAAGTTTCAAGGCCTTGTCCATTTTCAAACCCCAAAAAAATATGGTAACTAACGTTCTTTGGGCGAATTTTCTCACTGAATATATTATTATTATAATACGTACGACGTGCTTTGCTACGGCAAACTTCCAAAAAACTCAGTGGATAACAAAGCTTGAGACCACCGAAAATGATAGTACTTAAAGTAACTATTTGGGTCGAAATTGCTACCAATAAGTATTCATGAACCATCAGAAAATTGAGCTTTGTATTATTGAACTTGGACAAACTAGAAGCTTTTAAAAGCAAAATAGATGTAACACCTAACGTAATCTAACCTAATCTTTTTCTAACAAGCCTTGGCCTAATGCACCCTATCTTAGGCATAATATAGTCCATATTTGTCCTATATTAGGCCTAGGAATATTAAAGTTTGGTTAGTACAAGGCTTTTTCCGGACTCCGTCTAATTAAACGTTGAATGAGTGGTTTACTGGCGGTCCATTACCACACCCTGGCACTTAGGACCGAGAGTAACTAAAAGTAATATCATTTCAGGAGGATGTGTGCAAGTGTTACTCAGATTACCTCGGCCACTTCTTACCAAAACCAAAGGTAATTAAAAATCATTTGGCAGCCAATGTCAAGACGTGACTCTCTCCTTGAGGATATCCTCATGATGCACTCAGAGTCTGCCAGCAGGACTACGGGTCACATGGCCCTGTATGACTAACCATCCTGTGTGATGGGCACTTGTCAGCATCATGCAGCTACTTCTTGACAACCCTGTACTCCCCTTATATAGTCTAGGGCAGATAGTTCTTGACACACACTGTACTCCCCTCATATATTCTAGGGCAGCTAGTTCTTGACACACACTGTACTACCCCTTCACAATAGTCTAGGGCAGCTACCGAAATACAAATCTACCTAAATATGATAGCGATAAAAAATCTACTCATCTACGCTCAGAAACACATCTACCAGCCAGAACGAGACGAGTACAGCGAAGCTGTTTCATAAGCAGGTTAAAGCCTAAATCTTGAATTGATAAGCTGCCCTTAAGGAACACTGCGATATGTAAACGCATGACATGTGCCCCGCTTGGGCACTGCCAGCGTGTTAATGAGGCCCGGGTACTGGTTAGGGCAGGATGGGCACTCCTGGGGGCAGTGCTCGCCAGTCCTCGCCGCTCTCAACTGGTTTCTGGGTCACTTGGGTGCGTTTGAACTGTTGAACGGGTCTTGTGTTGTGTTGAACTAGCAAANGTATATGTGTTTGTGAACTATTGGAAAACTGTTATCAAGATTATTTGTTGATTTCGTCACACGTGAGTGTGTGAGTCACGTTATATGGAGAAACATTGATCAGTGTTACCAAGGAGTCAACGGAGAGAATTTCTATATTATGTAATTATGAATTACTAATGTATTTTTTAAATAAAACGAATTATACACAAAAATTGTGGAATTTAATTGAAAGCTATCAAATTGCTCGTAATTTCGAGGCCTGTTTTTACCTTGAGTCCACTAGACTGTCGAGGAAGGCCTCCGGCAGATAATTACAAGAGGTAAACTAAAATCATTATCTTTAACTCTAATACAAAAAAAGG
Organism: Procambarus virginalis; assembly: GCA_020271785.1. Taxonomy (NCBI): domain Eukaryota; kingdom Metazoa; phylum Arthropoda; class Malacostraca; order Decapoda; family Cambaridae; genus Procambarus; species Procambarus virginalis. The sequence continues at coordinate 41,461,034 of WNGS01001312.1, read as the reverse complement.
AACGGCGAAATTATGACAATAAACATGATACCCATCTCCCTCGACCCCTTCCATCTCTTCCTTATCTCTATCCCTTCTTCCCGCCCTTCCCTCAAGCTCCTCCTCTTCCTCATGCCCGTCTCACTGGACCTTCTTCCCCCCTCCATTTCTCTTCTCTTCTCACTCAGCCATCTCCTGTGCTGCCCTTCTCGTCTCCCGGGATCCATAAGATGTGCTGGAGACGAGATGTAACCTTACACAGCCTCGCTCCTGTGCCAGGTAAGTCCACTACGGGCTCACCATAGCCCGTGCTACTTGCAACTTTTGTTCTGAGTAGCTGAATTAAAAAACAACAACAACAGCTGTATCGCCAGACGTCATCACACGTTGATTGGTGAAGACTGAGCCACCCAGGAGGTGGCACAGGCATCGATAGCCCGTAAATCACCACACATGATAATGTTGGTTTAGATTCAGCTACTGGGAACAAAAGTTCCAAGTAGCACGGGCTATGGTGAGCCGTAGTGGACTTACTGGCACAGGAGCGGGGCTGTGACTACACACATGTGCACTCTTAATACTCAAGTCCACACCACACCTCTCCTCACGTTACCATAAATACACTTAAATGTGTATAATTAGATTAGCTTAGTGAATGATTAGATAAGAATGGCGTAAAAATAGATCAGCTTAGTGTATGATTAGATCAGAATGGTGTATAAGTCAGTCAGTCACAGTGAGAGGGGTGTAGCTGGAGCTCCAATTGTTTGATACTGAAAATGGAAGTTGTAGTGAGTGACCTGGTGCTAGTGAGTGACCTGGTGTGGTGAGGACCTGGTGGTGGTGAGTGACTGGTGGTGGTGAGTGACCTGGTGGTGGTGAGTGACCTGGTGCTGTGAGTGACCTGGTGGTGGTGGAGGGAGCTGTGTGGGGCTCTGGGGTCAAGTCCCTGCAGGAGGAGCTACGACATGGAACAACGTCAAGAAGAAGGGAAGCAGCATAAGAAAGTTCGTCTTGGAATATCGCAAAGGACAGAGGTCTTACGAAGACTCAAGACCACCTACAGCTGTCCTAAAGACCTCCAACCCATTCGCCGCGCTGAAAGACGAGGGCTGTAGGGAGACTGCAGTTCACTCGAAAGGCAAGACAACGAAGGGAGCGCAGGTCCCTCAAGGTGCGCACAAAGTAAAGGCAGTACCTGAACGAACTTTGGTTGTGGGAGTTGACCAGACCACACACTAGAAGGTCAAGGGACGACGACGTTTCGGTCCGTCCTGGACCATTCTCAAGTCGAATTGGTTGTGGGAGATTCCAGGTGAGGTATTGGATAGAGCTTTTTGTGCCAGCGATAGGGAGGAAGAGGTTAAGGGTTTGCTATCCGGGACCGGAATTGGTGGTAGTGTAAACAACATGACTGATATTATGGCTGGAAATGGGAACAAACCCATTATTTGTATCAGTGCCGGTGGAAATGATGTGGATGAGTTAGAAGAGAGCAGTGATACAGAGGTTTAAGATAACAATATAATTAGTTAGGAGCAAGGGAGGAACCCCGATCATATGTGGCATTCTTCCAAGAAAGGGAGTTGGAAATGAATGGTTGTCGAGGGAACTTAGATCATTGGATAAGTAGACCAGTTTAGTGTAGGATTAGATCAGTTTAGTGTAGGATTAGATCAGCTTAGTGTATGATTAGATCAGAATGGTTCATGACTAAGTTTGGCGTTTAAACAAATAGATCTGGATGAGCACTAACTGATCTCAGTTTAATAATGAACAAATTAGGCGTATATTAGATGTGTTTTGTGTATGAAAGGTGAAGTGACCAAGTGACCTTGGTGTATGACTAATCTCGCTTGGTGTCTGCTTGTATTATCAGGGGCTGATGACTACACTGCCTTGGCATAGAAAGAGATGAATCATATTGATACCTGATTAGATCAACCACCGGTGATCTAATCAGGCTCGCTCTCTCTCTTCTCTCTCTTTTTAGTACATCAACAGTTATGAACTAAATTGCTAGAAACTCGCCGAACCAAGGACCAACGAACAGTAAACAGAACAGTCCATCAATTTTGCGAGCGACTATGATTTATAGTACAACATATTTTGGTCGTTAGGGGATTTATACATCAAAATGCACTTCTACAAAGTCTCTCATAGAATGACGGATCATACATGACTCTTCCAAAAGCTGATTCTAGCACATAAATCATATATGACATATATGATTATTATCCCATTAACAAAGTCTAATCACATATGAATTCCAAATGTTCCTGCAAACAGATCAATTATACACATGACTTTTGCAATGATGATCATGTGTGTGTGACGTAGCAACATAATGATGAAGAAGTCAGAGCCAGCAATACCAACTAGCAGTTAATTTATATATAATGCAAATGATAGTAACTTATAAGGACGAGGTCAAGTGCTTAGTAGTAGGCATCCATCAGTCTCAGGAGACTATGGAGTTGCGCTCTGGTTGTCTGTCTGGAGTGGCCTCACCAGGGCGCAAAGCCAGGGTAGGTTGATATGAACCTGTGTATCAGACAGGTGAGGGGAGAGACAGGTGAGGGGGACAGATTCAGCGTTCATTGATTACACCTGAATTGTGTAAATTCCTACCCAGATTGTCACCTGAATTGCTGTGGACTCAACATTGGGGCTCCGCCCTCGTTTCTTGCAGGGTCGGCGTTCGATTTCCCGCTGACCCAAGTGGTTGGGCACTGTTCCTTCCCACCATTCTCATACCTCAGCTCCTGGTTCTCATACCTCAGCTCCTGCTCCTTATACCTCAGGTTCCTGGTCCTCATATCTCAGCTCCTGGTCCTTATACCTGGGCTCCTGGTCCCCATACCTCAGCTCCTGGTCATCATACCTCAGCTCTTGGTCATCATACCTCAGCTCTTGGTCCTCATGCCTCAGCTCCTGGTCATCATACCTCAGCTCTTGGTCATCATACCTCAGCTCTTGGTTCTCATGCCTCAGCTCCTGGTCATCATACCTCAGCTCTTGGTCATCATACCTCAGCTCTTGGTCATCATACCTCAGCTCTTGGTCCTCATGCCTCAGCTCCTGGTCCTAACATTCCTTCCAATTGCTATAATCACACAACTTCAACTATTCTCTAATAATTTCCATTACTTAAGATACAATGAAGCATGACGATGATTACGTTCTTTTACATTTCATCATCTCTTTTTCAGTGACTCCATTACATTATACATGGGATTTCCTTGTGACCTGATGGATCACAGAGTGAGGGAGTGAACACCATTACCCGCAAGCCAGCATGTAGGCGGGCGAAGCGTAAAAATCCTGGTTGGGCACCAGAACCCTCCAGAACCTGCCAACGAATTCAGTAGAGGTTCGGGTTGATTGACTCGAGTCATATCGTGGCTGAGTGGGGTATGACAGGTGTCCGGGAATCACCAGAACGTCGGTTCCAGTCATCTCAGTGTCCTAAAATGATTTTATCATTGATAAACACAATTTTTAATTCTTCGAATGATATTATAATGGGCTTAACAATAAGATTTCCAGCTCATCACCTGGTCCCCCCCCCCTAGCTGCACCTTGGAAGGTTAGTCTCATTGGAGTTGATTACTCGGAGAAGCAGCCAAATGGCCTGTAATTGTTGGTGTAGATGAGGTAAACGTCGTCCCAGCCCACTGTGCTCAAGGCTGAGGCAGTGCACTAATGGGCCTCTTTACACATTACAGGAACTCTTGTCTGTAGGTCCCAGTCCCCCATACACGTGACAATCGACTTGAGAATGGTCCAGGACGGACCGAAACGTCGTCGTCCCTTCACCTTCTAGTGTGTGGTCTGGTCAACATACTTTAGCCACGTTATTGTGACTCATCGCCCCATACATGTGTCTCCCTCTGCACTTGTATTGTTTATTGTTTGTATGGATATATATATATATATATATATATATATATATATATATATATATATATATATATATATATAAAGTAAGGAAGCAGCCCGTGACAGCTAACTCCAAGGTACCTATTTACTGCTAGGTAACAGGGGCATTCAGGGTGAAAGAAACTTTGCCTATTTGTTTCTGACTGGTGCGGGAATCGAACCCGCGCCACAGAATTACGAGTCCTGCGGGCGTGTGTGTGTGTGTGTGTGTGTGTGTGTGTGTGTGTGTGTGTGTGTGTGTGTGTGTGTGTGTGTGTGTGTGTGGGAAAAAAAAAGTTAGTAAACTTTTAGTAGCAAAAGTTAGTAAAGTTACTTTAGTTAGTAAACTAAGAAAAGTAGTTAGTAAACAGTTGATTGACAGTTGAGAGGCGGGCCGAAAGAGCAAAGCTCAACCCCCGCAAGCACAACTAGGTGAATACATGGACACCAACAGTATCCAAAATGGTCCCCAAAATTAAAGCGGTGACGTCACACACCGCCCGTACTGTAAATAAAACTAAATATTTCCATTAGCACAGGATATATAACAAGTTTGTATAAAGCGCAGCGATGACGTACAACGGCATCTTTTTGGCCTTTTTAAATTTTTTTTTGAGCCATGAAACAGTAGAGTCAACTCTATAATTTTATTAGGCTTCCTCTAAATACACATTCCAGCGCCATTTGAGCTACTCAAGCGCTAATTCACTTGCTTAAGAACAGCTTCAAAATATTTCACAAATCATAGTCCATCATCCTTATATACATCGGTAGTGACATAATGGGATGTCATTCTCGAGATAATGGGGATGACTTCTGCTTTTCTCGATCCAGTATGTTGCCAGCATTGTGTCGCCTGGCAGCGAGGTACGAAGGTGGGCGGGGCTTCCTCATGCTGTACCGAGTGTGACGTCATCACGACGCGCGCCATAGTAGTGACGTCATAGACCCCCAGAATGACGTCACAGATTAGTTTTATAGAAACAGAAGACCCGGGGATAGAAAACGGGGCATCACGTCAATTTTGGGAGTCGCTGTGACATTTAGGACGTCGTATATTGACGTTGGGGATCTTTACGTCGAAATACGACGTATTACGGGAGAGGACAGCTGGCCGGGGATGGAGGGACAGGTGATGGGGGCTAGGAGCGGGCTCTGCGGGCCACAACGACATAACCGCCTGGAATAGGTAGCGCCAGAATAAACAGTTTTTTTATTTTTCAAAATAATTTCAAGCTTAATTTATATTTCTTTGTTGTGTTACATCTCCGTCGTCTCTTGTTTGTTTGATTACTTGTTCCCTGTCTACTGACCTGCCTCGTCTACTGTCTACTGACCTGCCTCGTCTACTGTCTACTGACCTGCCTCGTCTACTGTCTACTGACCTGCCTCGTCTACTGTCTACCAGCTACCGTAGGACACACCCCACAAGAGTGGTCTTGTATACTGTGGTTTCCTCTCACCGTTGTCAAGCCGTTGTCAAGGTCCCCCCCCCCCCCGCCCCGGAGGAAGGCGGGACATCATTCGGGGAACTTTCCAAGTAATGACGTCACACTTCCCGCAAGGGATGTGACGTCACTGTTGACCCTTCCTGTCCGGCCCTAAGATTCCCTTCCGCGGGGACAGATATCTGCGGGGATGGAATGGGGGAAGGGATGGATGGGAAGGATGGAAATGTTAGACACGGCTAGTAGGAGAGGGGTAGAGGGTTGAGAATCAATGGCAGATAAGGGCACTTAGATGGACAATTTTCTTGATGTTAAACGCTGTGGTTCTCTGGATTTTGATAGTTGCTAAGATAGGAGAGATACCGTTGCTAG
>WNGS01001312.1:41399249-41425794 GCA_020271785.1 Procambarus virginalis | reverse complement strand
TTTTTTTTTTAAATTTTTTACATGCAAGCATGCAAGTATAAAGCAATAAATACAATAAAATTTACATAAGAAACCAAAATTTAGCAGAACAAAAAAAAAGCCACCGGCCAGAAGGACCGACAGCACAGTACAAAAACAACAATAAAACAAATAGCGCAAACAGGCAAACAATACCCAAAACACATAAAACAAGATCATAATACACAGAAAAAGCAGAGGAAAACAAGAAAAATAATTAATCATAAAACATACAACAATCAAAAAAACATAAACAAAAAGCCACACATGGCACAATAACAACACAAACAATAAACAAACAATAAAACAAACATGCACAACCACGCACGTAAGAGGGCAAACATAGCCATAGGGGCACAGAAAACAAACAGAATCAAAGAAACAGATAATCATGAAATGGTATAGCCCACACACTACACAATAAAACAGGGACATTTAGAAAACTAATTCCGACACCGGCCTGAGGGCACACAATAAATACCACAAGAACATACCAAGTCCTCTACATCCGCGAAATACTCAGCAAGCACACAAACTATCAAGAGTGCGCATACTTATCCGGCCACTCAGCTGCCGGGAAACGAATACAATACGCCTCCCAAAGCAACATGATGTCGTCAGAGTGACTATGGGCCGTACGAGGATCGGGCATCAAATTCGGCACACCCTCAACAAAAGCCAGAGCCTGTGGAACCCAGATAGTCGAGGGGCACCACGGAACAGGCAGCACTCGGTCAATAAAGCCAAACTCCAAAGGGTTGGTCTTCTGATCGTACGCCACGCCGGAGGCCAAGATGATCGGGACGGGCTTCCCCCTACAGGCGCGGGCACGGGCAGCGCACTTGTCACCTTGGCAGCCCCACAGGGCTCCGCAACAACCACCGGACTTGACATCTGCAGGGGCCCCCCTCGCCGAACATCCTTCTTCAGCAACAACACGGTCGCGGCCTGCACCAGCACCCACCTCACCTACGTCCGGAGGAGCTACCACCTCCCACTGCGGAGACCGCCGCGGCAGAAGAAACAGGAGGTGAATTATAAACACATTCGCCGGCATCAGCAGGCACATGGACGTCAGCGACCACCACATCATCTCCTGAAGACCCATCGGCGTCGAAAACCTCCACATCAGCCCAAGCAGTGGAAGAACGCCTGGACCGCTTGGGCACCGGCGCACATCCTCAGAGCCGGAGCGGATCCAGAACCACGGGCATCACAAGCGTGCGAACCAACGCCCGTCTCATGACGGCAGCAGCCTCAACCGCAGGGGGAACCGGACCACACACAACAGGAGGCCCAACAGCCACCCCAGCACCAGCACAGCCGGGGCCCGTGGCGAGCACGCAGGGCCAGGTGCAGCAACTGAAGACGGGTGAGCAGACAGGTGAGCAGACAGCGAGGAGGGAGCATCAGGAAGGCTCACGGGAGCAGCAGGACAGGAGCAGGAGTATCCACCGAGGGCATCGCAACATCCTGAAGAGGGTCGGCGACATTCGGGGGAACTTCCACCACAGGGGGCGCATCAGGCGACACAGGGGGCGCAGCCGCGTCCGGAGAGGCGTCCAGGCCACAGAAACCTCCTCCACAGGAAGTGGTGGAAAGTCCTCCTCGCTGAAGAGGTTCACAGGCGCAGAGGCGGGCGCAGAACATTCAGCAGCCTGATGGCCCGACAGGCCACAACGATAACATGTCCGAGGCTGGCGGGCGTAGAACACACGAACTGTGTACCCCATCAGCCGCACAGAGGACGGAAATCCTCCCGTAGCCTCATGCCCAGGGTACGAATGTTCGTCCGGACGCCCTTAAGTGGGCTCGAAGACACCACATTCACTCGCACACTATCGACGGCGCCAAACCGGCCGAAATACCGCCGGAGCAGACCCTCCGGAAATTCCAACGGAGCCCCATGGACGCTGACGTAGGTGAGGGCACCACTCCGATCCGAGATGGAAACAGTGCCCTCACCATCCTGTAAAGGCAGAGTCCGCCCCTCGTATCTACGGAGAAATGCACGATACGCCATTTCTTCAGTGAATTTCAGGATCACCCGACGGGCCGTCACCAGCTCGACACCGTAGATATCCATCACAGGGACCTGCAGCTGCTCACACACCCGTGCAATCTCTGGGTACCCAGCCCGGCTGAAAAATTCCAGGCCCACAGACTGAGCCCGCAGTACTGGTGGGAGGGGGACCCCCATCGCAACTCCAGGAAGTTCACACATAAGTGTGAACTCTTAATCAGGCTTAATGCCTCAACTGTACTGTGCTTCATCAGAGTCGATATTCGGCTACATTGGCTCATATTTTCGCGCATTGCTCCTATTTTCTGTTATTCATTTCATAAACCCAATCAAGTCATCCTAACCTAACTATTATATATAACAAACAAATACATTCTACAGACCAGTTGTTGTTGTTTGGCGACGTTGCAAAAAGCGACCTCATGTATGGGGATAGGGTATTGCTGGCCATTAGCATATAAGTGTCAAGGTATCACAGCACCTGACTGGTCAACTATGTATGACGTCACCAGATGACCAATGCGGCCTTTAGCGTCCTACTGGCATGTGTATTTGATGTTATTATTCAAAAATGACTAGACTAACCATCCCACCTAACCTAATCAGAGGTTTAAGAATATACATTTTAGTCATCCACAACTGTAATTATTATTCAATGATAAGCTCAAAACTATAACAGCACCCAAATGTCATACTGCAATTTAAGCAGAATCGTACATCTGGCAGCAGACGTGATGTCCTTATAAGGACCTCCCCCCAGCCCAAACACGGGAGACATCTCCTGTCCACGAGGCTAACCATAGCCCGTGCTTCTTGCCCAGCTCCTGTGCCAGGTTAGTTACGGGCTCACCATAGCCCGTGCTACTTGGAACTTGTTCCGAGTAGCTGAATCTATAACAACAACAAACAACCAGCCCAAAGGGCAATCAAACTCAAGCTTCCTGTGCTAACACTCTGAACTAGCTCCAGCACTTGTGCATTAACGATCTTCGTTGTCTCGTATCTATCAACTCAACCATGTATATTTGTGAACTTTGCAAGGTTCCTAAACTAGGACCATTCCACCCGTGTCAGGCGAAATGTGCTGAATGTAGGATAACCTTCACCGCCAATCCTCGGCATCAGTGCGTTATTTACTGTTTGCAATGTTCGGAGATATCTCGTGGACATTATGATAAGATTTGTCCCTCGTGCTCCATAGTTATTTGTGCTACCCGTAAGTAACATTGTTTTTATAACATCTGTTACGAGTCATAGTATATTTATAGATACTATAGAAAATTGCTCAATAGCAGCTAAATTTATATATAAATTAGTATTTACAGTTAGCTATACATCTATGCAGCATTCCTTAAAAATATATATGTGTAACTATATAAATTAATTGAAATCTACAGGTCGCCACCCCGATGCATGTCCATTTTGCACGTATGTAGATCACCACGAGTCTGATACTAGTTCTGATTCAGAGCACTCAGATGCATCATCGCACCAAAGCATCCAATATGAAAGTAAGTCAATTACACTATTCTGCAATACCATTCGCATTTCTTGTCAGATATATTTATATAAATATCATATTTATGATCGTTAATTATTAACATTATCATTTATATGATTTTAGGCTCGCCAACTCAGCAGGCAGTGGAGGCAGAGGAAGAATATCCTCGTGGAGGAGGTGGTGAAGAACCGAGCACGAGTCAAGCTCGCTCACCAACACCAGAAGATAATGACAACATGGAAAGTTCTAATTGTAAGTAACATCCTCAATAATTATTATTATCAGCATATTTCAATAACGACATTATTATTATTATTAAAGTTCCTATATATTTAATGTTATTTATTGAAACCATTATTCTTGTTACTTATAGGTTCTCAACTGGAGGACGAAGAAGACGCCCGGCATTTAGTTTGGGAAGCAGATTCAGATATGGAAGCCAGCCAGCCTATCGCCAATTCGCCACCACCCGCTCAGGAACAGGAACAGCAGCAGCAGATAGATGTTTTGCTTCTTCCTCAACCAGAAGTTCTAGAAGTGATAAATAATTTCAATGGGGGGTACATACGCCATTCATATAGCATCCCAGATTATGCCCAAGGAGATCCTGCCCATTATTTAACTACGTATATATCGCGATTATTTTATCCGGCAAATAGAATCCTTGTTTGATGCCGTTCACCCCAATTTCCCTCTTACCCTTTTAATTTACCCGGATTTTTCTTTTAATTTACAACGGCTTAATCAAGACAATGAACCTGATTTTGAGAGCGAGTTACCTATAAGAGCTGAACAACGCACTGTAACTAGACATGAGGCTAGTGTTGTCGTAGATCAATGGATTGCTGAATTGGATAATAAGATAGAAGAGTTTCTTGCCGAGACAGAAGGTTCGAGTCTAGGTATATAGAGCATTTCTGGTTTTTATATCAATTCTATAGCTGTTCAGCATCCTATCCATCTAGGAGAATACGTGCCTTATCCAGATAAATTGCGTGGCAACTCAGCCCACCTCCTTTTTATGAGGCAGGTGGGCTAATTAAGAATAATATTTCGTCTACAGACGGAGGGATGAAATTGACGCGCACTTTGTAGCTTGCAGATGAGTAATGAGGCTCGGAACTGTAATGTCCTTATTATATAGACCCAATTCGGGGTCGTATATGTAAAACAGCTGTCGTGCTTCCTCGTTTATCAAAATAAATATGGGCCCCATTAGGATCTGTTACTGCAATACTTATACTATCCAGTACATTTGTATTTAAAGGTTTATATAGTTTCCTATTCGTGCTTTCACCTCCCTGCAAAGACACTACGTCTAATATATTCACTAATAAATTCCCGTACATCGTAGGAGCTATTTTATTGCAATAAACACACAAGTAATCCATCATGCCCCTGGGTTGTGTAGGGTAGAGACATGTGTCGGATATGGGAGTTTCATCCAAATAATTCTTGTGTACGTATATATCATAATTTTTATGCTGATCAGTTCCCAAAACCTTGCCGATACTCGCCCAAAAAGATAGGGAAATCCTGCATATCGCTCAATTATCTTCATAATACAATACATTCTCATCACTGCTCGCGGTATTGAACTTTACCCGATTGGAAATCCAACCATATTTAATATATGCATCTGCATATCTTGGGAAATGCGTCTTATAGACATCAGACACAAAACTCAAATCGTTCAGTGAAAATATATGGGTAATTTCATTATTGATGGCGTATATTTTGCTCAAGGCAAAACCACCACCATATGTTGGTGGCATATCCTTTATGCCACCAACTAAAATATTAGTTTTCGGTAGAAATTTTGAATGTTTGGAACTAATGCTTCTAGATACATAATTCTCACGCGGATATAACTTTCCAGATCATCCGATCTTATTATGTAATATGACGAAGGCAATAATATATTCTGAAGACACATTTCGTAGGAACGTCTAGAATCCAACACGAGTTGATTATACAGTCTCTTTTCAAACGCACTAGGAACATAATTAGGAAATAAATCTGTATTAGAAACACTTGTGGCGTAAATAACGTGAGAATCCATTGCTGGACTGAAAATGAATAAACTATAAACAAAACAGCACATCTATTTATACACTCACCTTTAGTAAGCTAGCCATGGTGCTCCTCCACCAACTTTAGGACGTTTAGTTTCTCCAGCAGCTGTAGTAGGAGCATATGCCCGTTTTCTTCTTAGTACCACGTCATCATTAAATACTTGTTGACGAGATTCTGTATTCCTAAACATATCTCGTGGAGTTGAAGTTAAAGAGATGAATAATTTAACCAGCGGTAATTTTTCTCGTGGGAATAAGAGCGGTGAATCGTCATTTTAGTTAAAATATCATCAATTATGTTTATTCCAGTCACTGGCATTTGCAGATTCCCACTGACGTCCCATTGCACCATCTTGCTTTCATCAAAATAATTCAACAGCGAAGTAGCATAATCATGATCTTTAGCTTTCAATTTTAAATGTACCAAATGTACTATTGAAGGATTAGCTCGTACTGAACTGGTGCTACTGGAGCAGTTGCTGCTAGTGATGGAGCTGGTGATGGCGCTACTTCTGCTTTTTTTACTACTGGTACTTTAGCAGGTCCCTCATCGATGGATTTACGAGGTATTAGATAATATTCTTTCATTTTTTATTTATTAAATAACCTGGAATTTAGACTAGCAGCTATGGGTAATAATATACCGAAGATACTGCCTTCTTTGCGAGTCAATAAAATGCGCTTTTTGTTCGAAATTGAAGGTTTCTTACAAGCCAGCGAATGCAAGGTGTCTCTGTTTTTCTTCAATTTGACTATAACTTTATTTTTAACCGGAAGCCTATTTTTCAGAAAATTTTTGAATATCTCTGACAAGCAACGAATATGTCATTTTTTAAACTGAGCAATCAATTTTTTCCTGGCTGAGGAATTAAGTTTGCTCAGCAAGGTCACCAACTCTCTGTACTTGTATACTAATGGCTTCTTCATATCTTCAACAAATCATCAGCATCAATCCACTGATCAAATGGAGAATCGTAGCTTTCGTACCTTACTTTATACTGTAATTATTATTAGGTGATGTACGTTTACGTAGCACTCTCAATATTAAATGCAGCTGGTAAATGGGTTAGGGTTAATTGTTCCTTATAAAACCCTCCGTCAATAGGCTTGTTATTCAAATCTTGTAAAAAATATAATGGGATAGGCTGGCTTTTATCTATACGAATAATTCTGAAAATTTCTTCCGTGTTTTGTCTAGCAAAACCTTTCTTGAATGTCGAAATTCTGTTGGAGAGGGTAATGCGAACTGTGTCCCCCACAGCTAGTAGAGAACTAAGACCAGCTTTAGATTTGTCCTTACTATTATACATGATATTGAACTGTTTCTTTATATCTTGTGGACGAGATAAAGCATGAACGTCAACTGGAGTCCGACCACCTAACCCTCGGTGGGGTGTTGTGTTATACGCCTTTATGATATTAGGCAATATGGGCAGATATCTCGAGGTATTGTGCGCAGTCATATATTTATAAATCTTGGTTTTCATGGTACGAATAAAGCGTTCGGCGATAGCGGCTTTTGTTTCTTGAGAAAATACGCTATACAGTTTAATATTTTTAGCTGCTAACATTCGTTGCATATGGGAATTATAAAATTCACCCCGTCGATCTGTATTAATTTTACGTATTCCTTGGAAATATGAGGATTCCATTATATTTTTCAGAGCTTTACTCACAGTCTGCCCATCTTTGCGCTTCAGAGGTGCGACTTGCGCATAACGTGAAAAAATATCGACACAGACGAGAATGTATTTAATATCATCATTGTGTTTAGCTAATAATCCCATTTCTGCTAAATCAATTATATACGGGGTTTAGGACTCAGTACCTTTGGTCGCTGAAATTTGCGAGGTTTTAATGCATGCAAAGTGTAAGCTTTAGACGATTTCAAGTATTCTTTGACATCTGATAAAGTTATATCTGGTTTTATGGTTTTAGCTGCTTTATACAACCTATCAACCCCCCCCCCTAACCCTCCTGAGGATGCGGGGTTATAATAGATTTTATCTAATACGTGCTCCATCTTCTAATAAAGTGATATCGGATTGTATGGGTTTAGTTGTTTTATACACCCGATATACCAACCCCCCTAACCTCCCCTTGTTGTTGTTGTTGTTGTGGGGAACACATCCTATACACCCAACCCCCCTAACCTCCCCTTGTTGTTGTTGTTTTCATCTAGTACGTTCACCATTGGTATACAATTTCGTATGAATGCTCACCAATAATATTGCTACGGAAGGTGTTGCGTTCAGGGGTTTTCACTCCTAAATCCACCAATAAATATCCATAAGGTTTACTGATGGCTTTCGTGTAGATATCCAAAAGCTTTTTAGAATCTTGTTTTCCAAATAATTGCCGCCCTAAAGTCTCAATTTGAGCTAAATCTCTAGATTTCACTAATATGAAATTGGAGGCGTTTAAACTTATACTTCTAGCATATTTCCTAGAGAAAAATATATTTTGGGTAATTAATACACGAAATAGCAAGATGTCTGCCTTTAGTGAAGATATCAGACAATTTTAGAATTGGCAGATTCGATGAACAAGTCATCAATAATGATTAAAATAGGTGAATCGTCTGTACGTTCATCTAAAGGGTTGATAATTTCAGGATGAGCTATTATTTTCTTGTTAATTACTGGATCGTCTAGCAATGCTTTGTAACTGCCGCCGCATATAATAATCCTGGAGAATTTCAGATGGTATTTTTGTACGAGTTTAGTACACAAATGAGATTTTCCGCCATTAGAAAATCCTGCAATGATTATCCTGCTAGGTTCATTGAAAATATCGAGTTGTTCTTCAGTGATAGGTGAACTATCCATGACTCGTGTTGGGTTTGTACTGACATAAGTATGATAAGGACATTATATTTAAACATGGGAGGTTTCATATAAACATCAAAGTATACCTTTCATAATTTTTTTTTATTTTTGCATAGAACATTTTCAAAACATAGGTTAGGGGGCAAGGTTTTATAAAAACATCAAAGTATACATTTCACAATTTTTTATTTTTTTATATACAACAGAACATTTTCAACATAGGAGAGGGAAGACTGCATTTTCAGAACATCAGTGATGAGTCAGGTGCCCCGCAATTTTTTTCAAACATCAATGACAGGTTAGGGGGAATACATTTTTCAAACACAAATATAGGTTAGGTAGAAATTTTCAAACACAAAGATAGGTTAGAGAAGGTTGTAAATTTTCTATGACCATTTTCTTCAGTCACTAATTGAGAGGATACGTCTTGTTACGTCTTGTTCACTAGTGCATCGCGTTTTCCCCACATATAGAATATGGGATGGAATCCACGTCTCACAGGACGTGCAGCAGCAGGTGCAGGTACATCCTCCTCCTCTTCATTCTCTTCTTCATGAATTTCTGCTCAAGGTATATCGGGGTGTCCATACGCCGAAGACTGTGTAGGACTCAGTACATAACGTTTATCGTCAAAGGCGGACAATCCACGTTTTGTAGTGAGACAGGTACACATACGGCCTTTAACATTCCTATTAGAATGTGTACCTGTCGTACGTTGTGTACCTGTCGAATGTTGTACCCGTTTTGTAGTGAGACAGGTACACATACGGCCTTTAACATTCCTATTAGAATGTGTACGGCCTTTAACATTCCCATTCCGGCTCCTAACATTCCTATGATTGTAACCTCTGCCCAATATTTAACTCTAAAGCACTTTGGAAAGCTGCACGAGTGAGTTTAGACTGATGGTAAATGGGAATTCCTTTACAACGACAGATCTGAACCTGATCTTGAGTGAGAATTGAGTATATTTTAGGCTTCAATGCAATGAGTTCCTTGATAATTTTGGCTCCAACTTCCGATTTTAACAAACCCAGTTGACCTTTGCGAGAGTCATCGAAATAGGGATTTTCAGGAGGGAAATTCCTGAAATTCATATGCTGAGATAAAGGCAGTTTATTTAATTCCTCAAAAGCATTTGGACAGGTCAATTCAATCAAATACGAATCTGTATCCGTATACAGCAATCTAGCTTTGTCTCCATAATGAACTTTGACCGTATTATACCAAAAATCATATAGGATCCTCTTAGCTATTTGCAGGATTTGGAAGCCCAGAAAGGTTGGTGTATTGACTTTAAGTGATTGTTTCTTGACCGTGCAAATGACTGTCTTCGCTCAACAAAATGCTCCGTTTGAAGAACGGATTACGTGCAAGCTTTTGGAATTTGTCTCGTGATGTAACTAAATAATGCTGATCACAATATTTACTCACATTTGTCAAACTCTTGCCGTAAATTGCATTTGATACCAGCTTGAAAGCCTTACCCTAAATGGCGCAAGGTGTATTAGAACGTTCACGAGCATTTGTTTCGACAAATTCCTTAAGGTACTTGCTTTGTTGGAATTCATAAACTGCATTTACCTTAGCTACTTCCAATCCCAATTTCATCAGCATCTGAAGCAAATCTAAACTGACCAAGTAATCTTTTTGAGGGAGATGAGAAGCAATTAATTTATTGTTTTTCTTGGGGAGGTTGCGATCTTTGGTATTTAAAATGTGTTTGCTATAATCGGACAGAAGATCAGTTGAAATATTAGCATGTGACAGGGTTAAGGGTAAGTCATCGGTGTATCGAGCCACCTCAGGTGAGACATGCTTGGTATCACACATGACCCAATACCCCTTATCCCCATCACACGCAATTTTTTCCAATCCTTGTTGGAGCCAATCATCGCATTCGACAGCAGATAATTTACGGATCCCGCCTTGAGGAAGCAGTTCTGTCATACAGGTGGCGTATAAGCCATTAAAATCTAAATACAGAATATATTTATCAGTGCTAGAAAGATCAGCAGCCATATGCTCATTTTGTACACTTGTGTGTTGTCGTACAACAGAGGTAAATCCGCCTCTCAGATTTCTACGCAATACATCGTACAAATGGGGATCAGAAATAGAGTCCAAGACAACTAGACTCTTAAACAAGAAAGCGTCCCATGCAAAACTAGATAACGAGACATAGTGTGTAATGTCTAACTTGTACAACTCAAGCATGGTATTGCATCATACAGTAAACACATCACACAATAGTCCAGTATCTACTTTTTAATAGACCTTCAAGTAATCCCCAATGGTCTTGCATTCCGCTAATCTAAAGACTTCTTTAGCCTGTGTATAATCGTTCTCGCTTATGGCCTCGTGCTTTAAACTATTGAAAAAGACTTCGGGAGGAGGAAGAGCCGGTTCATTTAATTTCTCCAAAGATGAAATACATAACAGAATACCTGTTTGCCTGTCTTTAATAAATGGTGGGCGGCTACAGGGACGTCATCTAGCATAACTGAGGTGTAAGTGGTGGATTTACCTTCCCTGATATGTTCTTTAGCTAGTTTTACCAGCCCGCCATTTAGTAAAGCCAGACTATCCATAAACCGAAGTTTACCGATATCTACTTTCATGAACTTAAATCCATCTTTGGAGGCAATATCAATTTTACGGTTAGGGAGGTTAGACAATTCATTTAAAATTACCCCGAGGTCATAAGCTGCATTGTGAGAGAATGTATACAAATATTTATATGAATTTCTGCACAACATGATGCACCTACGGCAATAGGCTGCTAGATAATTATTAAATTCAATAGCATGATCATGATGACGGTGCTTGTCCTTATATGATTTGAATGGCCTATAACACATTTCACATGTGGTTTGCCGTCTATGGGCTTCCCGATGTGCACGTGTAATAGATATTTTGTATTTAGGCATGGTAGAGTTAATTCTCTTCCATGCCTTCTCCAAAGTATCTATGAAATGATTCACAGGGTCATCCCCCACATACGTTAATTTTTTTACCACCTCCAATTCCCTGTTGATGATAAAAGCATATGCACGGCTTTGTGACGCTTCTCGATCATACCTTGGTGATTGGAGGGGTCTAACAAGCACTCGAAATCATAATATGCTGTGTGAGAAGGACCATAAGCACGACCGTAATTTTTGAACTTGATTTTATGACCTTCAGGGTAAAATTTCAATGTTTGTTTAACTTCATATGACTCTTTGTGATCCCGCATAGCATCAGGTGATAAATGAATTAAACACGAATGACAGTAAATATGATTGTTAGGGATCTCATATGAATGACTGCACATGTTGCGAACATATTGATTGAAATCTTTAATGAGCACAAGATGCTGATCCTCTAGCATGAGCAATGGTACTTTAGGAGCAGAATGTTCCCTGCCTTTTCTAGCTAAGCTAATGTAGAACCGGTTTTCTTCACGAGTTAGCACATAGATAAATATACTTTATTTATACTTTCAATTTTATTGATGTTATCGTACGTTATGGGTATTTCAATATCCTCACTCCAACGGACAAATCTAAGACACCACCTGGCAGATTTGGAGCGCCTGCCAATGTTGCGTAAGTCCATCCCCCGAGCAAGGCATATATATGCCGCCAAACATTGGATCAAACATATAATTTGCTCCCCCTTTAGGGTTGTTGAATTGTTGACCACGCAATTTATCTGGATAAGGCACGTATTCTCCTAGACGGATTGGATGCTGAACAGCTATGGAATTTATATAAAAACCAGAAATGCTCTGTATACCTAGACTCGAACCTTCTGTCTCGGGAAAGAACTCTTCTAACTTATTATCATGTTCAGCAATCTATTGATCTACGACAACACTAGCCTCATGCCTAGATACAGTACATTGTTCATCCCTTATGGGTAACTCCCCCTCAAAATCAGGTTCATTTTCTTGATTAAGCCGTTGTAAATTAAAAGAAAAATCGGGGTAAATTAAAAGGGTAAGAGGGAAATTGGGGTGAATGGCATCAAACAAGGATTCTATTTGCCGGATAAAATAATCACGATATATAGTTAAATAATGGGCAGGATCTCCTTGGGCATGATCTGGGATGCTATATGAATGGCGTATGTACCCCCCATTGAAATTATTAATCAGCTCTAGTACTTCGGGTTGAGGAGGAAGTACAACATCATCTACCTGCTGCTGTTCCTGAGGTGGTGGCGAATTAGCGATAGGCTGGGTGGCTTCCATATCTGAATCTGCTTCCCAAACCAAATGCAGGGAGTCGTCACTGTTCTCCAGTTGCGAACCTGTAAGTAACAAGAATAATGATTTTTAATAAATAATATAAATTTAAGATAGGATAGTTTATAAATAAATAATGAAACGTTATGGTAATAATTGTTGAGGATGATACTTACGATTTGGACTGTTCCTGTTGCTATCTTCTAATGGCGGTGTATGAGCTTGACTAGTGCTAGGCTCTTCACCACCTCTTCCACTTCCTCCACGAGGATAATCATCCTCCTCAACTATCTGCTGAGCTGGCGAGCCTAAAACAATTATATAAATTAATGATACTATTAAAAGCTAATGTTAATGATGCCGCAACGGGCATAAATAATGGAGAATAATGGTAAAAAAAAGAGTTTTACTTTCATATCGAGTGCTGTCAGGTTGAGTAGCTTCTAAAACCTCCGAATCAGAACTGCTAGAAGACTGCAAGTGGTTGTCTTCCTCCTCCAAATACTTGCAAAACGGACATGCATCGGGATATATCCTGCAGATTATATGTATTTTAAATAATAATGGAAATAATTATAATTTATTTTATTATCAACATTAATTACCACGGTTATTAATTGGAAATGAACTATCTATATATATCTATATATATATATATATATATATATACTATATATATATATATATATATAATATATATATATATATATATATATATATATATATATATATATATATATATATATATATATATATATATATATATATAGGGGTACCACCACTGGTTTGATTAAAGGGACCCACATCCTCGAAGAATAAATAGTGTTCAGAGAAGACCTTGTGGATTCTCATTGAATACTTTGCTCTTTTCCTCTCCTACCACCCCTATTGTTATTTTTTTAATATTTTTTTTATTTGATTTTGTTGCAATGCTACAGTTTACAGAAAACACACACTTATATAACAATATAACATATACCAATCAGTGTTCGAAGACCTCGTCCAGCTCTTCAGGGGTCGGGTGCGTACCCAAGATACAGCACGCATTTCCCCTCTGAACAGCGACACTCAGGCGCTGGAACATGAAACTGGCCGCTCTTGGATCTCTAGTCTTTCCAATGAGTTCCTCGCCCACCTCCTTCAGGAACTTAAGTGCACATTTACCCCAGGCGCCCAGAGTCTCAGAGCCTATCGGCACGAACCTGTAACACCGTTCTAGGTCCCTGTACTTGATAGATTTCTGGGTCTCCCTGAAGGTGGCTGCCCCGCCTCCCTCTGCTGTGCTGTAAGGTAGATAGGTATCGGCCAATGTAGATGCACACGTGTAGTCCCACACGACCTGCTTACCTTCCCTCCACGGCTGCAGGGTGACTCCATCTGGGCGTTTTTGGCTGTTGTCAGGTCTGCACAACTGGGGTTCCCTTTGTGCTGGACACCCAGCTGTAGACAAACTTCTCTTGATGATGTCATTGACTGCTTCATGTCTGGCAATCTTCCCTGTGTCTTACGACAGATGAGACCATGGCTGCCGTATTGGTCTGCCCGTGCATGGCCGCAAATACACCGGTGCTCGGTAGAGATAGGGGCGGCAAGGCGCAGGGCAACACCAATACTTAGGGTCCGATAGTCCAGGCGGGTGCCCAAGGCGAATTAGGGACTGCCAACAGGAAGTCCCCGGCATGGGCGCTTGCACAGTTAGAAGACGCGCTTTGTCCTTCCTAGAAGCTGCCTCCAGCAATGATGTGGCGATGTTTTCCACTATGGGGCTGTCCCATTTGGACTGTTTGCAGTCATTTGGAGAAGTTGGTCGAGGGTGAGAGTTGACAAGAGTGTCCCACTGACCGGCTCCTTCCGCGAATTTGGGATCATGAATCCCAATGGAGTCTCTTAGGTATTCCGGTAGTATTTCCTTCACTAATCACTTGTAGCACTGGTCGAGGATAAGAATGCCGGCAATGCTAACTGTGTCGCCTNGATGGCAGCACCTTAGAATTAATTTTTTTCTTATATATTTTCAAGTAACATGAACGTTCTTATAACTTTAATTTTTTTATTTACATGAAACTTACACCTTATATGTAAAGTTTGTCGCTAAAATCTGGCCCAGCGTTTTTTCCTAAGTTCATTTATTGATTTTATAATAAACTATAAACATATATTTGCATAATTTTTGGGGGGAACTTTGACTACTCGTATTAGGAAAACTAAAGATGTTTTGGAAAATCCCCTGCTACAGATCCTTTATTATATGCTAATGTGTCAGAAAAGTGTCATAGAAAGGATTTCATTTGAAACCTGTGGTTGTTATAAGGATTTGAAAATGTGTAAAATTCGTTGAAAAAAAACAAAATGTTATCTCCCTTTCTATTTAGGCTGCAGTACTGAAACGTGGAACAATTGCAGCTTGTCATATACAACTAGTCAAAAAATATTGATTGACAGTGAACGACTTTTATTAAACTAAAACGTTGCCTCTTAACTCCTTTACCATCAATGGAAAATATTTCACTCACACTTTCGATGTTCTTTTCCTTCGTTAGTAGCTTTGCAAGAATGTAAAACACCAATGTTATGTACTCACAAACCCAATGTACTTGTAAATATAAGTAAAAACACGAAAAATGTCGCTATGAGTACTATTATTAGAGGGGCTATTAGAGGGGCTGGTCCCAAACCTGCACACAGAAATAACATCACATGAGACCAGAAGACATGGCAGGATGTGCAGAACAGCCCCGTTGAAAAGCAGAGGTGCAACTGGCACTCTGAGAGAGAACTGTATCAACATCAGAAGCCCGAGACTGTTCAACACGCTTCTGCTACACATAAGGGGCATAACTGGCAAACCCCTCACAGTGTTCAAGAGAGAACTGGATAAGCACCTCCAAAGGATACCTGATCAACCAGGCTGTGACTCATATGTCAGGCTGCGAGCAGCTGCGTCAAACAGCCTGGTCGACGACCGGGCCACGGGACGCTAAGCCCCGGAAGCACCTCAAGGTAACCCCTCTCCTGTTCTTGCCAACCTTTGTATGGAGTACTTTCAAACTGATCATCCAAGTATTGACATTAGTCAATACTGGGAATACTTAGCTGGCTTCGCTTGGTTGGTATTTTTGCTCTTCGGCCTCATGACTAGTCTTTTCCAGCATTTTCTTTCCTCCCTTAACAATCTGGCTCCTATAAATTTCAAACTTAAATGAGAATGTAATTCTTTCCTTCCTTTCTTAGATGTACATCCCAGCCACTTGGGCTGGACGGTAGAGAGACGTTCTCGCTTCATGCACTTCGGCGTTCAATCCCTGACCTTCCATGTTGTTGGGCACAATTCCTTACCTTCCACATGTGCCATCACCAACCCTTATCCTGATCCATTCAAAGTGTTTTCCCCTGATAGTTACCTTCCTAGATGTACATGTTCACAGGCGGGTCTAGCTTTCCCCGGTCCACCACAAGCTTATGCACAGTGGTATGTATATTCACTACCTTGGTCTTGCCTTCCACTTACCTTCACTTACCTTGGGGAGCCGGTCGGCCGAGCGGACAGCACGCTGCACTTGTGATACTGTGGTCCTGGGTTCGATCCCAGGCGCCGGCGGGAAACAATGGGCAGAGTTTCTTTCACCCTATGCCCCTGTTACCTAGCAGTAAAATAGGTACCTGGTGTTAGTCAGCTGTCACGGGCTGCTTCCAGGGGGTGGAGGCCTGGTCGAGGACCGGGCCGCGGGGACACTAAAAAGCCCCGAAATCATCTCAAGATAACCTTGCCATCCGTCTTCTGTTAGATGTTCTTGTTTCCTTCTTCCTCCTGTGACGCATCGGTGATCCTGTTTCTTGGTTTTGAAAATTGTATTATTTACGACATACTCTCGTCTTGGTTACCCTGTTCTTCTTCTATCAACTGCTCGTATTATAAAGCTAAAAGTAATGTTGCATTCCAAACCTATTTTCAACACGAGTAACACCACGCGATGCCTTCCATTCATATTTGAACTGAACAATTTCACTAATACCCTTCTTCCACTTGCTGTAAAATCCGCCTCTCTACAAATGCGTTTCGTAGCAATCTGGTTGACATTGCTCCTCATGTTTCTAATGCTGGTGTCTACAAGTCCTCTCCAATACTTTGGTGAAACTGGCCGTACACTAAATGACAGTCGTAAGGAATATGTGTGAAGTCAGCAGACTTAAACAATGCTCTCTTTTGTCATGTTAGGGACTCCTAATCTTTTTATTGATTAGTTTTTCTAAAATCTTTGCTGCCTCTTCACAGACACAGTCTTGTGGAATCTGCTGATACACATGACTACCATGAACCTTAGTCCTGGCTTTCTTGCTGCTAACTCTTCATTTTCGCAATATATAAATGCTCTAACTTTTAAAACAAATGTGATCTGACTTGGCTTTGTCCCCTCTAATCTCTTTACTTTCATTCAGAGATTTGTTTTCTTTGTTGTTTGGTTTCTTGTAAAAACAAGGGAAAAATACTTTTCAAATTTTCTAACTTTGTTATTTATACCCTATTCTTACTCTTCCCTCTTCATTTCTTTACTTTTAATCTTGCCTGTACTCTTTATGCTTGCTTGTACTCTTTATGTTTGCCTTTTCTCTTTATTCTTACCTATACTCTTTTTGCCTGTCTTTTACTTATAATTCATCTTTCTTCTCGCAACATTCCCTCGTATTGTTTCTCTTCCACGACTTGACAATGGTCCAGGACGGACCAAAACGTAGATTCATCATTTTCAGACGTGGGTTGGTATTAAAAACTAAAGCCACGTTATTGTTACTCATCGATTATATCAGCGTGAATCTCTTCCCTATAAACTCCCATCTACACGTGTTAGGGATTGACGACACGGCTGGCTGTACCCATTATGGAGAGCCAGAGACACGTGCGCATACCTGCTTGATACCTAATTGATGGGGTTCTGGGTGTTGTTCTACTCCCCAAGCCAGGCTTGACTTGAGAGCTTGGTCGAACAGGCTGTTGCTTGGAGCGGCCCGCGGGCCCACATATCCACCACAGCCCGGTTGGTTCGGCACTAATTGAAAAAAAAATATCTAGTTTTCTCTTGAAAATGTCCACGGTTATTCCGGCAATATTTTTTATACTCGCTGGGAGGATGTTGAACAACCGCGGACCTCTGATGTTTATTCAGTGTTCTCTGAATGTGCCTATGGCACCTCTGCTCTTCACTGGCTCTCTTCTGCATTTCTTCCATATCGTTCACTCCAGTAAATTATTTTACTGTAGTGTAGTAGCCTGGTGGTGTAGTAGCCTGGTGTAATAACGTGGTGTAGTAGCCTGGTGTAGTGGCGCGGTTTATAAGCCTGGTGTAGTAGCATGGTGTAGTGGCAATGTGTAGTAGTGTGGTGTAGAAGCGTGGTGTAGTAGCCTGGTGTAGTGGTGTGGTGTAGTAGCCTGGTGTATTGGCGTGGTGTAGTGACCTGGTGTAGTAGCATAGTGCAGTAGCCTGGTGTAGTAGCGAGGTGTAGTAGCCTGGTGTAATAGTGTGGTGTAGTAGCCTGGGGTAAGTGCACTTGTTAAGTGTGCGGACTTAACTTTGGTAACCAGCAACCGAAACATCTAGTGTTTGGGCTCACGGGAGAGCCCCAGTCATCAGCAGTCCAGAAATGTTACCGTGGCCGTGGTAGCATGTCTGTGGACAGAGATAGAGCCAATAGCATCTCTCATTGTATAGCTAGGGCGAGACTCTTGTTTTCGCGGGAACAGCCGCTGGCGTGGGTAGCTGCGGGCCACCCGCTCGCTAGCCGTTGAGTTGTCGCCATGGAAACAGACGCCATCTTAGTAAACATCTTGAGCCGCCATGTTGGTCGGCCATCTTGGAGTTGCCCTAGGGGCTATGCTACACCGTCGCTGATTGGAGGAGAGGGGTAGGCCCCAGTATGCCTGCCTCTCATTGGTTATTTCGAGGAATACGCGGGAATCGACGGTGTGAGGATCATTCTGGATAGAACCATCACCCTGTCAAGACGCTCATATGCTCAATTCGGCCAAATTGAGTATATTGCGTCGTGGTGGTTCAACAACTCAGCTGTTTCAACTCCTGCTTCAATCTACTACAGCGGTCGTCACAGAATCCGGCCGTAGTCGTCGCTTGGAGGGGAATGGACATTGTGAACAGCGAGTGAAGAGAAGATCTTATCTGGGATCGTGGGGTAATGTGCATACGAGCAGTAACAGACTCGTAGATCCCATACCAGTGATGATTAGACTTGCTAGTGCTCTGTAGCAGTTGATGGGAATGGGGAAATAAGTGTTAGTGCTTTAAGGCCGATTTCCCATGTTTGTTTAAGACGAAATCATTGTGCGCGTCACCTGGGTACGAACGCTTCACTTCACCGGCGGGTCGGGGGTACGAAACAAGCCGTGTTGTGGGAGGGTTCGGTGCGCGCCAATTGTATGAACGATACCGCTGTGGTACCAAGCCAGCCAGCCTACCACCACTGAGCCAGCAACCCATAGCGGGGTGCCTGATGTATGGGAATGGTGTGTGTAAGCCGGCAGTATGAATGTAAGTACCTGTGTGTGTATTTCTGGTGATTAGTAGTCTCTAAAGCTTGAATTCGAGGTCAAGTGTTCCGTCGCATTGTCACGCAGCGCCTGTGAGGTGAAGTGGAGTGTGGACGAGGAGATAATCACCCTTGTTGTCATCTCGTCAGTCCTGAGGGACCTACGTCTTGTGAGCACAGACGTACAGAGTGTGTGTGTGTGTGGGTACACACGGGAACAGAGTATATACATAGATTAGCCAAGGACTGAGAGGATGTCCATGTAATATTATATTATTCCATTGTGGTAAATATTCATTCTTGATCGTCCGAGGGACGGAGTGATATCATTTCATGTGTAGTCTTGCAGGTGTGGAATTTCAACACTGAGCGCTCAGGTATGTGGTAACGTCAGTGATTCCTGGCAATGATTATTGTGGAGTGTGCCACAGTGTGGTTTTAATTTCTTGTATTGTTCCCAGGGCCGTGACAAGTGTGATTTATATATATATACATATTGTGGTTGCAGTATTAACGTAATTTTGGTAGAATTTGGTGAGTGACGAGGCTGTCGGGAGTGACAGCCCTCGCTCTGTCGAGTAACGTAAAACTCGGGAGTGTTTATTCGGCATGCGTGATCGATAAATCACTCGCCCATGTGATTTAGGAGTGCGAGATCTCCTTAGTGTTCCCAATAACGTTTGATAGCTGTAGGCTACATGTGTCAGCAGTAATTGTATATATATATATATATAATCGTAGTGTCACGGGGCCCAGTGTTATTGTGTTATTTACTGTGTGGTGATTGCAAGTTTGGGACCTATGTTCTAGGGGTTATTGAGAGCACTGGGGTCATTTGCAACAGTAAATAAGTAAGTAAGTGTTGAGCAGTATACTAATGTTGGGAAATTAGAGTACTTGCCGTGTGTGTGTTGTTGCAAAGGGGTTGTCATTGTTAGTGATTGTTGCTAGAGTTGAGCAATCACCGTGGGTGACTGCAGTTCAGTAAAGCCATTGGGGGGCAGTGTTCTAGAGGGTTCATGTCCTGTATGTTATTTTACTAGGTTCTGCAGTATTGTCATTGCAACCGGATTGTAACGTAAATCACTGTGATTTGATAGTGTGCTTGTCATTGTCGTGGGTGAACTCGGCTGTAGACGAGTACTTGGATATACATATATTCTCCTGTTTATCTGGTAGGACATCGAAGTCCAGTATTCAGTGAGGTGATTGCGAGGCAATTAATATAACGTAACCGAGGGAACGCCCATTGCTTAAGAGAATTTGTTCTTTCACAATATGAGTAACGTAGAATACGCTTGGGTTAATTTACTTTCCTGCAAGCAGCTACGGTAGTCTCAAGGAGCCTAGCCACCAGCCAGATAAGAATTAGAGTATTGTCTGTCGTAATTAACGGTCAGTGGGCCGGGTAATTGACGTGTTTCAGGAAGTCAAAGTAATTAATCTCGATCCTTGTTGATCGACTCACACGAAGGCTCATTGTTCCATTAACGTAACGTCGTTATTTATGTCCGGAAGTACCGGCACTTGATTGACTCGTGGGAAGAGTAACGTCATTTTAGAATAACGTAAACGTGGTGCCTAATTACTGTTATTAGCCACCTGAATTGGTCTGTGTATGGAAAGCTCAGACGGAATTCATACTTTAATGTAAATTGCTGAGCCAGTGTGAAAGGTTGCGTATTTAACTGTTCAATTATTGATCTTGAGAATAGTAATTAATTACTCTAAAGGTAATCACGAGTGATTACCGTTCTCTTAGCACTTTGGACATTGTAAATCAGAGTTTACCATCGCTGAGTGATTAGTAACCGATTAACGTAAATTAACGTAACTAGTAAAGAGATTAATCAGCTGTCTGGTAGTACAGGGATTAATGGGATTTTCTCACTGAATGCTCGACGGGTTGAGTGTTGTGTTATTTCCGCGTTACTAGTGACAGTTGTAAGAGAAGGTTATTAAATTAACGTAAAAGTTATTGTGTTATTAACATAAATCAGTTGTATTGATTGTTGATCGTCCGTGGGACGAAGTGTTAACGTAAAGATTAATTTGAGGAAGGGTGCTGGAGTTGCCAGTGAACCCATTAGTTATTGTTGTCATTGAAAGACTACTGATTTGATTGCATTGCAACCGCTATTGCAGGGGTAGACTGCACTGAGGCGTAGAACAGTTAGGAGGTTACTGGAGACGTGTTTCAGAACTCACTGTGTCATTTGTTGTAATTGTGATTATAGATCTGTTGGTTCTTGTTTCTTGTTGATTCCTCTGTGGTCACGCTTATGTTCGAGTTAGTTCATTATGCAGTCCGAGGGGCTGGTGTCTAGCTGCCATTGATAGTGTCACAGGAAGGATTTCGAGTAACGTCATTGACATTCTTTTTGTTTGTTGTAGTAGTTAGTACTTTATTGAATAAACTAAGTTATTATGTTAACACTGTCTTTTCGTTACACCCCCACACATTATTATTGTTATGCAAATGTTCTTCACACTCGACTATAGGAGACTTATTTCTGAGCTTTGGATCAAATATACGGCACTACACAACAATAAATTATTGTTGTGAGAGCCCAGGACCTACTCGTTAGATTCGCTTCGGCGAGTTACGAAGGTCGACGACCCAAGTGAAGGGGATTTCAATTTCATTGGGGTCTCGGCGTTTGCTCGCGCCTAGTCAATTGTTCGTACAGGGTCCCAAAGTGAGGAATGAGCTGCTTACTACACTGGTGTGTTAGCTAAGCAAGTCCTTCCTCAGGGACCTAGTTGAATATCACGACAGGAATAAAGGTTAAAGAATAAGAAAATTCTTAGAAATTTTCCGAGCTCAATTCCTTATACCAATTTTATTTATTCCAATGTACTGACGTAAGTCAGCACAGCTCAAAAAACTCTCACAGTAGCCTGGGGTAGAAGTCTGGTGTAGTAACGTGTAGTAGTAGCCTGGTTTAAAGGCGTGGTGTAGTAGCCTGGTGTAAAGGCGTGGTGTAGTAGCTTGGTGTAGTAGCCTGGTGTAGCTGCGTGGTTTTGTAGTCTGGTGTAGTGGCTTTGTGTAGTAGCTTGGTGTAGTCGCGTTGAGTAAATGCCTGGTGTGGTGTAGTAGCGTGGTGTAGTAGCGTGGTGTAGTAGCCTGGTATAGTGGCCTGGTGTAGTGGCGTTGTGTATTGGGGTGGTGTAATAGCCTGGCGTAGTAGCCTGGTGTAGTATCCTGGTGTAGTGGCGTGGTGTAGTGGCGTGGTGTAGTGGCATGGTGTAGTAGCCTGCTGTAGTGGCGTTGTGTAGTAGCCTAGTGTAGTGGCGTTGTGTAGTGACCTGGTGTAGTAGCGTGGGTAGTGGCGTGGTGTAGTGACCTGGTGTAGTAGCCTGGTGTAGTAGCGTGGTGTAGTAGCGTGGTGTAGTGGCGTGGTGTAGTGACCTGGTGTAGTAGCGTAGTGCAGAAACCTGGTGTAGTAGTGTGGTGTAGTGGCGTGATGTAGTAGCGTAGTGAAGTAGCCTGGTGTAGTTGCCTGGTGTAGTCGTGTGGTGTAGTAGCGTGGTATATTTGCCTGGTATAGTGGCCTGGTGTAGTGGCGTGGTGTAGTAGCCTGGTATATTAGCCTGGTATAGTGGCCTGGTGTAGTGGCGTGGTGTAGTAGCCTGGTATATTAGCCTGGTATAGTGGCCTGGTGTAGTGGCGTGGTGTAGTAGCCTGGTATATTAGCCTGGTATAGTGGCCTGGTGTAGTGGCGTGGTGTAGTAGCCTGGTATATTACCCTGGTATAGTGGCCTGGTGTAGTGGCGTGGTGTAGTAGCGTGGTGTAGTGGCGTGGTGTA
This sequence comes from Procambarus virginalis, assembly GCA_020271785.1. Lineage (NCBI taxonomy): Eukaryota > Metazoa > Arthropoda > Malacostraca > Decapoda > Cambaridae > Procambarus > Procambarus virginalis. The sequence continues at coordinate 41,402,771 of WNGS01001312.1, read as the reverse complement.
GTGGCGTGGTATAGTGGCGTGGTGTAGTGGCATGGTGTAGTAGCCTGGTATAGTGACCTGGTGTAGTGGCGTGGTGTAGTAGCCTGGTATAGTGACCTGGTGTAGTGGCGTGGTGTAGTGGCGTGGTGTAGTGGCGTGGTGTAGTGGCGTGGTGTAGTAGCGTGGTGTAGTGGCGTGGTGTAGTAGCGTGGTGTAGTGGCGTGGTGTTGTAGACTGGTGTAGTGGCGTGGTGTAGTGGCATGGTGTAGTGGCGTGGTGTAGTGGCGTGGTGTAGTGGCGTGGTGTAGTAGCGTGGTGTAGTGGCGTGGTGTTGTAGACTGGTGTAGTGGCGTGGTGTAGTGGCATGGTGTAGTGGCGTGGTGTAGTGGCGTGGTGTAGTAGCATGGTGTAGTGGCGTGGTTTAGTGGCGTGGTGTAGTTGCGTGGTGTAGTAGCCTGGTATAGTGACCTGGTGTAGTGGCGTGGTGTAGTAGCTTTGTGGTTTAGTAGTAGTAGAAGAAACCTGTAGTAGCCTTGTGTAGTTGCGTAGTTTAGTAGCCTGGAGTAGTGGCTTTGTATAGTAGCCTGGTGTAGTGGCGTGGAGTAGATGCCTGGTGTAGTGGCGTATTGTGGTGGCGTGGTGTAGTGGCCTGGTGTAGTGGCGTGGTGTAGTAGCCTGTAGTAGTCTGTTGTAGTAGCCTGGTGTAGTAGCGCGGTGGAGTAGTTTGGTGTAGTAGAGTGGTGTAATAGCGTGGTGTAGTAGCCTGGTGTAGTGGCGTCGTGTAGTGGCCCGAGCTATGTCAATAGGCCGTTCTCCCTCTTCGCCCTTACATCATCACACACAGAGATCACACTAACGTGATGCATGAGACACACCATTACCCCGAGGGTGGACACTGGTACCTGGACAAACAGTGAGACACACCACTACCCCGAGGGTGGACACAGGCACTCCGGCCAACTGTGAGACATAACACTAACCCTGAGAGTGGACACTGGTACCTGGACAAACAGTGAGACACACCACTACCCCGAGGGTGGACACTGGTACCTGGACAAACAGTGAGACACACCACTACCCCGAGGGTGGACACAGGCACTCCGGCCAACTGTGAGACATAACACTAACCCTGAGAGTGGACACTGGTACCTGGACAAACAGTGAGACACACCACTACCCCGAGGGTGGACACTGGTACCTGGACAAACAGTGAGACACACCACTACCCCGAGGGGTGGACACTGGTACCTGGACAAACAGTGAGACACACCACTACCCCGAGGGGTGGACACTGGTACCTGGACAAACAGTGAGACGCACCACTACCCCGAGGGGTGGACACTGGTACCTGGACAAACAGTGAGACACACCATTACCCCGAGGGGTGGACACTGGTACCTGGACAAACAGTGAGACACACCACTACCCCGAGGGGTGGACACTGGTACCTGGACAAACAGTGAGACACACCACTACCCCGAGGGGTGGACACTGGTACCTGGACAAACAGTGAGACACACCATTACCCCGAGGGGTGGACACTGGTACCTGGACAAACAGTGAGACACACCACTACCCCGAGGGTGGACACTGGTACCTGGACAAACAGTGAGACACACCACTACCCCGAGGGTGGACACTGGTACCTGGACAAACAGTGAGACACACCATTACCCCGAGGGTGGACACTGGCACCTGGACCAACAGAGAGAGATACTACTAACCCCGAGGGTGGATAATTGTACCTGGACCAACAGTGAGACACACTACAATCTCCGAGAGTGGTCACTGGTTCCTGGACCATCAGTGAGACACACACAACTACTCCTGAGGGTGGACACTGGTACCTGGGACAACAATGAGACACACCACTACCCGAGGGTGGACACTGGAACCTGGACCAACAGTGAGACACGCCACTAACCCGAGGGTGGACACTGGAACCTGGACCAACAGTGAGACACGCCACTAACCCGAGGGTGGACACTGGAACCTGGACCAACAGTGAGACACGCCACTAACCGAGGGTGGACACTGGAACCTGGACCAACAGTGAGACACACCACTACCCGAGGGTGGACACTGGAACCTGGACCAACAGTGAGACACACCACTACCCGAGGGTGGACACTGGAACCTGGACCAACAGTGAGACACACCACTAACCCGAGGGTGGACACTGGTACCTGGACCAACAGTGAGACACACCACTAACCCGAGGGTGGACACTGGAACCTGGACCAACAGTGAGACACACCACTAACCCGAGGGTGGACACTGGTACCTGGACCAACAGTGAGACACACCACTAACCCGAGGGTGGACACTGGAACCTGGACCAACAGTCAGACACACCACTAACCCGAGGGGGACACTGGTACCTGGGCCAACAGTGAGACACGCCACTAACCCGAGAGTGAGCAGTGGAAACTATGATAAGTACCGGCAATTTTGCTTTTTTCCATGCCGGTCATTGGCATAGGTGATTTTCGTTTCCACTGTGACGTTTGGTCCCCTGCCGGTACTTGGCATAGGTGACTTTCGTTACCCCGGTGTCATTTGGTCCCCTGCCAGTCGTGGGCATCAGGTTTTTTCAAAGTTTTCCCCCCTGCTGGTCATTGCCATAGAGTTTTTGTTGAAAAGATTGATTCCCAGTCTCTGTCATTTTGCTCAAGGGGGATTAAAATGCCGGCTCCCGTCATACCCAAATTTCGTCACCCCAGTGTCCCATGCACAGGCATAGCCAATGGTCAATGATGTCATCGGGTAGCCAGTCTTCAATTTGGCTGGGGGTAGGATCAAAATGCCGGTCCATGGCGTACCCAAATTTCGTTACCCCAGTGACCCATGCACAGGCATCGCTAATGGTCAATGATGTCACCAGCTAGCCGCTCAGCATTCCTGCACAGGCACGATCAAAGGGATTAAACAGCCGGTCTATGAGTCGTGTGTTTTGCGTTACAACAGTAACCCTGAAACTAATGTAAAATACCATCATCTCTAGACTATTTTAAATTTCATATTTACTTCCAACCATCGGCCATTGCATGTATCAAGAGGGGGGAGCAACACAGAGCAAGAACTATCATGTATCTCAGCATTCTCCCCTTGTTACCGAACCTGTATTTACCAGGACCTTTCCCTAAATCTTAAACTTATCCCATTTATACCCATTGTTTCATGTTCTGTCTCATGTTGATACGTTTAATGGTCTATTAATATCCCCCTTTAGCATGTCCATTCAGTCACAGTTGTATCATGTCATCTCTATTTCTTCGCCTTTCTAGAGAATGTAATGTAAGCTTTGACAATCTTTCTTAAAGAATTGTTTATTTCGCATAGGGCAAAAATGAAATGAAAACCTACTATCATCCATTTGTATGAAAAAGTCCTCTGCCAGGCATGGTGACTTCAATGCATTTGAGTAGTAATCCAATATTGCTGCATAAACGAATAAAGTATTTTGCACATGCATAAATGTATATGCACATATCACATTCGCTCAAAAAACATGCCTCCCACACCTTGCTGTAGAATATAACA
>WNGS01001312.1:41341231-41352289 GCA_020271785.1 Procambarus virginalis | reverse complement strand
CCCTCCACCACCAAATTTGGAAAACTACTTTTTTCTGATCATAGCATAACTAAATGGATTGTGAAGGTTTCATTCAGCCATTAAATATCATTCACAATTTATTAGTGAATTTTACAAAAAACACCATAAATTTTATATTTAAACATGTAAAAACTATTTATAATACATTAGGAACAAAATAGTTGTAGAAAAACCATTATTATAAAACCTTTGTGTTTGGATTTTTGGATTAAAAGTTTCTCAAAGGCTCTCCTGCACCATTCTCAATGTAAATCATTCCCACGCCTATGGGAAGAGATAGACGAACGTTTCCTAGATGATTTGTGTTTGCTGGGCTATTACACTCCCAACATTGTCATCATGACTATTTCACTCCCAACATAGTCATCATGACTATTACACTCCCAACATAGTCATCATGACTATTACACTCCCAACATAGTCATCATGACTATTACACTCCCAACATAGTCATCATGACTATTACACTCCCAACATAGTCATCATACCTATTACACTCCCAACATAGTCATCATGACTATTACTCTTCCAACATAGTCATCATGACTATTTCACTCCCAAAATAGTCATCATGACTATAAAATTTCAACATAGTCATCATGACTATTACACTCCCAACATAGTCATCATGACTATTACTCTCCCAACATAGTCATCATTACTATTACACCCCCAACATAGTCATCATGACAATTACACTCCCAACATAGTCATCATGACTATTACACTCCCAACATAGTCATCATGACTATTACTCTCCCATCATAGTCATCATTACTATTACACCCCCAACATACTCATCATAACAATTCCACCCCAACATAGTCATCATGACTATTACACTCCCAACACAGTCATCATGACTATTACTCTCCCAACATCGTCATCATGACTATTACACTCCCAACATAGTCATCATGACTATTACACTCCCAACATAGTCATCATGACTATTACACTCCCAACATAGTCATCATGACTATTACACTCCCAACATAGTCATCATTACTATTACACTAGCAACATAGTCGTCATGACTATTACTTTCCCAACATAGTCAACATTACTATTACTCTCCCGACATATTCATCATGACTATTACACTCCCAACATTGTCATCATGACTAATACACTCCCAACATAGTCATCATGGTTATTACTCTCCCAACATAGTCATCATGATTATTACACTCCCAACATAGTCATCATGACTATTACTCTCCCAACATAGTCGTCATTACTATTACACCCCAACATAGTCATCATGACTATAACACTCCCAACATAGTCATCAAGACGCCCAACATAGTCATCATGACTATTACACTACCAACATAATCATCATGACTATTACTCTCCCAACACAGTCATCATGACTATTACTCTCCCAACATAGTCATCATTACTATTACACTCCCAACATAGTCGTCATGACAATTACACTCCCAACATAGTCGTCATGACTATTACACTCCCAACATAGTCAACATGTCAATTACACTCCCAACATAGTCACCATGACTATTACACTCCCAACATAGTCATCATGACTATTACACTACCAACATAATCATCATGACTATTACTCTCCCAACACAGTCATCATGACTATTACACTCCCAACATAGTCATCATGACTATTACACTCCCAACATAGTCATCATGACTATTACTCTCCCAACATAGTCATCATGACTATTACACTCCCAACATAGTCATCATGACTATTATGCTCCCAACATAGTCATCATGACTATTACTCTCCCAACATAGTCATCATAACTATTACACTCCTAACATAGTCATCATGACTATTACACTCCCAACACAGTCATCATGACTATTACTCTCCCAACATAGTCATCATGACTATTTCACTCCCAACACAGTCATCATGACTATCACTCTCCCAACATAGTCATCATGACTATTACACTCCCAACATAGTCATCATGACTATTACTCTCCCAACACAGTCGTCATGACTATTACTCTCCCAACACAGTCTTCATGACTATTACTCTCCCAACAGTCATCATGACTATTACTCTCCCAACACAGTCATCATGACTATTACTCTCCCAACACAGTCTGGTTGATACCTGGTTTACCTGGTTGATGGGGTTCTGGGAGTTCTTCTACTCCCCAAGCCCGGCCCGAGGCCAGGCTCGACTTGTGAGAGTTTGATCCACCAGGCTGTTGCTTGGAGCGGCCCGCAGAGCCACATACCCACCACAGCCCGGCTGATCCGGGACTTCTCTTAGGAAACAGTCCAGTTTTCTCTTGAAGATGTCCACGGTTGTTCCGGCAATATTTCTTATAGTCGCTGGGAGGACGTTGAACAACCGCGGACCTCTGATGTTTATACAGTGTTCTCTGATTGTGCCTATGGCACCTCTGCTCTTCACTGGTTCAATCTTGCATTTTCTTCCATATCGTTCACTCCAGTACGTTGTTATTTTACTGTGTAGATTTGGGACCTGGCCCTCCAGTATTTTCCATGTGTATATTATTTGGTATCTCTCTCGTCTCCTTTCTAGAGAGTACATTTGGAGAGCTTTGAGACGATCCCAATAATTTAGGTGTTTTATCTCGTCTATGCGTGCCGTATATGTTCTCTGTATTCCCTCTATTTCAGCAATCTCTCCTGCTCTGAAGGGGGAAGTGAGTACTGAGCAGTATTTGAGACGGGACAACACAAGTGACTTGAAGAGTACAACCATTGTGATGGGATCCCTGGATTTGAAAGTTCTCGTAATCCATCCGATCATTTTTCTGGCTGATGCGATATTTGCTTGGTTATGCTCCCTAAACGTTAGATCGTCGGACATCATTATTCCCAAATCCTTGACATGCTGTTTTTCTACTATGGGAAGATTTGATTGTGTTTTGTACCCTGTATTATGTTTCAGATCCTCATTTTGCCGTACCTGAGTACCTGAAATTTATCACTGTTAAACATCATATTATTTTCTGCTGCCCAATCGAAAACTTTGTTGACATCTGTTTGTAGTTTTTCAATGTCTTCAGCAGAGGTAATTTTCATGCTGATTTTTGTGTCATCTGCGAAGGATGACACGAAGCTGTGACGTGTATTTTTGTCTATATCAGATATGAGAATAAGGAACAGTAGCGGTGCAAGGACTGTACCTTGAGGTACAGAGCTTTTAACATCGCTTGGACTCGATTTTATCTGATTGACTGTTACTCTTTGTGTTCTGTTCGACAGGAAATTGAGTATCCAGCGTCCTACTTTTCCAGTTATTCCCATTGACCTCATTTTGTGAGCTATCACCCCATGGTCACATTTGTCGAACGCCTTTGCAAAGTCTGTGTATACAACATCTGCATTTTGCTTTTCTTCTAGGGCTTCTGTGATTTTGTCATAGTGGTTGAGTAACTGTGACAGACAGGATCTTCCCGCTCTAAATCCATATTGTCCTGGATTGTGCAATTCATTGTTTTACATAAAACTAGAAATTTGATTCCTAATCACTCTTTCAAACACTTTTATTATGTGTGATGTTAGTGCAACTGGCCTATAATTTTTTGCCAAGGCTTTATTTCCCCCCTTGTGCAGCGGAGCTATATCTGCAGATTTAAGTGCTGCTGGTATCTCCCCTGTATCCAGGCTCTTTCTCCATATTACGTTGAGTGCTCTCGCTACTGGTACTCATGACTATTACATGACTAGTGTCAGGGTGTCACGGTCCTCGTTAGTGAAGGGTTAAAGCAAAGGTAGACTGGATCTCCTTTCCAGGTGGTTGCTCCGACAATAACCCTTACTCACCGTCGTTCTGCGGGTCTTCCCTTGATCCTCTAGGCTCCACTGCACACCCCGGAGAGTACCCCAGTCGATCTCCCAACCGGCCTTAAATTGCAAGATGAGTGGGGGCACAGATCGTTCCCTCAATCTGTGGCCCGCCCCGACACAGAACTCTTACACAGCCTTTAAGGTCGCCAACTGGTGTTTTTAGGTGTCCAGTAACACTGCAGTGGTGAGGTGTAATTGTGGTAATTGTGGTAAGAGCAAATTCCAGTAATATGGTATCAGGCAGGTCACTCTGCTTTACTTCATTACACGGTCACAAGATAAATGGAGGGGATGATATCAAACACCAAAGAGTTTTGGTATTTTACTTAAAAGACAAAGAGAAATATATATGCATCAATGTATCAGGAATAATATATGACAACTGCTCAATTCATAGCAGAATAATCTGGAGCGCACCAATATGGTAACACCGGCAGCGCCACGCGTCCCCTGTCAGATGTCAGCTGACCGGGACCCTCACGATCGTGAGAACAGACTAGTACTTGTTTTCTAATTCTATCACGATCCTCGTTTATTTAACTTTTCCGCAAAACACTGTATTCAACATTCACATGGCATACTTATGATTTCACTGGCCTCACGATCAATATCTTATTCACCATGCACTCACAGTGGCTTTTCACCGTACCAAAAGATTACTCTATTCTTAATAATATTTACTGTGAATGCACTCGCTTGATCACTGAACTTTTCTTTATATCTATACTTTCTCTTAAAGAGATATCACTGGCAATCACTTCACGTATATGATATTATTCAGTACACAGGCATGTACATAGATAAATCATTGATCGAATCACAGGTTATATAAATAATTTCTCCTCAGGGTTATGGTGACAACCCGTGCACAAGCTGCACGACCACAACCAGCTGACTCTACTGCAACCGCTGTCCTCAAGACCCTCAGAAACTACCCCCGAAACTTACCACGTTGGAGTTCCATAAGTTACAGAGGGAAGATCTTACCTTGACACCCATTATTCTTTCAGGCTGAGACTCAATCTGACAGTATCCCTGGGTTCTTCCTAGAGAACGAGTTGCTCTACCGCAGATACAGACCCAGTAAACTGAAGGAGGATGACGATTGGGCCAATGTCGAACAACTAGTGATTTCCACCAGCTTTCGGCCCACTATTCTACACCTGGCCCATGGAGCACTTTCACACTACGGTTTTTAACAAAACCTACACGGAATCCGACAAGACTACTACTGGCCAGGTATCGTTAACAACGTCAAACAGTACGTCAAAAAGTGTCACACATGTCAGATGGCAGGTAAACCGAACATCTCTATCCCCAGAGCACCACTGACACCCATCCAGGTGCCTGCGGAACATTCCACAGACTTATTATAGACTGTGTTGTCCTTTACCTCGGACCAGTTATGGCAACGCCTATATACTAACTATCTGTGTCCTACCACTAGATTCCCCATAGCAGTTCCAGTAAAGAACATTACGGCTGCTACTGTGTTGAAACACTTATTGAAGATCTTCACCCAGTATGGATTCCAAGGGAGGTTCAGAGGGACTGTGGCACCAACTTCACCAGTGATCTCTTCAAGCGGACACTGGAAGAGTTTAACATCACACAGGTACTGTCCAGCACCTATCATCCTGCTTCACAGGGTTCTCTTGAGCGTAGTCATCAGACTATTAAGCACTCCTAAAGAAATTTTGCAATGAGACCTCTAAGGATTCGGATAACAACTTGACCACATAATGTGTATTTTTGGCCCTTCTGACCGGTAGTTTTTTTTGGTTTGTTTTGCTTTGTTATGTTTTATATGTTCTTGTCTTGTTTTTTATATATTTATTAAATTGCAGCTTGCATGTAAAAAAAAAAAGAAAAAAAAAATAGAACATGGCCCCACCTTCAACCCGTTGCAATATTCCTTCTGCAACCACAAGTAATGACACACTAGACTTCGTGACACTGCAATTATATATTTCGTACCCGCTGACCACCTGTAGCCTTCAGCTATCAATTGCTAATGTGGAACATAAGGAGATCACACACTCCTCGGTCCTGTCCGGAAGCGGAGGAGCTTCAAGAGTTCCATAACCTTTAGGCATTTCTTGTATGTTTTGTAACCTTTAAATACGAATAAAGCATAAAAAAAGGAAGGGGTGTGGTAGGAGAAAAGCACACATAAACTGTATTGGAGGGGACCTACATTCCCTCCAATGCGTTATGTGTGATTCCTCCGAGGTAGGCGTCCCTTTTCAGCCAGAGGTGGTACTCCCTTCCATTTATTTTAATACAAATAATATATATATATATATGATATATATATAAGATATATATTATATATATATATATAATATATATGTATATGCAAACAAGCCTGAATGGTCCCCAGGACTAGATACAACTGAAAACTCACACCCAGAAGTGACTCGAACCCATACTGCCAGGAGCAACGCAACTGGTTGTAAGGAGCCTTAAAGCCTTGACCATCACGAGGAATAAGGAATTGATAGCCGAGGCTATATGAACCACTTCCCTGCGGCACTCGGTTGGTAATCTTGGGCATAGCATTTTATCAAATCACCCATTTTTTGGGGCAACACAGGAGGAACACAAATGCAAACAGCCTGAATGGTCCCCAGGACTAGATACAACTGAAAACTCCACACCCCAGAAGTGCTCGAACCCATACTGCCAGGAGCAACGCAAAGGTATGTACAGGGAGCCTTAAACCACTTGACCATCACGACCGGACATAAGGAAGTGATAGCTCGAGCTATATGAACCACTTCCCCGCCGCCGGCACTCGGATGGTAGTCTTGGGCTTATATATATATATATATATATATATATATATAATATATTTTAATATATAATTTATTTATTATATATATATACTATATATATATATATATATATATATATATATAATGATATATATATATATATATATATATATCTATATATATATATATTATATATATAGTATAAAATATTAGCTAGACCAAGAGTAAATTCAGACCATTCTCAATTTTGTTGTTACTGATGATCAATGAAAAAACATCAATCATCTTTCTAGTCCGAGAAGCTTGATCGGTTCGTAAACCACATACTCTTTCAAAGGAGCTAGTCAACGACAACTATCTGACGTAGTGTAACAGCTTTTACCGATTGGGGAGTGCTTACTTATAAGACAACAAACATTGACCAGAATCTTAACACAACGCAGATCATTGAAGTAAGCACGCGGCTGACATCTGCGGCAAACATGAGCAACCCATATCAAGCCTAACGCATATTCTCCATCAGACCCATTGACTCAGAAATACGGGCATGTCCCAGAGCAGGCCTTTGAGTACAGATCTTCTCGCTGGTTAGTATACCTTGTCGGCTGCATTTTATCAATCACCTCATGGGCCCAAGACGCATTGAGAACACAAATGCAACTCAAGCCTAATGCAGTCAGGATAATACAATGAAAGCTCACAACTCTGTCAGATATAGTGATGCATCTCCATGTGAGACCCGACTAAGTCTTATGTACAGGGATGCTAATACCATTGACATTACGACGAATGGCTCAAGTGATACGCGAGGACTAAGAAACATCCCCGCCCACTGAGAATGTAATTTGGAGAAGATTTTTCAAATCTACCTCATTTTTGGGCAAGACGTGAGAAACACAAATGAAGACAAGCTGAAATGGTCCCCAGTGACTTTAGAATTACTGTAAAATCACACCACGATGACTGTCGTCCATATCCTAGATAACGCACTGGTATTACAGGATTTAATGACCATACGCGGATAGAAGTGACCAGTAATGAAATTCCCGGCATGATGTTTCTAGCATAGATTTATCAAATCGCCTCATTGGGACTACAATGCAACTGAATGGCCAGCTATAATAAATCAGATACTTGGGTATACTTTATCTATTGGGGATCACTTGGCATTTTCACGTGGTGCCCAAGAGGGTTATAAATCATCCAATATAGGTCAGGGGGAAGTTCATATAGGCTATCATCTATGGGTGATGTATTAGTCTGACAACCATTGCGTCGGAGTATGTAGTACTCGGGGTTCATTTATTATTATTATATTTTATATATATATCGAACAGCCCCAGAAAGTGACTCGAACCCATACTGCCAGGAGCAATGCAACTGGTATGTAAAGGGACGCCTTATCTCAATTGAGCATCACGACCGGACATAAGGAAGTGATAGTCGAAGCATTATGAACCACTTCCCCGCCCCGCCTGCACTCGGATGGTAAGTTGGGCATAGATTTCATCAAATTCACCTCATTCTTTGGGGCAACACGTGAGGAACACAAATGCGAACAAGCCTGAATGGTCCCCAGGACTATATGTGACTGAAAACTCGCACCCCAGAAGTGACTCGAATCATACTGGTATCTACAGGGTGTTAGTTTTCTCACACCCTGTAGGTGTGTGAGAACTTCTGGGGGGTGAGTTTTCAGTCGCATATAGTCCTGGGGACCATTCAGCTTGTTCGCATTCAGGCTTGTCCCTCGAGTCCACAAGGCGCCACAACTATCCTTGTTGACGGGCAAAGATACGGTACCTCACGTTACGAAAGACGGGGCCAGTATTCGTAAAATATTGACGTAACCACTTACGGAAATTGCACTTCTTGTTCAGTTATGGTGGCTCGTTTCACACTTATTAAGTGGTTTACGAGCTAATTAGCACTACGAGGTTGTTTATACAATAACTAACATAAGTTGTGAAGTCCGAAGCTCTTACAGGATGAGTGCATACATGCCAGTATGGCCTGGTGTCACTCACAGGATGAGTGCAGTACATGGCAACATGGCCTGGTGTCACTCAGAGGATGAGTGCAGCATATGCCAGCATGGCCTGGTGTCACTTACGAGGATGAGTGCAGCATATGCCAGCAGTGGCTGGTGGTGTTCACTCATCAGGATGAGTGCAGCATGGCAAGATGGCCTTGGACCACAGGATGAGCCAATGCCAGCAGCTGGTGTCACTCACAGGATGAGTGCAGTGCATGCCAGCATGGCCTTGTGTGTCACTCACAATATGAATGCAGTGGGGTCCTCCAGGATGAGTGCAGTACATGCCAGCATGGCCTTGTGTGTCACTCACAGGATGAGTGCAGTACATGCCAGCATGGCCTTGTGTGTCACTCACAGGATGAGTGCAGTACATGCCAGCATGGCCTTGTGTGTCACTCAGGTAGCAGCAGCGATGGCTTGTCACACGTGAGCAGTCCATGCCAGCATGGCCTGTGTGTCACTCACAGGATGAGTGCAGTACATGCCAGCATGGCCTGGTGTCACTCACAGGATGAGTGACGCTGCCATCATAAACTCGACCTTCGGGACAAAAAACAAAATCAATACAGTATAGTTCGCAAAATTTATTTGCTTTATATCATGAATACTAAATTACTTGGTAGATTTCCTTGTCGCGCAGAGAGAGTCATGGCGCCACCAAAAACGACCACCCCGGAACCTGGCTACTTGTTTTTTTTTGTTTTTTTGGCAGGAATATTGTTGCGCTGCCCTGAGCCTCTGGTTAGCCCAGTATGTTACGCATTTCTGTTTTTCTGAGGGGGTGATGAGTATGTATGACTCGTGAGTTGGCTTCAGTGAGGTTATGTCCTAGTGTGTTGGCTTCAGTGAGGTTATGTCCAGTGTGTTGGCTTCAGTGAGGTTATGTCCAGTGTGTGGGCTTCAGTGAGGTTATGTCCAGTGTGTTGGCTTCAGTGAGGTTATGTCCAGTGTATTGGCTTCAGTTAGGTTATGTCGTTTGCTCAGTGATTGTGTGTATGGCTTCAGTTGTTTCCAGTGGTCGTGGGTTATGTCCAGTGTATTGGCTTCAGTTAGGTTATGTCCAGTGTATTGGCTTCAGTGAGGTTATGCCAGTGTGTTGGCTTCAGTGATGTTTTGTCCAGTGTGTTGGCTTCAGTTAGGCTATGTCCATGTGTTGGCTTCAGTTAGGTTATGTCCAGTGTGTTGGCTTCAGTGAGGTTATATCCAGTGTGTTGGCTTCAGTTAGGTTATGTCCAGTGTGTTGGCTTCAGTGAGGTTATGTCCAGTGTATTGCTTCAGTTAGGTTATGTCCAGTGTTGGTTCGTTGGTTTCCAGTGTTGGCTTCAGTTAGGTTTTGTCCAGTGTGTTGGCTTCAGTAGGTTATGTCCAGTGTATTGGCTTCAGTGAGGTTATGTCTAGTGTGTGGCTTCAGTGAGGTATATGTCCAGTGTGTTCAGGAGACCTGGCTCCTGATGGGTGGACTCATTACATGGTAATATTTATAAAGGGGGACGCTCGGTCACTGCACTTGGACTGATCGCTATATGTTCATTTAACAATAACTGGTGACCGGATTGTAAACTATGAATGTTGGGTCTTGTTCTAGGGGAAAACCTTGTAGGGTTAGATATATCATGAACATTGGGTTGGGAAAGCGTAAAGCCTGCTAACAAGAGTCTCTGAAGAAGTTAGGTTCTATTCCCACTCCGTATAGACAAAACAAATAGCAAAATGTCAGTCACGCTGATAAGGCTCTGCAACATTTCAAGTTCATAATACATTATATTTATGTGTTGTATAAGTCAATAGCTCAAGTAATTGTCAGATATATTTACACTTATTACTATTCCTAATGGAATTAATATATTGATAACATTTGTCATTGGAGAGAAAGTTAAGACACAGGAAACAAATACAAGTGTGTGGCATCTGTACACACGGGGTGGGCGGACCATCGGGTCCCTCAGTGTAGCAAGGGTGGCCGAGCGGGTTTATACGTCATCTTCCATGTGTAGCGTGGCCTGGGAGTTTGTCTACACCTCATCTTCTGAGTGTTTTACACTGAAATCTTCATTAGGTAGTGTTAAGCATACCATGCCGGGACAACCTCTGGAGGGCTAATTAAACCTATTCAACAGCATTCTCTCTGACCAATAAAACAAGTTTATTTTAATTCCAGAACATCGTCCAGAACGTAAATTAAAAACTGTGCATATAGACGCAAGAAGATGTTACAACCTCTCCGTGCATATATCCCTAACTGCCGAGACTTCATCATGGAGCAGAGAGGATGATATTAGTCAGAAAGTCTAACTGCCCACGGTAGCTAGTATATTTCATAGCGGCGTCGTCTGTATTTAGCCTTCACCATAGTTATACTCGGAATATTGTTTAGATTTGGTAATAAATCTAGTTGGCATTTCAGAGCG
>WNGS01001312.1:41307130-41322786 GCA_020271785.1 Procambarus virginalis | reverse complement strand
ACACCTCAGTACAACAAAGTACAAACACGAAAAATGCATGAGAAACACAGCATGCAAAATAGAAAACAATATCAAACAAGCAAGCACAGTAACAGTACAAAGCAACATTTTTAAAACAAAACAGACAACAAGAGGGACAACATAGAACATAACAAGAAAAGCACAATATACAACAAACAATACAAAAATAACAAACAAATACAACACAGTAATGCAATAGTAAACACCAGTGCAAAGGTACAACATAGAAACAATACATAAATTAAAGCACCCACACCAAACCAACCGCCTCGCAACAAACAAAGGTAGAGGCCAAATTAGACAATAATATCAAACAAACAATCCATGCAATTAAAAAAAAACGAAACATTAGTAACATACACAACAACAACAACAAGTACCGGCCTGAAGGACCGAGAACCAAACCAGCAAAAGGACATCATGAAACAAACAAGAAATCGCCACAGCATACAACAAAAAATATAAACAAATAAAAAAAATAAAAAACAAAAATATAAAATTAATTTAAACACACATTCTAGCAAAGCATAAGTAGGAACATACATGGCAAGTAACAACACAAACAAATACAGGAACAAAAATGCCCTCACCAAAACACCTGCCTCACAACAAATAAGGGAGAGGCACCGGCACAAAACACAATAGGGCAACTAAAAGGCCACATGGGCAACACAACCTACATCTACATGGAATCAGCTGACATACCCGGAACAAGACCCGGGAGAACCTCACATTGAACGCCTCCCAAATCACCCAATTTCCCAAGTGGTCTTACCCTCCACCGGGGGCGCCATGTTATCCAGAACCCCAGCAACAAACACCTGCATACTGGGAACACAGATGGTGTCATACCGGAGGCGAGTAACCGCCACCCTATGCCATACAACGGGAACCTGCCCATCTTCAAAGTCCTCTGGTACTTCATCCTGCAGGAACTCTGCAACCACTTCCTCCAGAGTCGCAAGTCGCGACCCCACAGGAAAGGGCTGGGCAGAGGGCACCATTACAGGGGCACTAGCGGCCACATGCACACCACCAGATGACCGCAGGGAACCAGGGCGGCGCGCATCTTTCCATAAAGTCACCACCAGGCCACGCCCAGCACCAGCAGCCGCACTATCCCTGGCAGCGGAAGCCACCATACCCCACTGCGGAGAGCCTCCTGGCGGGAAGGAACAGAAGGCACACCCGAGACATGGGCATCAGCACCAGCAGGCACATGTACCTCCGCCACCACCACCCGCGGAGACAACGATGCATCCGAAACCACGCCGTCAACACCTGAAGACCCACAGTCACTGAAGTCCCCAACATAGGCCCAGGCAGTAGACGAATGCCTGGAACGTTTGGCCTCCGGCCGGAGATCGTCAGAGCCGGAAGCGGACCCAGAAACATGGGCACCACCAGTCGGACGAACCGACGCCCCGCCGCAGAACGGCAGCAGCCTCCACCCTAGGGAGGCTGCCACAGGAACCGGACCACACACAGCAGGAGGCTCGCAGCCACCCCAGCACCCAGCACAGTAGGGACCCGAGGTGAGGCTGCAGGGCTAGGTCCAGCAGCCGAAGATGAGGAAGCAGATGACGACGCCCCACAGGGAGTACCAGGAAGACCCACAGGAGCAGCAGGGCCAAAGACAGGAGCAGGAGTAACAACCGACGGCACCGCAACAGCCAAAGGAGGGCCGGCGACAACTGGGGGAACAACGGGCGACGCTAGGGGATCCTCAGCAGAGAACGGGATGCTCACCTCCTCACCCCGGAGTCCTCCTCCAGAGGGAGCGGCGGGAAATCCTCTTCTCGGAACAAATTCACGGGAGCAACCAGATCAGCAGTACACCCGGCAGCCTGATGCCCCAACAAGCCACACTGGAAACAAGTACGGGGTTGTCGGGCATAAAACACCCACACGTAGTACCCTAACAGCCGGACAGATGACTGAATGTCCGACCTCAGTCGCATCCCGAGAGTCCGAATGTTGGTCTTCACACCCGAATACGTGTCAGAAGAGAGCGAGTTCATCCGCACACTGACGATGGAGCCATACCTCTGGAAGAAACGCCGGAGGAGAGTCTCAGGAAACTCCATGGGGGCGCCATGGACACTGACATACGTCACAGCACCACTATGGTCCGAGATGGTCACAGACCCGGTGCCGCCCTGCAGCTGCAAAGTACGCCCCTCGTACCTCTGGAGAAAATCACGGTACACTGCCTCACCCACAAACTTGATGATGACACGGTGAGCAGTGACCAGCTCGACACCATATACGTCCTGGACCGGGACTCGTAGCATGTCACTCAAGACCAAGTCCACCAGCGGGTAACCAGCATGGCCATTAAATTCCAATCTGATGGAGTTTAACCTCACGACAGCTGGAATAGGGCTGCCCATCGCAAAGACGCCACTTCCCCACCACCAGGAACAGCAGGGAGGGTAGAGACACCCACTCCCCCTGCCGGCGAAAACGGCAACTATCCCAAAACTGCCGGAGCGGGCAAACGGCACGTCCACACCGCATGGCAGCTCAGGTGAGACCTACGAGA
Source organism: Procambarus virginalis (assembly GCA_020271785.1). Lineage (NCBI taxonomy): Eukaryota > Metazoa > Arthropoda > Malacostraca > Decapoda > Cambaridae > Procambarus > Procambarus virginalis. The sequence continues at coordinate 41,320,220 of WNGS01001312.1, read as the reverse complement.
GTAATTACTGATACGTGGGGTCGCTAATCACTTGCCAAAGTTGATCAGAAGTGTGTGATCTCCTTAGTGTTCCACATTAGCATTTGATAGCTGAAAGCTACAGGTGGTCAGCGGGTACGAAATATATAATTGCAGTGTCACGAAGCCTAGTGTGTCATTACTGTGGTTGCAGAAGTGAATATTGCAACCGGGTTGTAAGGTGTGGGGCCATGTTCTAAGTGGTAATTAGAGCACCGGGTGTCCTTGCAACCGGGTAGTAAATTGTTGGGCCATGTTTTAATATTGGGAAATTAGAGCAGCATACGTGTGTCATTGCAGAGGGGTTGTAAACTGTTGGGCCGTGATTGTCATTAGTGTTCATCAATCACCGTGTGTGATATTGTAGTTCAGTAAATTATATGGGCCGTGTTCTAGTGGGTTAGAGCACCGAGAGTGTTATTTACTGGTGTTTTGCTGTAATTGTAATTGTAATCAGATTGTATCGTAAATCACCGTGTGGGGTGATTATTGTGTCGTGGGTGAAACTCTTCACTTGAGACGAGTACTTGATGTTATATTTTTCTGTATATTTGGTTGTCATCAAAGTCCAGTATTCAGTGAGGTGATTGTGAGTCTATTAATGTAAAGTAACCAAGGGAACACCCATTGCTTATAGAGAAATTGTTCTATGACAATTTGAGTAACGTAAGATACGATTGGGTTAATTATTTTCCAAGGAACAGCTGTCATGGTCGGTCTGGGAGCCTAGCCAAGCCAAACAAGAATTGTAGGAATTCTAAGTACTGTCTGTGTCATATCTGTCAGTTGGACAGGTAATTAACGGGTTCCTGGAATTCAACTCCGATCAGGGTTGATCGACTCACACGAAGGCTCCATTGTTTCATTAACGTAACGTCGGTTATAAATATCTGTCAGTGGACAGGTAATGTGATTGACTCTTGGGAGAGTAACGTCATTGTAAAATAATGCAGTCATGGTGATCAATTATCGGTTCGTGGGGATCGTGAACTAGTCACCTGAATTTGTCGGGTATGGAAAGGCCCAGAGGGAGTTCATGCTATTGATGTTATGATTGCTGAGCCAGTGTGAAAGGTGACGTATTTGTGTATTAATTAATTATTGATCTTCGAGAGAGTAATTAATGGCTCGAGGGTAGTCGTAGGTGATTGCCGTTTTCTTAGCACTTTGGAAATTGTGATTGTAGTGAACTATCGAAGGGGCAATAGTAACCGATAATGTAACTCGTACCTGGATTAATCTGCTGTCTGGAGTACAGGGATTAATGGGGATTACTCACTGAATGCTCGATGGGTGGATTGTTTGTGTAATTCTGAGTTACTAGTGACAGTTGTAGAGTTTGATTTATCTGTGGGAGACAAGATTAAGTTAACATAAGTGTTACTTTGATATTAACGTTATCAATTAGTCATCGATTGTTGATCGTCCGAGCGACGGAGTGTTAACGTAAGAATTTAATTGAGGAGGATTGCTCGAGTTGCCAGTAACCCCATTAGTCCTTGTCATGTCATTGATAGGCTACTAGTTTGATTGCATTGCAACCACCATTGCAGGGAGGGCTGCAAAAAGCGTAGAGTAACTGATAGAGGATTACTGGAGGCGTGTCTCCTAACCTACCATGTTGTTGTTGCATAGTGATTATAGACTTAGTATATCTTGCATGCTTGATGGATTCCTCTGTGATTACTCAGTATGTTCAAGTTAGTTATTTTGCAGCACTCGTGGCAGGTTTACTGACTAGCTGTCAGTAAAGGTATCACAGGAAGGATTTCGAGCAACGTCATTGATATTTCTTTCATTGTTGAAGTAGTTAGTACTTTGTTGAATAAACTGTGTTGTTGCGTTGAACACTGTCTTTTCGAACACTCCACATATTTTATTGATTTTTATACATTCTGTTACTATTGTTATTCATTTGAGACTGCTTTTGAGGATTAGAGCGGAATTCATAGCACCACACAGCAAATTAAATGTTGTGAAAACCCGTGATCTACTCGTTAGATTCGCTCCTGCGATTGACGAAGTGAAGAGGATTTCAAACTCTTGAGGTCTCATCGTTTGCTCACGCCTAGTCAATTGTTCTCCTATGGTCCAAGAGTGATGAATGAGCTGCTTACAACACTTAGCGTGTTAGCTAAGCAAGTTCTTCCTCAAGAGACAAATCTAGACTTTCAGCTAAATTTGACGGATGTAATATTAGAATATCACGAGAGGAATAAAGATAAAGAAGTTAAATGATTTCCAAATCCACAAAAAAAAATTCCAATTAAAAATCAATTGGTCTGGCCCTAGCTTCGGTAGGGGGCAGACGTGTTGCTTCGGCGCTCCAGCAGTTGGTGCTTGTTTACCAGTTTGGCCGGTTGGGGTCGGGTGTGTCTCTGCCCGCCTGTGCTGTCGTGGAGTTACGATGGGGGTCCCTCTACCCCCCTCGGAGTTGGTCGGCCGAGCGGACAGCACCCTGGACTTGTGATCCTGTGGTCTTGGGTTCGATCCCAGGAGCCGGCATGAAACAATGGGCAGGGTTTCTTTCACCCTATGCCCCTGTTACCTAGCAGTAAAATAGATACCTGGGTGTTAGTCAGCTGTCACGGGCTGCTTCCTGTGGGTGGAGGCCTGGTCGAGGACCGGGCCGCGGGGACACTAAAAAGCCCCGAAATCATCTCAAGATAACCTCAAGATACCCCCTGTCGTCCGGGCTCAGTCTGTGGGACTCGAGTTCTCTGTGCGGGCCGGTTACCCAGAGATTGCGCTGGTTTGTGATTTGCAATCTCTCTCTGTGTTAGCAATTTATGGGGCCGAGTTGGTAACGGCCCGTCGGGCGATAGTAAAATTCGCGGAGGAGATGGCGTATCGCGATTTTCTCCGGCGATATGAGGGGCGGACATTACCCCTGCCGGATGGTGCGGGCACTGTGACCCTCTCTGATCGCAGTGGTGCCCTCACTTACGTCAGTGTGCATGGGGCTCCCTTGGAGTTTCCTGAGGGTCTTCTTCGGCGGTATTTCGGCCGGTTTGGCGCAGTGGTTAGTGTGCGGGTGAACGTGGTGTCTTCCAGTCCACTTAAGGGTGTGAGGACTAACATTCGCACCCTGGGCATGAGACTCCGGGCAGATATTCCGTCCTCTGTGCACCTTACGGGGTACAACGTACGGGTATTTTATGCCCGCCAGCCGCGGACGTGTTATCGTTGTGGCCTTTGGGCCATCAGGCTGCTGACTGTTCTGCGCCTGCCGTTGCGCCAGTGAATCTCTTCAGTGAGGAGGATTTTCCGCCGCATCCTGTGGGGGATGATTCAGTGGATGTGGACGTCTCTTTGGCTGAGGTGCCCTCTGTGTCAGCTGTTGCTCCGCCTGTTGGGCCCCCTGTTGTTGTCGCCTCTCCTCCGGAGGTTGTGTCCTCGCCTGGTGCTCAGCCCAACCTGTCCTCTTAAAAAGAACGTCGCTTTTGGCCGTTTGCCATTATGGCCGAATTTGGACGTAATTTGAAAATGAAAAAAATATGAAAATAAATTTGGGATTTTTTTTTCAACAACAGTAAGTTAAGGGTCCTCTGATAGGTTAGGTGGGCAGGAAATTCTCATAAAGTTTCAAAACGTTATGAAAAACGTTAATTTAAAGTGTCCTCTCATAACCTCTGCGCGTACGCCGGACGACTCAAATAGAAAACGGAACAGAACGTCACTTTTGTGAGTCGATCTAATTTCAAATTACGTCCAAATTTGGCCATATCGCGCATACGAGCCAAAAGTGACATTATTTTTAAGAGGACGGGTTGCTCAGCCTGCTCCGGCTGGTGTCCTGAGCCTCTTCCGACTGCCGTCTGCTCGGACCCCTCGTCTTCCAGTTCTTCCTCTGCTGCGTCTGTACCGGTCCCTGCACCCTCGCCGTCTGTTCCGGCTGTACTAGGAGCTGGGGACGATTCNCTAATTCTTATCTGGCTGGTGGCTAGGCTCCTTGAGACTACCGTAGCTGCTTGCAGGAAAGTAAATTAACCCAAGCGTATTCTACGTTACTCATATTGTAAAGAACAATTCTCTTAGCAATGGGCTTCCCTCGTTATTTCGTACGTTATATTAATTGCCTCGCAATCACCTCACTGAATACTGGACTTCGATGTCCTACCATATCAGGGAATATATGTATATCCAAGTACTCGTCTACAGCCGAGTTCACCCACGACATGACAAGCACACTATCAAATCACAGTGATTTACGTTACAATCCGGTTGCAATGACAATACTGCAGAACCTAGTAAAATAACATACAGGACATGAACCTCTAGAACACTGCCCCCCCAATGGCTTTACTGACTGCAGTCACCCATGGTGATTGCTCAACTCTAGCAACAATCACTAACAATGACAACCCCTTTGCAACAACACACACACGGCAAGTACTCTAATTTCCCAACATTAGTATACTGCTCAACACTTACTTACTTATTACTGTTGCAAATGACCCCAGTGCTCTCAATAACCCCTAGAACATAGGTCCCAACTTGCAATCACCACACAGTAAATAACACAATAACACTGGGCCCCGTGACACTACGATTATATATATATATATATACAATTACTGCTGACACATGTAGCCTACAGCTATCAAACGTTATTGGGAACACTAAGGAGATCTCGCACTCCTAATCACATGGGGAGTGATTTATCGATCACGCATGCCGAATAAACACTCCCGAGTTTTACGTTACTCGACAGAGCGAGGGCTGTCACTCCCCGACAGCCTCGTCACTCACCAAATTCTACCAAAATTACGTTAATACTGCAACCACAATATGTATATATATTAAATCACACTTGTCACGGCCCTGGGAACAATACAAAAAATTAAAACCACACTGTGGCACACTCCACAATAATCATTGCCAGGAATCACTGACGTTACCACATACCTGAGGCTCAGTGTTGAAATTCCACACCTGCAAGACTACACATGAAATGATATCACTCCCCGTCCCTCGGACGATCAAGAATGAATTTACCACAATGGAATAATATAATATTACATGGACATCCTCTCAGTCCTTGGCTAATCTATGTATATACTCTGTTCCCGTGTGTACCCACACACAACACACTCTGTACGTCTGTGCTCACAAGACGTAGGTCCCTCAGGACTGACGAGATGACAACAAGGTGATTATCTCCTCGTCCACACTCCACTTCACCTCACAGGCGCTGCGTGACAATGCGACGAACACTTGACCTCGAATTCAAGCTTTAGAGACTACTAATCACCAGAATACACCACAGGTACTTACATTCATACTGCCGGCTTACACACACCATTCCCATACATCAGCACCCCGCTATGGTTGCTGGCTCGTGGTGGTAGCCTGGCTGGCTTGGTACCACAGCGGTATCGTTCATACAATTGGCGCGCACCGAACCCTCCCACAACACGGCTTGTTTCGTACCCCGACCCGCCGGTGAAGTGAAGCGTTCGTACCCAGTGACGCGCACATGATTTCGTCTTAAACAAACATGGGAAATCGGCCTTAAAGCACTAACACTTATTTCCCATTCCCATCAACTGCTACAGAGCACTAGCAAGTCTAATCATCACTGGTATGGGATCTACGAGTCTGTTACTGCTCGTATGCACATTACCCCACGATCCCAGATAAGATCTTCTCTTCACTCGCTGTTCACAATGTCCATTCCCCTCCAAGCGACGACTACGGCCGGATTCTGTGACGACCGCTGTAGTAGATTGAAGCAGGAGTTGAAACAGCTGAGTTGTTGAACCACCACGACGCAATATACTCAATTTGGCCGAATTGAGCATAGGAGCGTCTTGACAGGTGATGGTTCTATCCAGAATGATCCTCACACCGTCGATTCCCGCGTATTCCTCGAAATAACCAATGAAGGAGGCATACTGGGGCCTACCCCTCTCCTCCAATCAGCGACGGTGTAGCATAGCCCCTAGGGCAACTCCAAGATGGCCGACCAACATGGCGGCTCAAGATGTTTACTAAGATGGCGTCTGTTTCCATGGCGACAACTCAACGGCTAGCGAGCGGGTGGCCCGCAGCTACCCAGGCCAGCGGCTGTTCCCGCGAAAACAGAGTCTCGCCCTAGCTATACAATGAGAGATGCTATTGGCTCTATCTCTGTCCACAGACATGCTACCACGGCCACGGTAACATTTCTGGACTGCTGATGACTGGGGCTCTCCCGTGAGCCCAAACACTAGATGTTTCGTTGCTGGTTACCAAAGTTAAGTCCGCACTTAACTGCACTGTGCACTTACCCCAGCTACTACACCACACTATTACACCAGGCTACTACATACCTCTCGCTACTACACCAGGCTACTGCACTATGCTACTACACCAGGTCACTACACCACGCCAATACACCAGGCTACTACACCACACACCAGGCTACTACACCACGCTTCTACACCACACTACTACACATTGCCACTACCCCATGCTACTACACCAGGCTTATAAACCGCGCCACTACACCAGGCTACTACACCACGTTATTACACCAGGCTACTACACCACCAGGCTACTACACTACAGTAAAATAATTTACTGGAGTGAACGATATGGAAGAAATGCAGAAGAGAGCCAGTGAAGAGCAGAGGTGCCATAGGCACATTCAGAGAACACTGAATAAACATCAGAGGTCCGCGGGTTTCAACATCCTCCCAGCGAGTATAAAAAATATTGCCGGAATAACCGTGGACATTTTCAAGAGAAAACTAGATATTTTTTTTTTCAATTAGTGCCGAACCAACCGGGCTGTGGTGGATATGTGGGCCCGCGGGCCGCTCCAAGCAACAGCCTGTTCGACCAAGCTCTCAAGTCAAGCCTGGCTTGGGGAGTAGAACAACACCCAGAACCAAATCAATTAGGTATCAAGCAGGTATGCGCACGTGTCTCTGGCTCTCCATAATGGGTACAGCCAGCCGTGTCGTCAATCCCTAACACGTGTAGATGGGAGTTTATAGGGAAGAGATTCACGCTGATATAATCGATGAGTAACAATAACGTGGCTTTAGTTTTTAATACCAACCCACGTCTGAAAATGAGAATCTACGTTTTGTCCGTCCTGGACCATTGTCAAGTCGTGGAAGAGAAACAATACGAGGGAATGTTGCGAGAAGAAAGATGAATTATAAGTAAAAGACAGGCAAAAAGAGTATAGGTAAGAAAAAGAAAAGCAAACATAAAGAGTACAAGCAAGCATAAAGAGTACAGGCAAGATTAAAAGTAAAGAAATGAAGAGGGAAGAGTAAGAATAGGGTATAAATAACAAAGTTAGAAAATTTGAAAAGTATTTTTCCCTTGTTTTTACAAGAAACCAAACAACAAAGAAAACAAATCTCTGAATGAAGTAAAGAGATTAGAGGGGACAAAGCCAAGTCAGATCACATTTGTTTTAAAAGTTAGAGCATTTATATATTGCGAAAATGAAGAGTTAGCAGCAAGAAAGCCAGGACTAAGGTTCATGGTAGTCATGTGTATCAGCAGATTCCACAAGACTGTGTCTGTGAAGAGGCAGCAAAGATTTTAGAAAAACTAATCAATAAAAAGATTAGGAGTCCCTAACATGACAAAAGAGAGCATTGTTTAAGTCTGCTGACTTCACACATATTCCTTACGACTGTCATTAGTGTACGGCCAGTTTCACCAAAGTATTGGAGAGGACTTGTAGACACCAGCATTAGAACATGAGGAGCAATGTCAACCAGATTGCTACGAAACGCATTTGTAGAGAGGCGGATTTTACAGCAAGTGGAAGAAGGGTATTAGTGAAATTGTTCAGTTCAAATATGAATGGAAGGCATCGCGTGGTGTTACTCGTGTTGAAAATAGGTTTGGAATGCAACATTACTTTTAGCTTTATAATACGAGCAGTTGATAGAAGAAGAACAGGGTAACCAAGACGAGAGTATGTCGTAAATAATACAATTTTCAAAACCAAGAAACAGGATCACCGATGCGTCACAGGAGGAAGAAGGAAACAAGAACATCTAACAGAAGACGGATGGCAAGGTTATCTTGAGATGATTTCGGGGCTTTTTAGTGTCCCCGCGGCCCGGTCCTCGACCAGGCCTCCACCCCTGGAAGCAGCCCGTGACAGCTGACTAACACCCAGGTACCTATTTTACTGCTAGGTAACAGGGGCATAGGGTGAAAGAAACTCTGCCCATTGTTTCCCGCCGGCGCCTGGGATCGAACCCAGGACCACAGTATCACAAGTGCAGTGAGCTGTCAGCTCGGCCGACCGGCTCCCCAAGGTAAGTGAAGGTAAGTGGAAGGCAAGACCATGGTAGTGAATATACATACCACTGTGCATAAGCTTGTGATGGACCGAGGAAAGCTAGACACGCCTGTGAACATGTACATCTAGGAAGGTAACTATCAGGGGAAAACACTTTGAATGGATCAGGATAAGGGTTGGTGATGGCACATGTGGAAGGTAAGGAATTGTGCCCAACACATGGAAGGTCAGGGATTGAACGCCGAAGTGCATGAAGCGAGAACGTCTCTCTACCGTCCAGCCCAAGTGGCTGGGATGTACATCTAAGAAAGGAAGGAAAGAATTACATTCTCATTTAAGTTTGAAATTTATAGGAGCCAGATTGTTAAGGGAGGAAAGAAAATGCTGGAAAAGACTAGTCATGAGGCCGAAGAGCAAAAATACCAACAAGCGAAGCCAGCTAAGTATTCCCAGTATTGACTAATGTCAATACTTGGATGATCAGTTTGAAAGTACTCCATACAAAGGTTGGCAAGAACAGGAGAGGGGTTACCTTGAGGTGCTTCCGGGGCTTAGCGTCCCCGTGGCCCGGTCGTCGACCAGGCTGTTTGACGCAGCTGCTCGCAGCCTGACATATGAGTCACAGCCTGGTTGATCAGGTATCCTTTGGAGGTGCTTATCCAGTTCTCTCTTGAACACTGTGAGGGGTTTGCCAGTTATGCCCCTTATGTGTAGCAGAAGCGTGTTGAACAGTCTCGGGCTTCTGATGTTGATACAGTTCTCTCTCAGAGTGCCAGTTGCACCTCTGCTTTTCAACGGGGCTGTTCTGCACATCCTGCCATGTCTTCTGGTCTCATGTGATGTTATTTCTGTGTGCAGGTTTGGGACCAGCCCCTCTAATAGCCCCTCTAATAATAGTACTCATAGCGACATTTTTCGTGTTTTTACTTATATTTACAAGTACATTGGGTTTGTGAGTACATAACATTGGTGTTTTTACATTCTTGCAAAGCTACTAACGAAGGAAAGAACATCGAAAGTGTGAGTGAAATATTTTCCATTGATGGTAAAGGAGTTAAGAGGCAACGTTTTAGTTTAATAAAAGTCGTTCACTGTCAATCAATATTTTTTGACTAGTTGTATATGACAAGCTGCAATTGTTCCACGTTTCAGTACTGCAGCCTAAATAGAAAGGGAGATAACATTTTGTTTTTTTTTCAACGAATTTTACACATTTTCAAATCCTTATAACAACCACAGGTTTCAAATGAAATCCTTTCTATGACACTTTTCTGACACATTAGCATATAATAAAGGATCTGTAGCAGGGGATTTTCCAAAACATCTTTAGTTTTCCTAATACGAGTAGTCAAAGTTCCCCCCAAAAATTATGCAAATATATGTTTATAGTTATTATAAAATCAATAAATGAACTTAGGAAAAAACGCTGGGCCAGATTTTAGCGACAAACTTTACATATAAGGTGTAAGTTTCATGTAAATAAAAAAATTAAAGTTATAAGAACGTTCATGTTACTTGAAAATATATAAGAAAAAAATTAATTCTAAGGTGCTGCCATCTGTGGCTGAGGTTGACAAGCAATTTCCTGCAAAATTGGCACCCTTACAGATAGGCTTACGTGCAGTCAGGTGTATAAGTTTCATGCAATTCGTCCGATAAATAAATGACTGACTATCAGGCAATTGAGTAAAAAAATGTTGTTGCAGTCAAATCGATGATATAAAACTGATAACTATTGGATATATTCAGTGACAACAGTGTTATGCGCTCTGAAATGGCAACAAGATTTATTACAAATCTAAACAATATTCCGAGTATAACTATGGTGAAGGCTAAATACAGACGACGCCGCTATGAAATATACTAGCTACCGTGGGCAGTTAGACTTTCTACCTAATAATTATCCTCTCTGCTCCATGATGAAGTCTCGGCAGTTAGGGATATAAGCATGGAGAGGTGTAACAGCTTCTTGGTCTGTATGCACAGTTTTTAATTTAGTTCTGGACGATGTTCTGGATTAAAATAAACTTGTTTATTGGTCAGAATGCTGTTGAATAGGTTTAATTAGCCCTCCAGAGGTTGTCCAGCATGTATGCTTAACACTTACCTAATGAAGATTCAGTGTAAAAACACTCAGAAGATGAGGTGTAGACAAACTCCCAGGCCACGCTACACATGGAAGATGACGTATAAACCAGCTCGCCACCCTTGCTACACTGAGGGACCCGATGGTCGCCCACCCCGTGTGTACAGATGCCACACACTGTATTTGTTTCCTGTGTCTTAACTTCTCCAATGACAATGTTATCAATATATTAATTCCATTAGGAATAGTAATAAGTGTAAATATATCTGACAATTACTTGAGCTATTGACTTATACAACAATAAATATATGTATATGAACTTGAGATGTTGCAGAGCCTTTATCAGCGTGACTGACATTTTGCTATTTTTTGTCTATAAAGGTGGGAATAGAACCTAACTTCTTCAGACTCTTGTTAGCAGGCTTTACGCTTTCCCAACCCAATGTTCATGATATATCTAACCCTACAAGGTTTTCCCCTAGAACAAGACCCAACATTCATAGTTTACAATCAGGTCACTCAGTTATTGTTAGATGAACATATAGCGATCAGTCCAAGTGCAGTGACCGAGCGTCCCCCTTTATAAATATTACCATGTAATGAGTCCACCACATCAGGAGCCAGGTCTCCTTGAACACACTGGACATAACCTCACTGAAGCCGACACACTGGACATAACCTAACTGAAGCCAACACACTGGACATAACCTAACTGAAGCCAACACACTGGACAAAACCTATCTGAAGCCAACACACTGGGCATAACCTAACTGAAGCCAATACACTGGACATAACCTCACTGAAGCCAACACACTGGACATAACCTCACTGAAGCCGACACACTGGACATAACCTAACTGAAGCCAACACACTGGACATAACCTAACTGAAGCCAACACACTGGACAAAACCTATCTGAAGCCAACACACTGGGCATAACCTAACTGAAGCCAATACACTGGACATAACCTCACTGAAGCCAACACACTGGACATAACCTAACTGAAGCCAACACACTGGATATAACCTCACTGAAGCCAACACACTGGACATAACCTAACTGAAGCCAACACACTGGACATAGCCTAACTGAAGCCAACACACTGGACAAAACATCACTGAAGCCAACACACTGGACATAACCTCACTGAAGCCAATACACTGGACATAACCTAACTGAAGCCAATACACTGGACATAACCTCACTGAAGCCAACACACTGGACATAACCTAACTGAAGCCAATACACTGGACATAACCTCACTGAAGCCAACACACTGGACATAACCTAACTGAAGCCAATACACTGGACATAACCTCACTGAAGCCAACACACTGGACATAACCTCACTGAAGCCCACACACTGGACATAACCTCACTGAAGCCAACACACTGGACATAACCTCACTGAAGCCAACACACTGGACATAACCTCACTGAAGCCAACTCACGAGTCATACATACTCATCAACCCCCTCAGAAAAACAGAAATGCGTAACATACTGGGCTAACCAGAGGCTCAGGGCAGCGCAACAATATTCCTGCCAAAAAAACAAAAAAAAAACAAGTAGCCATGTTCCGGGGGGTCGTTTTTGGTGCGCCATGACTCTCTCTGCGACAAGGAAATCTACCAAGTAATTTAGTATTCATGAATAAAGCAAATAAATGTTTTGCGAACTATTGTATTGATTTTGTTTTTTGTCCCGAAGGTCGAGTTTATGATGGCAGCGTCACTCATCCTGTGAGTGACACCAGGCCATGCTGGCATGTACTGCACTCATCCTGTGAGTGACACACAAGGCCATGCTGGCATGTACTGCACTCATCCTGTGAGTGACACACCAGGCCATGCTGGCATGTACTGCACTCATCCTGTCAGTGACACACAAGGCCATGCTGGCATGTACTGCACTCATCCTGTGAGTGACACCAGGCCATGCTGGCATATGCTGCACTCATCCTGTGAGTGACACCAGGCCATGCTGGCATATGCTGCACTCATCCTCTGAGTGACACCAGGCCATGCTGGCATATGCTGCACTCATCCTCTGAGTGACACCAGGCCATGTTGCCATGTACTGCACTCATCCTGTGAGTGACACCAGGCCATACTGGCATCTATTGCACTCATCCTGTAAGAGCTTCGGAACTTCACAACTTATGTTATTATTGTCATAAACAACCTCGTAGTGCTAATTAGCTCGTAAACCACTTAATAAGTGTAAACGAAGCCACCATAACTGAACAAGAAGTGCAATTTCCGTAAGTGGTTACGTCAATATTTTACGAATATGGCCCCGTCTTTCGTAACGTGAGGGTCCCCTTCTCTGGCATAGTCACTCCTCTGGCGGCATCAATCACCCCTCAATACTTTATCTCTCAACACTCCCAGTTAATCTCTTCAATAACGCCATTAACTATACTCCCTTCGTGGGTTGTGATTGGTCCACTTTTCCTTCACACAGTTTTACCATTCAAACATACATAATTCCTATCATGTCTCGAGCTCAAGGTCATACTTTACTTCCCGGAGTATTCTCGGTCAAACACGACCTGCCTGCTGCCAGCAGCAGGTTTCCTGCAGGAAATAACTCTTTATTTTCCCCTCAAAACTTTTCTCTCTTAGCAGATAATCTATATAAATAAAAATGTAAATATTCGTTTGTTCAAAATCGCTAATCTCCGAAAGTTCTTCACCGATTGCTTTGAAATTTTCACACAACGT
>WNGS01001312.1:41277267-41289418 GCA_020271785.1 Procambarus virginalis | reverse complement strand
CTACACGTGAATCCTTTCGCATAATGCGAGATAATAGGTCAAGTAAGGTTACTTAAGCACTTACCTCATTCACTACATGGTCCACTACGATAAGATCAAACTCCTTCCTCTTGTCGTAGAGCTCCTTCACCACGGGAACCTTGTACAAGGTCTTGGCAAAGGCTAGCAGATACGTCTCCATGGACCGGAAGATGCTCAACGTACCCCCTCGGAAGTCGAACACATTCATATTGTCCGCCTTGAGATATGGGAGATCGTGCGAGACCTCGTGGATGCTGGGGTTGTCGGACGACTTGGGATGGTTAGTTAGCATCACTACCTGTAGACGGAAGAAGGTTTTTTTTTATTTTATTAGTTTCTACCACAGACGTGGCCACAGATTTACAATGTTAACCAGCATATATACAGTTTCTTCTGTCCTCCATGGACAGGGTGAGAGATTTGTTGAACATATAGTTCAGGGATTTATTGAACAATCATCACAGAAGGTGATTGTATAGTGCTTTAAAATGCTAAGCTAACCTACATATGTAAATACATAGATACACAGATGTGGTAGGGGTAACGGGGGGGGGAAGAGGTTAACCCCGGGGGGGGGGGTGACCCCAGGGGGGGGGAAGAGGTTGACCCCAGGGGGGGAGAGGTTGACCCCAGGGGGGGGAAAGTTTGACCCCAGGGGGGGAAAGGTTGACCCCAGGGGGGGAAAGGTTGACCCCAGGGGGGGGAAAGGTTGACCCCAGGGGGGGGGAGAGGTGACCCCAGGGGGGGGAAAGGTTGACCCCAGGGGGGGGGGAGAGGTTGACCCCGGGGGGTGGGGTGACTGACCTTGAGAAGCGTGAAGCAGCGACTCAGACCTCACACCATCTGAGGAGGACTATAGAGGTCCCTGCAGCCACTGATGGGCTCCCCACTCTCCTCCCTCTTTATTACAATAGGTCCTGCGTGTCATATTCGTCTACACAAACTTATTAAAGATTCAATAGAGTTCCCAGAAAAATTATGATTTATTGTATATATATTTATATATATATATACAGCCAAGGTCTTGCCTTGTGTCCACGGTCAGCCAGACCCTCGGCCAGGGACATGAAGACGTTCCTGTGGCTCTTGGTAGAGACGGGGAGGAGCATGAGGATCTTGTAGGCTCTCTCAGGGGGCGCCAACTCCCCCGCGGCGACCCCCGCCACAGCCGCCACCAACACGCACAACGGCGCCAACTCCATCTGTGGACACAATTTGGTTATAATAAAAATAAATATTTGCCATTCACAATAATATTAATTTGAAGTCTTAACTAGTTTCTGTCCTACCAGTAAAGAATGTTTTTGTAATGCCCTGTGAATAAATGTGTTGTATAATATGCGGGTTAGTACTTAAAATGAGATTATTGGTTTCAAGAATACTTTATGGTAACACTAGACGCAAATTTGTTTTCTTTATTAAAAGTAACAAAATGTTCAACAGTAAAATTCTGTTGGGATATTAAGGAAAATGCACATAGAAACAATACACCAAACTCAAGTCATAACGACTAAAATTGTCAATTTATGCCAAATACAGCAATTCCATTCAGTACAAACGAATACAAAATTTTTAAAATTGAACAGAAAGATCCCATTCTAAGGAAAAACTGTCGACTACGATTCCCGAATGACCTAACGATAAAACAAAGGAATGCCAATCCTAGTAACAACATAATTACTTAATGTGTTTAAAATTGTATTAACATATTATAAATGGAAACCCCAACACAAGCAGGGAACCTATAAAGTGAAGCACCCAATCCAATCCCATTGGTACTAGAATAACATTCAGTAACTATGTATTTAAGATTACGAAGAAACAGATGTACCCAAACACACTAATAAGCATTACATGCACATGAAACATGCATCAACAAATGATGCTAACCACCTCAAACCAGGATCACCACACACACGCACCAATCATCTGGAGGTGACATACTCCATGATTCACCGACGCAGATCAGAGGGAAAAGCATGGCTGAGCCACCACAGCGTATAAAGGAGCCAAATACCCTGACATCTGTGCCACTGAATATCTTCAGTTGCCCTTTCCACAACAGTAAAAATCTCCAAGTAAAACAACGTGTTATGGATCTTCCGATCTGGAACTCTAAAGGAAAATAAAAACCTTAAAAGATCCAAGGGGACATCAATATCAAAGAGAAACATCATGCCTTCGGAGCAGCTCACAAACTGTTGCCCATCTACAGAATCATAACACAAAAATGATAGGATGTATTAAGAGAACGTTCAAATAGAGGGATCCCAGCACAATGGTTGTACTCTTCAAGTCACTTGTGTTGTACTCTTCAAGTCACTAGCTACCGTCTTGAGTACTGCTCAGTACTCACTTCCCCTTCAAAGCAGGAGAGATTGCTGAAACAAAGGAAATGCAGAGAACATATACAGCATACATAGACGCGATAAAGCATCTAAATTATTGGGATCGTCTCAAAGCTCTACAAATGTTCTCATAGAAAGGGGACTAGAGAGAGATCAAATAATATACGCGTGGAAAATACTGGAGGGCCAGGTCCCCAACCTACACAGTAAAATAACTTACTGGAGTGAACGATATGGAAGAAATGCAGAAGAGAGCCAGTGAAGAGCAGAGAACACTGTATAAACATCAGAGGTCAACGGTTGTTCAACATCCTCCCAGCGAGTATAAAAAAATATTGCCGGAATAACCGTGGACATTTTCAAGAGAAAACTAGATTATTTTCTTCAATTAGTGCCGAACCAACCGGGCTGTGGTGGATATATGGACTTGGTCTGAGAAAGTTGTTTCATTCATAAACGGGGGGGGGGGGGGGGGGGGTTGGTGGTTGGGCAGGTGGCGTTTAACGAGCATTTGGCCTTCGTTGACGATGACGGGCTGCCCTTACATAAATATTCAAGCAACCCTCCTATATTCTGAGTCTCAAAATGTACCAAAATTTAGTTTCCTTTCGTTTTTATAAACCGATTGCATTTGCTATATAATCACCCTTAAACTTCCTAATAAACCGTCCTTTTTATTAAAAAGCCACCAATTAAAAAATGACCGACTATCGGGCAATTGAGTAAAAAAATGTTGTAGCAGTCAAATCGATGATATAAAACTGATAACTATTGAATATATTAAGTAACAAGTGTTATGCGCGCTGAAATGACAACAAGAGTTATTACAAATCAAAACAATATTCCGAGTATAACCCTGGTGAAGGCTAAATACAGACGACAACGCCATGAAATATACTAGCTACCGTGGGCAGTTAGACTTTCTACCTAATATTCATCCGCTCTGCTCCATGAGGAAGTCTCGGCAGTTAGGGATATATGCACGGAGAGGTGTAATAGCTTCTTGGTCTATATGCACGCATTTTAATTTAGTTCTGGACGATGTTCTGGATTAAAATAAACTTGTTTATTGGCCCGTATGCTGTTGTATAGGTTTAATTAGCCCTCCAGAGGTTGTCCAGCCTGTATGCTTAACACTTACCTAATGAAGATTCAGTGTAAAAGCACTGATAAGATGAGGTGTAGACAAACTGCCAGGCCACGCTACACATGGAAGATGACGTATAAACCCGCTCGCCACCCTTGCTACACTGAGGGACCCGATGGTCGCCCACCCCGTGTGTACAGGTGCCACACACTCTATTTGTTTCCTGTGTCTTAACTTCTCCAATGACAATATTATCAATATATTAATTCCATTAGGAATAGTAATAAGTGTAAATATTTCTGACAATTAGTTGAGCTATTGACTTATACAACAATAAATATATGTATATGAACTTGAGATGTTGCAGAGCCCTTATCAGCGTGACTGACAGTTTGCTATTTTTTGTTTATAAAGGTGGGAATAGAACCTAATTTCTTCAGACTCTTGTTAGCAGGCTTTACGCTTTCCCAACCCAATGTTCATGTTATATCTAACCCTACAAGGTTTCCCCCTAGAACAAGACCCAACATTCATAGTTTGCAACCAGGTCATTCAGTTGTTGTTAAATGAACATATAACGATCAGTCCAAGTGCAGTGACCGAGCGTCCTCCTTTATAAATATTACCATGTAATGAGTCCACCATATCAGGAGCCAGGTCTCCTTCAACACACTGGACATATCCTGACTGAAGCCAACACACTGGACATAACCTGACTGAAGCCAACACACTGGACATATCCTGACTGAAGCCAACATACTGGACATATCCTGACTGAAGCCAACACACTGGACATAACCTAACTGAAGCCAACACACTGGATATAACCTCACTGAAGCCAACACACTGAACATAACCTAACTGAAGCCAACACACTGGACATAACCTAACTGAAGCCAACACACTGGATAAAACCTCACTGAAGCCAACACACTGAACATAACCTAACTGAAGCCAACACACTGGATATAACCTCATTGAAGCCAACTCACGAGTCATACATACTCATCAACCCCCTCAGAAAAACAAATGCGTAACACACTGGGCTAGAGCGAGAGGTTCAGGGCAGCGCAACAATATCCCTGCCAAAAAACACACAAAAAAAACAAGTAGCCAGGTTCCGGGGGTCGCTTTTGGTGCGCCATGACTCTCTCTGTGACAAGGAACTCTACCAAGTAATTTAGTATTCATGAATAAAGCAAATAAATGTTTTGCGAACTATTGTATTAATTTTGTTTTTTTCCCGAAGGTCGAGATTATGACGGCAGCGTCACTCATGCTGTGAGTGACACGAGGCCATGCTGGCATGTACTGCACTCATCCTGTGAGTGACACAAGGCCATACTGGCATGCACTGCACTCATCCTGTGAGTGACACGAGGCTATACTGGCATGTACTGCACTCATCCTGTGAGTGACACGAGGCCATGCTGGCATGCACTGCACTCATCCTGTGAGTGACACGAGGCCATGCTGGCATGCACTGCACTCATCCTGTGAGTGACACGAGGCCATGCTGGCATGCACTGCACTCATCCTGTGAGTGACACGAGGCCATGCTGGCATGCACTGCACTCATCCTGTGAGTGACACGAGGCCATGCTGGCATGCACTGCACTCATCCTGTGAGTGACACAAGGCTATACTGGCATGTACTGCACTCATCCTGTGAGTGACACGAGGCTATACTGGCATGTACTGCACTCATCCTGTGAGTGACACGAGGCCATGCTGGCATGTACTGCACTCATCCTGTGAGTGACACAAGGCTATACTGGCATGTACTGCACTCATCCTGTGAGTGACACAGGCTATACTGGCATGCACTGCACTCATCCTGTGAGTGACACGAGGCCATGCTGGCATGTACTGCACTCATCCTGTGAGTGACACAAGGCTATACTGGCATGTACTGCACTCATCCTGTGAGTGACACAAGGCTATACTGGCATGCACTGCACTCATCCTGTGAGTGACACGAGGCCATGCTGGCATGTACTGCACTCATCCTGTGAGTGACACAAGGCCATGCTGGCATGCACTGCACTCATCCTGTGAGTGCTTCGAAACTTCACAACTTACGTTATTATTGTCATAAACAACCTCGTAGTGCTAATTAGCTCGTAAACTATTTAATAAGTGTAAACGAAGCCACTATAACTGAACAAGATGTGCAAGTTTCGTTAGTGGCTACGTCAATACTTTACGAATACTGGCCCCGTCTTTCGTAACATGAGGTACCGTAACTCTGCCCGTCAACAAGGGTTGTTGTGGCGCCTTGTGGACTCAGGGAGTCGACGCCGGGCCCAAGCATCACTGTGCTGTGCTCAGTCACCATGAAGTCAGAGTGAACAAAGGTACTCCCTTGTTCATGCTCTGCGATACAGACTCCACATTCTCAACCTTGGAAGGTCAGTATATGAAACCTTCCTGACCTTCAAAGGTCAGTATACGAAGCCTTCCTGACCTTCAAAGGTCAGTATACGAAGCCTTCCTGACCTTCAAAGGTCAGTATACGAAGCCTTCCTGACCTTCAAAGGTCAGTATACGAAGCCTTCCTGACCTTCAAAGGTCAGTATATGAAGCTTTCCTGACCTTCAAAGATCAGTATATGAAGCCTTCCTGACCTTCAAAGGTCAGTATATGAAGCCTTCCTGACCTTCAAAGGTCAGTATATGAAGCCTCCTGACATTCAAAGGTCAGTATATGAAACCTTCCTGACCTTCAAAGGTCAGTCTGGACCATTCTCAACCTTTGTGGGTCAGCATGGAGCATTATAAACCATTGGAAGAGAGGGAAGGAGAGGAGAAGGAGAAGGAGAAGGGAAGAGGTGAGAAGTGAGAGGGACAGGGAGACTGGGAGAGAGAGAGAGAGAGCAGAGAAGGGAACAGAGGGGGGGGGGCGAGACCCGGGCATCGCCTGGTTCTTCATTTAGTTGTACTATAAAAGAATACTGATATATTCATTGAACTGGTTAACTAGCTTATCAAGATTGGAATTTGCTCAGTTAAATGAATTTTGGTGCTCAATCCCTGAGTCCATTATGTGCCTCTGTAATCTCTCCCATATTACCAAGAGGATGGTATTGTGTCCCTTACTGCCCACGGATGGGTATAAATGGGGTGCATAATAAATAGACAAAATGAATTATCTCACCTAGTTAGTTCAGCCCATCCTCCTGCTTAGTAACGACGAGGACCATCAAACATACATTGAGGTGAAGGCAATTAGAAATTAATAATCGGTACTATTGAATTTGGCCAAACCGGAAAAGGTTTTGTATTGATGTTGCAAAGAAAATTTAACCAAACCTAACCTAACCATCCGAGGCCTAATACACGCTATCTGAGACCTATATAGTCCAATATGTGCTATAATGGGCCTAGGAGTGTTTAAGTTTAGTTTTAAGCTTTATTTCTTCGGACTCTATATGGTGAATTGTACCAGATTCTGTTAGTTAATTGTCCATACCTCTACAGTAGGTATATACGATGGTCCACATAGTTACAACAACTACTATTTAATAGGATGAAAAAAATGAAGCTAAAATTCTAATTTAAATATTCCTAGGCCTAGTTAAGCTACAAATTGTCCCCCCCCCCAACTGGGTGTGACAAGTTCTAGCAGCTGAATCAGAATACAGTCCACTAAGAACCAACTAAGAACAATAACGAAACGCATTGCGTAATAGTGGCTTTAGGCATTGTATGTCTAGCTCTATCTANGTCTGGGACAAATGTAGCTGTGACTCAGTCTGACTCGGGGCTTTGTCGCCCACCCCACGAGCCTGGGAAGCTGTAAGAGCATAAATCAGTGTAAATAAATCAGTAGAAACGAGGAGGTAAGATTTCGCGAATGTGCCCCCATACCCACCATGGAGCCCAAATTATAGGACAGGACACAACAAATACAGCTGAGGTCCCCCCCCCCCCCCCAGGAGTGTATCGTGAGTATACGCCCCACAATCGCCACCTTAAAACAGTCAGTCCCTCGAGATCGGGTTCAGCAACGATAGGAGGACTGACAATAAAATCGTCCCTTCGCTCGCGATGTCGGGTACCACAGTTCTACAGATGAGTGCGCGCGCCTCCCTAAACACCTGGGCGTCAAAACAGACAATGTCCGAAAGAATAATCAAGACTGGCAAAAGGTCGGCGGGAAAGACAATGAGAGAGGGGAGAAAACCGAAACGCAAGGGAGAGAGAATAGTGACCAGCACAATTAGTGAAGACGGCAACACGAGCATAATACTTCAAAAGGACAGAGGACCGTCCCATGGAGCATCACACCCCGGTAGCCGTCTACCAAACCCCCTCACGAGGACAACGGGCTGTAAAGGGAGAGGAGACCAAAGATACGCTAAGGATCAGCGGAGTGAGCAGTGACATCATTGAGGCAGAGGAGACTACAGAGAGCAGTGCCGAAATGGGGGGGGGGGGACCTCCATGCTACTGTGGGAACCTAAGTATCTGCTCTTAGTTAAGTAATCTGGCCTTTCCTTCCCCCTTTGTTGGTTAGAAGTTCCGTAGGAAGCTGATAGGATGTTTATTAATATAATTTTATGTCAGAATGCATTAAAAATATTTATATATGAATGAGTCCGTATGTGTCGGCATTCCATTAAAGAAACAATGAAGTAATTCATTTGATGAAGTGCTATTGAATGACTGCCATTATTGAATGTTTTAGGAATCAGATTAATTACAAAGCAACTTGTTCTCTTGTGAATCATTAAAATGTTAGAGAAACATTATAATTTTCTAGTTTAATTAGAGTAAAGTAGCAATGTTTTATTGAAGGTCGAGAGTGACTGTTTTGAAACTAAATGAGACTGGCAGAAGCAGCTACTATTTTGCATGCACATCTTTTCTAGGTAAATGTTTAGTTAATTTTAAATGTTGTGTTTCCATTAGCCTTCATTCCAATTTATGCCACGTCTGACCTACTTAAAAACCTAAGTAATCAAATATTAACTACCGAGTGAAGATAAATTTTAAGATATTGAAGACAAATTTTAAAAATCAGAGAGCGTTTATTGATATAATTTACTCATACCAAAGAAATCTACTTTCGTAGTACAGAGCGCTGGAGAAGTTTTTTTTCCTTCGGCACTAGGCTTAGGTGACAACCCTGATTATTAGTAAAGTGACAGGGTGACCAGCATCGTCACATATAATCACCTTGACACTTCACATTCTACCTCCCACCCTCTGGCGGACAGTGAACTAGCCCAGGGAGATAGTAAGCTCTCAGGAGAGTTGCTGAGGTTCCCGTGTTCTACTGGTGCATATGAGAGTTAAGTGCTGGCTCCAATACGAGGGTAGAGGAGTGTAGCAAATTGATACTTTTTCGGTCTTGAGCCCCATAACAAAGGAGGTGGGACACTCTAGAGGGCAGTGACTCTTCTGTAGCCCTCTGAAGATATTGTTCCTCTTCACCCTCCTTAACAATACATGTACACAACTTCTTAGTGTATATACTGGATCAGAGGGCCGGCGGGTTGACAGTGCATGCCGCCCACCTCCACCTGTGAGGGCAGGACAACTCACCTGGGGCAGAGGGCCGGCGGGTTGACAGTGCATGCCGCCCACCTCCACCTGTGAGGGCAGGACAACTCACCTGGGGCAGAGGGCCGGCAGGTCGACAGTGCATGCCGCCCACCTCCACCTGTGAGGGCAGGACAACTCACCTGGGGCAGAGGGCTGGCGGGTCGACAGTGCATGCCGCCCACCTCCACCTGTGAAGGCAGGAGGGGCAGTGGTATACCAATACTAAAGTGGGTGTTCATCAGCGCCAGACTCATGTTCCTCTCCAGGTCCAACAGCGGCGGCAGCTCCGGGAACTGCGCAGAGATCTGAGGAATAACACCAGACCTTCAATGCATGCAGGTCAGACACAGTACACTGCCCAACACGTTAATGTACAAATCTTATCCAGTAGTAGTAAGGAATGACTCATTTAATTTTGATATGAAAATCATTGACCTTAAAACACTCATCACACATTTCTGCTATGTGATAATAGAATATTAATTTATTTGCCGACTTGCAGTTTCATATATACTTTATATATTGTTATGACCCCAGGCTGCCTGAGAAACGAGTCTACCATGAGTTATTCTGCAAGACCTGACCTAAATAAAAGGTCAAAGACACAGACATGTAAATGTATATAGTAAACATTCGATTAGATTTGACAAACAGTTAAAAGCATGGGCAGTGATTGAATGTGTACGTAAACGACTTGACATAAGATGTCAACAGTTTGTGAGGAAGGCATGAGGCTCATGTCAGGGATCTTGACTTTACTTGAGCAACAACCTTCGTGGAAGCATGATGCAGTGTTTTTAAGCTCCTGGTAGCAGAGGAAGATTCTCTGATTACGTGCTCCATCAAGAGGAGAGAAGGCACTACGGGCTTGCCATAGCCCGTGCTGCTTGGAACTTTGTTCCGGGGTAGCGAATCTTTAACGAAAACAAGGAGAATTATTCAGGCATTCTTGTATGAAGCCTGGAGAACGACATTGTGCTCGAGTCTGGAAGGGGAGAAGCCCTGTAGAGAAGTTTAAATAGCAATTTGGTGGGATAAGGAGCGCCGCTGACACTGAGCGCAGCAAGCGCCCTGGTACATCTAACTCTGTGGTAAACCTTTTTCAACCAGTTTACAGTGATTGTCTGTATTTGATAGTGTACCCAGCGATCATAGTAAGTGTTTATGAGTACGTTAGGCATATTTTGATAAGGCAGAAGGCCAAAATAAGAGAGTAAAGATGGACGAACGTCCTGGAGGGCGGAGCGACGCCCATCGACTCCAACCACTGGTGGGTGACAGTGAGAGGGCTGCCTGGGAAGCAAGAGCTCCCAGGGAGGGCAGAAAATGGACCAGCCCAGACGTGGGGGAGTCACCTCAGCATATAGAAAGCAGGGAGATGTCAAGTGAAACATTATTGTGTACTTTATGTTAGTTATATGTTTGTAGAGGAACATTTTTTATTTGCATGTAAATGGTTTGCAGGTTTATCCTGAGAAAGAAGTTGATGGGAGTACTTTGAAGCCAGGAGAAGTTAATGAGTGGAACTTCAAGGCCGTAGAGTATATATTGAACCCTGTGGAAGAGCAGAACCCCATAGTGAGGTGGATCTCAAACTGTGGGAAGAGGAGCAGTGAAGGGAAGATTCACATGCTTCTGTGAAACCAGTGGTGAAT
The DNA here is from genome assembly GCA_020271785.1 of Procambarus virginalis. Lineage (NCBI taxonomy): Eukaryota > Metazoa > Arthropoda > Malacostraca > Decapoda > Cambaridae > Procambarus > Procambarus virginalis. Next base: position 41,278,758 of record WNGS01001312.1, on the reverse strand, counting down.
CATCATCATAATATAAGACATTATTTAACAAAAAAATTAGTTTCCCAATCTATGTGATACTCAACACTTCTTCCTCATGCCTAGTCTGCAGTTTATCACTTGCTTGGACACAGAGTTAGTTGCCATTTAAATCCCCACACCTCACCTCTTTCTGGACGATTGGAATGACAACCAAGATCCGCCAGTAAACAGCAAATCCTATGTTAAGCATCAGGTCGCGGAAGCGATGCCAGAAGCTCCTGGGCTTAGAGAAATATGCAAAGTTGGGGACGTAGGCCGGGTTGAGGACGTTGCCCAGGACGGCGCTCTGGCGTGGGTCCATCCCTGGAGGGGAGAGGGAGATGAAGGGAACCTCGTGCACGAAGGGATACACCACCTGCGGGGGAGAGAGCCAAGAAACTTAAGAGGCAGCTACGATAGTTTGACTGAATAAAATAAATGCTAAAACAAGTAGAGTATAATCAATCAAGAGAGAAAAGCGAGCTTTTAAAACAATAGTTACAACCCAGATCACATGCTGAATCTTCGGTGTGTTCTCAGACTGTGACAACGGTCTCTCGACTGTACACTGTATTATGAATTTCCTATAACCTTTTGCTCTATTAGGTTGTTATGCTGTGCATATTAGGAACATGGTCTTTCAATATCATCGATGTATATATATTAATAAATCTTTTGTCGCCTTTCTATAAAGTATGTTTAAGGGCTTTTATACTGTCGCAATAATTTAGGTGTAATTTAGGGCATATACTTGTGGTATAATGAAAGAAGAATTAGGATAAAAGCACAGTAGCCTGGGGGCCAGGTAGCCTGGTGGATATCGCGCAGGACTTGTAATTCTGTGGCGCGGGTTCGATTCCCGCACCCGGCAGAAACAAATGGGCAAAGTTTCTTTCACGCTGAATGCCCCTGTTACCTAGCAGTAAATAGGTACCTGGGAGTTAGTCAGCTGTCACGGGCTGCTTCCTGGGTGTGTGTGTGTGTGTGTGGTGTGGGAAAAAAAAAAAAAAAAGTAGTTAGTGTAGTTAGTAAACAGTTGATTGACAGTTGAGAGGCGGGCCGAAAGAGCAAAAAGCTCAACCCCCGTAAAATACAACTAGTGAATACAACTAAGTGAATACAGTCTAGCGATGTTGAGTATGGGGCAACCAATCACAGCCCAGAAGTAAGGGGGGCTATGAAAAAAGGTAAAAGTACAGCACCTGGTGAAAATGGCGTCACCTACTACATACACAATGTACTGCGAGAGGTATCTAGGAGTCCACTACTCCACCTTTTAGCAAATCTCAGTGGAGTGTTGCTCACACAATGGGAAAGGTGAATAATGGTTCCATACCGCACAAAAGGACTCTGACAATTACAGACCTCTCAGTCTCTTGGTATGTACATCCAGGAGGCTTGTTTGGATCATCATAAACCGACAATTGCATAAAATAGGCAGGCTTGGGGAAGGGTCAACGGAAAGGATATTAGAAGGATTCCGCGAGCCAA
>WNGS01001312.1:41228831-41256130 GCA_020271785.1 Procambarus virginalis | reverse complement strand
AGTTATACAATAATGTTTTTCAAGGTTGAAATCGGTGTGGTGGGTGGGGGGGTCCCACCCTTCGTCTCCCCGCGCCACAAAGGAACCTCCGCCACGTTAATTTTAATTCGTTATCCCTCCTTATATTGTCTTCGTGTCGTTTGTCAGCCGCGGGGACACTGACGACTGCTTATACTGGAACTTCGGTTCCATTAATTGTTACTTGAAGATAATTGTATGAATATGGCTGCTCACAGTTACATAGCAAAACAAAAAGAAATTCCTCTAACCAGGAACCTATCCTGCGCAATAGCCTCTGCGCACGCTTGCCGTGCTAGGCAGACTTCCACTTTCACTGCACCTACAAATTTTTTGTTTCGCGAAATTAATTGTACCTGTAAATGATCACAACATCCGTATGTGTTTAAATGATGAATTAGACCTTCTCACTTAGAACACGCTTGACGGAACACACCGAAGAGAAAAAGTCACAATATGTCGCTTAAAATCCCGTTGGGCACCTGCCAGGTGGAGGCGACGCTGCCCACAGGTGGCTGCGACAGGTAGACAGTAAACAAGACTACCTCGTCACTGGATATACTTCGCATCTAATTACTCCCCGATGGTGAGTTACCGAGACACTGCCAGTCGCTGAGGAAGCCCTTCTACCGCACTTTGCTCTCGTCCAGTTGGCCAGTTCTGTATAAGTGTAAACGAAAAAAATTTTGATTCTGAGCCTGGAGGGAAAAGTGGACCAGTGAGGCACGCAGGTCATACGCCCCGGACGAACAGGTGTTCAGTGAATATCAATAGCTCGCACGAAGTGCATTCACATCGGCAGGTGTTGCAACAGTTCCCTACCTGTATGGCTAACGAGTCTTGCAGATTCCTTGTACATTATGGTCACACAACACGCTAGGTAACAAGCAACAGGCGCTCATGTAACTGCGTGGCTTTCGAATACTTGAAAATTAGGGTGCAAGCGAGGCACAAATGCTCCCGAGGGGGGATCATTTTCGCTAGGATAAGCGGGATAAAACTCACATGAGTGTGGGATGTGTACAGTTGTTGAGGCGGGTGTTGCGGACTGCAGGCGCGGCCAGCAGCAAGAGACAGTCGCCTTGCGCTACACCTTTCGTGTTTACGAATATAGATCTCCAGGGTTTTCTTGATATTATGCTCGACAAGCTCCCTTTAACGCAAGTAATGTGACGATACTGTGTGTGTGGGCGACCTCTGGTGGATGACCAGTGAGGTAACAGTAGCATTGCTAATATTACGTTTTATCCAGTTCGGAATGTCAAAGTTTAACGGCTCTCATTATCATATATTTGATCGGTAAGCTTCGGGCGCTAAATTTTAAACTGCAGCTTGTGTGGAGGAGACCACACCGGCGTCGAGGAGCTCATCGTGAGGAAAGGGCCCGAGAAGTTCAGGTCTGAAAATGTGACACGCATTGATACTAAACAAGTTTGCAACCATTTGTTGAAAGTAACATAAATTGACGTTAGAGCAGAGTTGACTGGTGAGGAAAGTGTGAGCACTGCCAGGACAAAGCAGCAGTGAAGCCACACACTGAAACTTTATCCCCCCTTTTGCTCAGGTGAAAAGTGGCGCCGCTCTGCAAGCCAGCAGGCAACCTCAAGGTGACGGTAAGGACACCTGCAGACACACTTACACTTAAATGTGTCTGCAGGTGTTAAGTTTAGCGTCAAGTTTAACTCTAGTGAACAATAATAGCGTTACTTCCCAAGGGGATATGGCCGTTTTTCATGTATATGAATTCATATAAAAGAATGATTTTATGATTAATAACCGTTATGGAAGCGTATACCTGTACCTGCGTCAACGTTGTGTACGCCATGACGCAAGGACTGCGTCACGGACTATTTAAAAGGTCGTTGCAGTGTAAAAGTTGTAACTTGAGTATTTTAAATTATAAAGCGCTCGCCTGATTTGTGGTTTGTGTATACATTGTATACAAGCCTGTGGGACACCGCTAGTTTGGTAGTCAACGGTGAGGCTTGAGAAGAGCAGTGATAGTTATTTGTGTATTGATGTAATACACCGCACCATGGGACACCTCTGTATGTCACATCGTCGTGTATACGTTATTGTTCAACCCATCCTCCTAATAGAACGTCGCATTTTGATGTATACTCTACCCCCCAAGGCTACAAATGTATACTCTACCCCCAAGGCTACAAATGTATACTCTACCCCCCCCAAGGCTAAAAATCGTGGTACTAGAAAATGGAAGCGGTTAGCGAAATTGACATACTAGCTGTCACGTTTTCTGTTTTGGGTCCTCTGGTTAGGATAAGGTCACTTTAATACGACAGTTTCTTGACGTTGGGAAACCATAGGAGGACGGGAGGTATTGTCACCATAACCCCCAACGTTTGACGTGGGCTTGGTGCATTTAGATTAAGCACGATTGAGTCCTGCCAGTATCTGAATGAGTGACCGCGTCGACGTCCATGCCTTTGGTTTGGGGGACTTTAATAAGCCTAAAAGTCTTGCTGCGTTCAGTGACAGACGTCTACCAGATTATTCGATTCTTGAGTTATACCTCAAGGAGCGCTGCACGTTTTCTAACTAGAAAACGTGTAATTTTTAATGTTGACCAGACCACACACTAGAAGGTGAAGGGACGACGTCGTTTCGGTCCGTCCTGGACCATTCTCAAGTCGAGTGCCTGTCCCCCAACACAATGAATTATTATTATTTCGTGTAGTGTAATTTTAATGTATTTGTGACTGGCAGCGTTGCAGGGACGCTGCAAGAATGTTCATCAGAAACATGGCCAGTCACTTGCAACATTTATAATGCTGATATAATCGGCCCGCCTCTCAACTTTCAATCAACTGTTACTAACTACTATTTTTTTCACACGCAACACCCCCCCCCCAACCAGGAAGTAGCCCGTAACAGCTGTCTAACTCCCAGGTACCCATTTACTACTAGGTAACAAGGGCATCAGGGTGAAAGAAACTGCCCATTTGTCTCCGCCTAGTCCGGGAATTGAACCCGGGCCACAGGATTACGAGTCCCGCCTCACCCCGCCCGTTCCACTCAGAGACCTGAGTGACACATCCTGATGGACCGGATGTGGCACGTGATACATAGTATCCAGTATCCGCTGTGACCTCAGAATGTCACAGTGGATACCTCTGAATGACGCTAATGCATTATACATCTGTCGACGATGAATGGTGAGTAATGCGGTGAGTCAAGGTTAATACTCGTGCCCTGAATTGAGAGGTGAATACAAATTGGATAATTCACCTAATGCAGGGTGATGAAAATGATGGATAATTATTATGGTAATGAACAATAATCGATAATGATGACCAAGCCACACACTAGAAGGTGAAGGGACGACGACGTTTCGGTCCGTCCTGGACCATTCTCAAGTCGATTGTCTCAAGTCGATTGGACAATCGACTTGAGAATGGTCCAGGACGGACCGAAACGTCGTCGTCCCTTCACCTTCTAGTGTGTGGTCTGGTCAACATACTTTAGCCACGTTATTGTGACTCATCGCCTGCAATCTATAATGATCACGATAATGAATTAGCCTGAATTAAAGACAAGACTCTATATGGTTACCATGACAACAGACCGAGAGACTCATCAGTTACTCAGAAGATCTTATGGACCGTCAAACAGACATTTTAATCCCCAGACAAGACGTTTTAAGACGGGCATAAGATGGTCTTCAAGCTGGAGGCTGGTGAGTGCTTCCCTCGAGGCTCCTCTGACCCCCTGGGTGTTCACTCATACTCACGAGTGTGTACTCATGAGTATGTGATGAGTATTATATTGAGATGATGTAGATTTTAGAGATTGGTATATTGGCCTAGGCTGATCTGAAGAACTTACCTTCTTAATGGATGTCCACCTTCTTGTTAGTGGATGTCCACCATCTTGCTGGTGGATGTCCACCATCTTGCTGGTGGATGTTGACTTCAGCAACAGTGTGCCTGTGGTGTCCGTGGTGTAGAGAGGTGATGTATTGTGTCCGCAGGTCGGGGCGAGCAGGAAGTCGTGAGTCACCTCCACTATGGCGTGTTCCCTGAAGAATATCGTCAACTGCGGCCTCGTTCTCGCTGTCTTCGACCTGGTGAGTGGGGGTCAAAGGTCAATGTATGATCATCTCGGTCAAAGGTTACTCGAAACATGTGTTGACCTGCGTCAGAGGTCAGGACGTGTTGACCTAGGTCAGAGGTCAGCAGGTGTTGACCTAGGTCAGAGGTCAGCAGGTGTTGACCTAGGTCAGAGGTCAGCAGGTGTTGACCTGCGTCAGAGGTCAGCACGTGTTGACCTAGGTCAGAGGTCAGCAGGTGTTGACCTGGGTTAAAATACATTGGCAAGTCATGTTTTTGGTTTCATAAGAGGTTTAAACCCCTTTCGCCTTAGGTTATTACGGCCACAACAACCTTATTGAGCAGCTTGTTAGTAAACTTTTAATTTTATATATATATATATATATATATATATATATATATATATATATATATATATATATATATATACACACCTCATGAAGTAGAACACAACCCCTTGGAGTATATAACGTAGAGATATAAGAGTAATATATAGCTGTGTCCCTTGTTAATATGTGAGTGTGTGTTGTGTTTACACCTGTTTTACACCTGTTTACAGCTGCACGGGCTGGCCACGACGGCGTTCTATTCCTACCAGTTCGCATCCCACTACAACTGTCATTGGAACCATGGCATTCGCTGGTGCCAGTATTATCTTCACGAAACAAGTGAGTACCGTGTGTGTGTGTGTGTGTGTGTGTGTGTGTGTGTGTGTGTGTGTGTGTGTGTGTGTGTGTTGTGTGTGTGTGTGTGTGTGTAATTACCTAAGAGTAGTTACAGGATAAGAGCTACCCTCGTGGTGTCCCGTCTTCCCAGTACTCTTGGTCAAACAAGGCTTTGAAACTACTGGTGTGCGTGTGTCAGCATATGTGCGATTGCCTGTGTGTGTGTGTGTGTGTGTGTGTGTGTGTGTGTGTGTGTGTGTGTGTGTGTGTGTGTGTGTGTGTGTGTAACTCCAGCATGTAGAAACCCATCTAAAGATCGGAAAGGAAATATGTAATAGATAGACATTTTCCACAAAGCTGGATCCGGAACAGAGATACGAAGAAAGGTTAAAGACTCTTCACCCTACGACACCAGATAAAGCAAAGCTCGAGGGGGACATGCTCACGACATGTAGGATACTCGAAGCCAACTCTGCTGACCGTATACAAAGCAGGTATAAAGAAGGAAAGAGAGGTTCGGGAGACATTGAATTAGTTGACCCGTAAGAGCAGAACACACGCCAGAGCTAAGTGCTGGGGCCCGATTCTCTAAGTCGAGTTCTGAGAGTACTGCCCAGCACTGTGATGACCCGCCTTAAAGGACAACTGACAATGCTGTACAGTACAAGAAACACCCAAAGTATAAATGTAAAAAGATGATCAATTATATACCGAGTATTATTTTGTTAAATATTAATAACTTTGTTGTATTGTTCCAATTAATGTGATTATACCTGCGCGGGCCCCAAGCCTCTGCCTGGCCCGCGGACTGTACTCATTTCAGTTTTACTCAAGCCGTTGATGAGTGATTGTGACTCATCAACTTCTGGATGTTTAAGTTCAGTGGTAAACTCATTTGGTTTGTCACTCTACAGAGCGACGTTGTGACGCATTCAGACGTCAGGGACGCATAGCTATAGAGCTCTAGATGCGTTAAGGCTGCTGCTGGCTGTGGTAGCTGGCATTCTCATAAATGTATTCCAGTTTGTCTGTTGAGAATATGTGTATGTATTATAGACCAGTGATGCCTATAATTATAGCTGTGTCTATCTTTACCTCCTAAAAGCACATCAGGGAGCGTATTACTTCCTATTAAACTCGTACCAATTAAATAAATACTAGACGCTTGGGGTAGCTTCACCAAACTTTGCATTGTGCCTGGTCTGTGTTGGGGATGGTCATAGGCGGGTTGGCGTCAAAGCTAATGCCCCCTTTTCCTTTTTTTTACATGAAATGACAGATTATTATTAACATCTTTATTGACAAAAGTAATTACACTTTGCCAAATCTGAGGATTTCAATTAAGTTTGATTAAAGTGAGGATTATGCTGGTATTCACTGTCACACAGGACAGAGGGTCATACACAAGACAATAGGTCTAAACTGTAGGCTGAAGCACATATATCATGGTTACAATCAATGTTTTAATGTATGAATATGTAGAAACAACTTTCTATTGTGCACTGCCACACAAGGGCAGGGATGGGTTCATAAGTGATGCTGCTTAAATAATATAAATGAAATTGTTCTTTATTTTTTAAAATGGACAAGCAAATTTGGNCTATCTGGACATAACCAACCACAGATTAGAGAACTATTTAGATTCTGTGACAAATTTTCACTTAACCATCAGATAACAGAACCAACTAGGAACGAAATATTCTAAATCTGGTGTTCACGTACAATGAAATTATAATCAGGGGCCTTACGATACCAGATACTCAGCTCACAATCTCACTGAAATGCAAACTAACATCAATAATCATAATAGACCTAAAACAACGATTAAGCGAGACGGGTTATTTAGTAAATTCAATTTTTTTAATAATAAAAGGATAGACTGGGAACAAATAAATAGGGAGCTTATAAACATTTAATGTGAAACTGTTTTAAGTAATACAAATCCTACACAAGGAATAGAACAATTGACTTCGGAAGCATAAGACGTCTGAAACATGTTCCTTTGAGGAAAGCCAGAAAGAAGACCAACGCAGAAAGAGAACGCAGCCGACACTACAAAAGAAGGAAAAAAATACCTGGAGATGCTTAAGCAGACACGACTTTCCCTACAAAGAAGGAATAATTTAAAAAGGGAGAATGAAGAAATCGAGCAGAGACTGAAACATTTATATCAGACTGAAGCAATGCAATTATAACAGAAAGCAATGTAAGAAATAAAGAAAACAAAATATTTCTTCACATATGCGAAACTAAAACCAAAAATCATTGCCAGTATTGGACGTGTTCGTACAAGGGAAGGTTCATACACTGAGGATAACAAAGAAATGATAACCAAACCACTGATCAGAAGATAAGGAGACGACGAAGTTTCGACTTGATAATGGTCCGGACCGAAACGTCGTCGTCATCGTCTCCTCATCTTCTGGTGTCTGATGTGGTTCTCATATCTTCTGCCCCGTTATCGTGCCTCATCGTCAGTAACATAACCGCTGGCTGTTCCAGAGGAAGCCAGTTGGGTAAGGCTTAGAATGGGAGCTACTGGAAGAGAAAGATCTAAACTTGCTAGCAGGGTCACAACTGGCGAACACCAATGTATATCCACCCAGCTTAATACGCACACACGTTATATATGTATCCATATATCTATACTAGAAAAGAGAGAAAGGGTTTGAGAGAAGGCTAGACCAGACACTTGGGCTACCCTCACCCAAATTGGCAGATGGAATGGTCTGAGGTACGGGACGGACATAGGCTGGTCGGGGTATGCCTAAGTTAAATGCTTTTACAAATATTTGTAAATATCCATACCCACAGGAATTGTAATGCTAGTAATAAATGCAGAAGGAAAATAAAAGAAGGCAGAGGAGAACAGCAATCATACAGTTGTTTCAAGACTTCTTGAGGTGGAGGAAACAGGTGGGGGGGGGGGGGCGATAGGGTGAAGAGGCGGATAGGGATCAAAGAAGGGGGAAGAGACCAGGGAAAGGTCATGGTGATGAGCGAAGGGGGCGATCAAGGAGATGAGGACAATGGGGACAAAGGGAGATGAGGTGAAAAGTTGGGAAAGATGACAGTGTATGGGGCTGGTGGACACAGGGTGATAGTGTATGGGGCTGGTGGACACAGGGTGATAGTGTATGGGGCTGGTGGACACAGGGTGATAGTGTATGGGGCTGGTGGACACAGGGTGATAGTGTAAGGGGCTGATTTCTATAACATTGATCAGCATTTCCTCTTTACGCCCGTTTGCAGGTCTTCGGGCGTCTTGAGGCTCGTGTGCTGGACCTCGTCTCGAGGCTCTACAAGGACATACTCAAGAATCCTGCCCAAAAAACAACTCCTAACATCAGCAGACCTACTAGAGCTATGGCGAGTCTTATCGACCCGAGGTGGGACTCAGCAGTGGTGAAGGAGTACCTCAAGGGAGCCTCCAGAGTAACTCCGCCACCCAGGGTCGACCTCGAAAAGTTTATGGAAGCCAGCAACAAGTTTTTCCTGAATTTTCCCGTCAACACTGCCAGAGTGGAGACCCTCGTTAAGGTTCGTGTGTTAGTGAAGTGTGAACGCATGACGATGAGGCTAATGTGAATGGTGGTTGTGTATGTCGCAGTTTGGTCTGGGTGAATTTGTTTGGGTGTACTTCGGCGATAATTTTAGGTGAGTTTAGATGAGCTACTGTTTATTGGAGGGACTGGAGTCAGTGGGATGATAAGACTGACGCAAGTGGATCGTTTATGTAGACGATAAACAATGGTAGATCGTTTATGTAGACGATGAACATTACTGGTGCAAGAACTGAGCCCTGTGGTACTCCTCTAGTAACATTCTTCCAGTCAAATACACATTGCCTCTAATTACCTCCCTTATCTTTCTTGCAGAATTTTTCTTATCCATGTCAGAAGTCTCCCTGTCACCCCTCCAGCATGTTTCAGTTTCCAAAAGAACCTTTTGTGTGGGACTGTCAAAAGCTTACTTAGGTCCAGATTGTCAACCGAACCATCTCTTTCCTGTAAGAATCGCTGTGGCTCTATCATAATAAACTAAGTAGATTTGTTACACAGGATCTTCGTGTTCGGAAACCATACTGTCCCTCTCATAGTGTGAGAGTGGTTGTACTGGTGAATACATGGTAATAGGGGATATGGCTGGTGTACACAAGGTTACTGTGAATGTAGCTAATAAACAGATGGTTACTGTGAATTGGGCTGTTATATAGAGGGTGATTGTCCGAAAGGCTGTGCGTATTAGTGGTTTTGCAAGATTTAAAAATATTCACAAACCATTGTGCCTTCTTGTAAATAAAATTTGTATTATTATTATTATTATTGTGGATGAGGCTAGTGCACACAGGGTGATTATGCATGGGGCTGGTGGACACAGGGTGGCGGTGGATGAAGGTAGTACTGGCATGTGTGAATAGTTAGGGATGGAGCAGTCAGGTATAGTGACGGTTGAGGCTGGTGTGTGACTGGTTGTGAACAGACGAGTGTGACTAAATGTAGAAATAGAACTAGTGTGGAGGGTCAAGTATTGTTGGGAGTGGATGATAATAACGTGTATTCTTGAACATGGATGCGTGTAAATGGGGTCCAGTGTCGACCCGTGATGAAACACTCATGTATATTGGGGTGGAAGGGGGGGGGGAGTGTTGTTTCAGAAGGATTGTATGGATGGGGCTAGTGGTGGCGGGTATGTGGATGGGGCTAGTGGTGGCGGTATGTGGATGGGCTAGTGGGGCTGAGCGGGTATTGTGGATGGGGCTAGTGGTGGCGGGTATGTGGATGGGGCTAGTGGTGGCGGGTATGCGTGCATGACCTAGTGTAGATGAGGCTACAGAAAGCAACTGTGGATGGGACTAGGGAGGGTAGGTGTAACAGGGTTAGTGTAGGTTTGTGTAGAGGTACAAGTGGATGAAAGAAGTGTGGGCTTTTGTAGTCAAGGTAGAGTGGATGAGTGCGGATTATCTAGTGTTGGTGGAAATTATATGGCCATTCATGGATAGAGTGGGCGAGGATGAGCTAGTGAGTGGGTGTGGATGAGTTAGTGAGAGTGGGTATGGATCACTGGGAATAGAATAGGTTGCAATAGGCAATACTAAATATCCATTAATTCACCCATGTGTTATGAAACAATAAAACTTCAGGTTCATGAAATCATGAGAGTAACTACACCCCACTTAACTACTAGCTACAAAATTGTTCCACATTTAGTGTTCGTTCTAACGCATAACTTATGAAAACCTCTCCAAGTGAAACAAAGTGTTGCATGTTTCGTAGTCTGCCGTGTCTTAATGCGATGGTAAATCGTCTCACAGGCCGGAAAAGAGGTTCAGAAGTTGATGGAACATATCAACAGTGCTCGTCCCGTCGTCCACCACCGCTGCCTGCCGCTCTTCGCCTCCTTCCTCCACCACAAGACGCATCACGGGACGTCCGTCGAGAAGTGAGTGTACACTCATACTGGTGTTCTTACACGTCGTTCTGGGTGTGGTATTGAGGCTTTGAACTGCTGGAGGGTTCGTAATTCAATATTTTTCTCCCTTCCTATTTACATGACGATGCTGAGACTTGGACCAGATGAAACCATTTTCATATACAACTCGTCAAAAAAGTTTGATTGAAATCGAACCAGTTTTCATTTTTGGCATATTTCAATCTATTGCCCCCTTAAGGCTGGCATGATAGCCTTACTAACCCTCAACCAGTAACTTTACTTTAGTCTTGAGCTTAATTCATGGGTCAGGACTAAAGTTTACTCTCAGAGTATATGCATTGAGCGGCAGAAATCATCTCTCGGTGCATATATATTGGTCATTATACTCACATTAACTCGTGTGGGTATCTATTCTGCACTTGCTAAACAGTTTAACTAGTTTGAATTATTCAGCTTAAGTCTTCGTGTAAGATTTGTGTATGATATTGTCTTCTCTTCACAGTTCACTCAAGCAATAATACACTGAGAAACTGTGTATCAGTTATTAGATGAATATATATATATATATATATATATATATATATATATATATATATATATATATATATATATATATATATATATATATATATATATATATATATAAAACAAGCCTGAATGGTCCCCAGGACTAGATACAACTGAAAACTCACACCCCAGAAGTGACTCGAACCCATACTCCCAGGAGCAACGCAACTGGTATGTACAGGGATGCCTTAAACCACTTGACCATCACGACCGGTCGTGATGGTCAAGTGGTTTAAGGCATCCCTGTACATACCAGTTGCGTTGCTCCTGGGAGTATGGGTTCGAGTCACTTCTGGGGTGTGAGTTTTCAGTTATATATATATATATATATATATATATATATATATATATATATATATATATATATATATGTACAATATGATGGAAGCTTAAGATCTAAAGTTTGGTTTAACCCCAACTTTTGTTTCCAGAGCCGTGTATGAGGGCATGGACTTGGTGGCTCTGGTGGACCGCCTCCTACGTAAGAGACCCGCCGCTTTCTTGGGGAGAAACGACCAGTACCTCCTTCGCGACAAATCTCGGGGTCAAGGAGGCTTTGAGAAAATCGGCTCAGATCAAGAAACGCAACCACTGTGCCTCAAGGACTACCTGAGCTATGATGAAATGAAGCTTTCTGCTCTGATCTCTGTGTCCTCGTCTTCCTTCTTTGTCAACAATGGATGCCGCACGAACAAGGGCGTTCCGGGCAATGCTGGTAGTTTCCAGGAGGAGGGAGTTATCGTGGGGATGGTGGGCGCCAGGCTGAGAAAGAAGGAATACATGGAGTGGCAGGACTGTATTGTGACTGAGGCACAGAACACACAACACAAGGGTTATGGGAGTGTAGATCGTCCGTCGCTGCTTCAGCATCTGTGGGCTGTCTTGTGGGGGTCGACGCTGCCCAAGTGGGACGACGTTTCAAGTCAAAACCAGGACTACATACAGATTAACAAGCAGAGCTACCTCAACATTCCAGTATACAAGGCGCGCATACAGATAACCGCCGAAACTCTGCTGGCCGAGGCCAAGTCTCGAGCCATATCATCCGGACTTAAGGCCTACATTCACGTGGTCGGCCTCGGGCTGGGAGTGTGGCGAGCGTGTGAGCAGCAAGACAAGCTCTTCGTCGAGGCTTGGGGCTCTGCTCTCCAAGGTGGCGACACATCACATGTCGCTCACGTCGATTTCAGTTGGATTGGCGCCAAAGAGTGTGGAGGTGCGGGAGACGGGGAAGTGTTTCCTGGCACGAGCGTCACAATACACTTCTCTAAGCGTTCGCTGCACGACCCGGTGCCCCCGGGGACCATCTTAGTGGTCAGCTACGCCTGGGACGGAAACTCGCTGCCTGGAAATGAGTTCTGGATCGGTAAATTGGCCAGCACTGGAGACAGCGCTGCCGCGTGTTCATCTGGCGTGGCCGAGCTGCACAACGCCCACATCAACGCCAACGTCTGTGGCGCCAACCTGCACGTGGCCGGGCCCTGGGGCGTGATGCACGTGGCAGAAGTTGCCAGCTGGCTCCGCCGAAACGTCACAATGTGATAATGTACATGGATGAGGCTGCCTGATGCTTCCGTTGACGTGTACTTCTTCGTTAGGTCAGGTACTTAACCATGGTCGCGAGCGTCCCCATGGCCAAAATACCATGTTATTAAAAACACACTGGAGTTGAGAGCTGGTAAGGGGCAGTAACAAGGAAAGGTCAAAGTTGAACTAAGAAGTGCTTCAGCTCAAGTCAAGTCAGTCGACCTCTCACTCTCGTTGTTAATATACTAATGTTAACTTGTTAATGTTAACAAGGTACTCTCTCCTCTAATTATCATGTTATTATACTTTCTTCTGTCTTTCGACGAATGCTTGTTAATACACGATCTATAATTCATTAAAGCAAATAACTCAACACGTCAAAAAAATACAATTTACGAAATAGAAAGATTTAGAAATAGGGTAATAAATTTGTATTTGATTGTATTTGATTATGACCAATGTTTAAAAAATATATATAAAATTATCAAAAATAAATCTAACTTATTTCCCCTGTAGAAGTTACGAAAAATAAAATTAAACAAAATTCCCCACACATGTTTGTGTGCCACAAATCCAGACGGACGAGAGTTCAAAATTATTATGTCATTCTTGGAAAGAATTCTAAAAATACAGGAAATTCCAATAGATACCTTTAGCATTTACAACGTCAATGCGGATGGAATTTGAGGTTGTGAAACACACAACTTTGTCCCTACAGAGTGTGGGGGGAGGAGGAGGGGGGGGGAGGAGAAGCCCTCTGAAGATTTCCAAATGTGACAAAATGCTGGAACTCTGTTATGAATTATACTCAAACCGAGATAGACAGCAAAGTCTTCATAAAATTTCTTGCGGGCGCTGTGATTGTCTCACTATCGTTGCTAATATTTTATTGATGTGTTTTGTTTTCATTCCTTGTATTGCATATTTAGCGAGGATACTGTTGTTGTTGTTAAAGATTTAGCTACTCAGGACTAAGTGTCCATGTAGCACGAGCTATGGTGAGCCCGTAATAGCGAGGATACGTTTTACTAAATATTTATATATGGCTACTTGTCTGCCGTTTCCGGCGGGGTCCAGGTCACGTGATATATCTCCGGGCTAAACAGGTTTCGGTCAGACCTTCGACACATCCGGTGTAGGGATGCACGACTTGCGTCAGACGTAAATTAGCTCTGTGCGGCAGCAGGTACATACGAATTGCGTCACAGGTCACAAGTTGCGTCACAAAAACTTTAGTCGAGTGTACAGTCTGGTAAACCCAACATTAACACCAGGTACAGTCCGGTACACCCAACATTAACAGACCTTCCATACAGCAACACAAGAGACAAACCTCTGCAACACATCACGGACGACAAACATCAATGAGAACGACACCAACACACCAAGCGTGAATGAGGTATGTCTCAGTAGCCAGAGTTTACACAGATAAATATATCCGTGAGAATTTCTGCCAATGAGAACACAATATAAACACATACTCGTTCAACCCAGAAACATTTGACATCACAAAACGCACCAAAATGTTTACCAGATGGAAGGGTGTTGAGGCTACTTTATTGTGTCTCTATGGAGGCCATTTTAATTAACCAAAAAGGTCAGATTTGTTGAGTTATTTTGTAAAATAAAGGTAAACATTTATGCAAGGTTCTAGGTCGGTTTGCGTGACATCCCATTTTCTATTTAACTAATCAAACAATAACGTTGGCCAAGGCGACCATGACTGCAGCTAATATCTTCCAGCCACACCTGACCTCTGCTATGGCTCACCGGAGTCAGAAGTGGTCAGTCATGCTTGTACCATATCCGAGGTACAACCCGAAGTACAGCTTCGAGGTACAGCCCCGAGGTACAGCTCCGATGTTCAGCCCCGAGGTACAGCTTCGAAGTACAGCCCGAGGTACTGTTTTTATTATCCATCAGGGTAAGATAATGTTGCACAGTGCCTCCTCCCACCGTGTGTACACAGCGCCTCCTCCCACCGTGTGTACACAGCGCCTCCTCCCACCGTGTGTACACAGCGCCTCCTCCCACCGTGTGTACACAGCGCCTCCTCCCACCGTGTGTACACAGCGCCTCCTCCCACCGTGTGTACACAGCGCCTCCTCCCACCGTGTGTACACAGCGCCTCCTCCCACCGTGTGTACACAGCGCCTCCTCCCACCGTGTGTACACAGCGCCTCCTCCCACCGTGTGTACACAGCGCCTCCTCCCACCGTGTGTACACAGCGCCTCCTCCCACCGTGTGTACACAGCGCCTCCTCCCACCGTGTGTACACAGCGCCTCCTCCCACCGTGTGTACACAGCGCCTCCTCCCACCGTGTGTACACAGCGCCTCCTCCCACCGTGTGTACACAGCGCCTCCTCCCACCGTGTGTACACAGCGCCTCCTCCCACCGTGTGTACACAGCGCCTCCTCCCACCGTGTGTACACAGCGCCTCCTCCCACCGTGTGTACACAGCGCCTCCTCCCCACCGTGTGTACACAGCGCCTCCTCCCACCGTGTGTACACAGCGCCTCCTCCCCACCGAGAGTACACAGCGCTTCACACTTGTGTCTTCATAGCGCGTCCTCACACTTGTATGTACAGAACATTACTTACTGCTATTTGTACACAACACCACCTCCCACAAGGTGTACACAGTACACACAGTAGGCCCTTGGGTTACACATAATAACGGTGAAGGACTTCATCTGCACCTCACTAACTCCAGTATCATGCTAACTCAAAGATTAGTATTCACCATCATGTTAATGTCTCGTGCGTCAGTGCAGTTTTTTTCAAGGTAGTCAACGCACATATCTTATTAATTCAAACAAAACAAAGAATATAATAACAAGACGACATATTTTATGACAATACCAAGTCCATAAACACTGATATGCTGTCAGGTAGATAAAGAAGAATATGCAGCAACCTGGCTCTCTGTCTGGTGTCTACTTATCTACTACCAAGTAGTTTGTCGCATCAGGAGACAAAGATGTTGCTATAATTATATAATAATAATTATGTAATATTGTTTGTCTTACACGCCTCAAGCTTGATACAAACGCAGACGGCCATGAAACCTAACATCTGAATAATGATTCCCCCGAGGCGACGAGGCTCATACAGCTGTTGTCGCTGGCGGAGGTGATGATGGAGGCCAATACTTATATATCAGCGTTAATACTCTGTATATCAGCGTTAATACTCTGTATATCAGCGTCAATACTTTGTATATCAGCGTCAATACTTATATAGCAGCGTCAGTACTTTGTATATCAGCGTCAGTACTTTGTATATCAGCGTCAATACTTATATAGCAGCGTCAGTACTTTGTATATCAGCGTCAGTACTTTGTATATCAGCGTCAATACTTTGTATATCAGCGTCAATACTTATATAGCAGCGTCAGTACTTTGTATATCAGCGTCAGTACTTTGTATATCAGCGTCAATACTTATATAGCAGCGTCAGTACTTTGTATATCAGCGTCAGTACTTTGTATATCAGCGTCAATACTTATATGTCAGCGTCAATACTTATATAGCAGCGTCAGTACTTTGTATATCAGTATCAATACTTATATATCAGCGTCAACACTTATATATCAGCGTCAATACTTTGTATATCAGCGTCAAGAACATGGACCGCCCTGCTACAGCGCATCCTCGGAGAACAGTACTCTTGAGCAGTAAGACCCGACCGCCAAAAGTTAGTTCAAAGTTATACAATAATGTTTTTCAAGGTTGAAATCGGTGTGGTGGGTGTGGGGGTCCCACCCTTCGTCTCCCCGCGCCACAAAGGAACCTCCGCCACGTTAATTTTAATTCGTTATCCCTCCTTATATTGTCTTCGTGTCGTTTGTCAGCCGCGGGGACACTGACGACTGCTTATACTGGAACTTCGGTTCCATTAATTGTTACTTGAAGATAATTGTATGAATATGGCTGCTCACAGTTACATAGCAAAACAAAAAGAAATTCCTCTAACCAGGAACCTATCCTGCGCAATAGCCTCTGCGCAACGCTTGCCGTGCTAGGCAGACTTCCACTTTCACTGCACCTACAAATTTTTTGTTTCGCGAAATTAATTGTACCTGTAAATGATCACAACATCCGTATGTGTTTAAATGATGAATTAGACCTTCTCACTTAGAACACGCTTGACGGAACACACCGAAGAGAAAAAGTCACAATATGTCGCTTAAAATCCCGTTGGGCACCTGCCAGGTGGAGGCGACGCTGCCCACAGGTGGCTGCGACAGGTAGACAGTAAACAAGACTACCTCGTCACTGGATATACTTCGCATCTAATTACTCCCCGATGGTGAGTTACCGAGACACTGCCAGTCGCTGAGGAAGCCCTTCTACCGCACTTTGCTCTCGTCCAGTTGGCCAGTTCTGTATAAGTGTAAACGAAAAAAATTTTGATTCTGAGCCTGGAGGGAAAAGTGGACCAGTGAGGCACGCAGGTCATACGCCCCGGACGAACAGGTGTTCAGTGAATATCAATAGCTCGCACGAAGTGCATTCACATCGGCAGGTGTTGCAACAGTTCCCTACCTGTATGGCTAACGAGTCTTGCAGATTCCTTGTACATTATGGTCACACAACACGCTAGGTAACAAGCAACAGGCGCTCATGTAACTGCGTGGCTTTCGAATACTTGAAAATTAGGGTGCAAGCGAGGCACAAATGCTCCCGAGGGGGGATCATTTTCGCTAGGATAAGCGGGATAAAACTCACATGAGTGTGGGATGTGTACAGTTGTTGAGGCGGGTGTTGCGGACTGCAGGCGCGGTCAGCAGCAAGAGACAGTCGCCTTGCGCTACACCTTTCGTGTTTACGAATATAGATCTCCAGGGTTTTCTTGATATTATGCTCGACAAGCTCCCTTTAACGCAAGTAATGTGACGATACTGTGTGTGTGGGCGACCTCTGGTGGATGACCAGTGAGGTAACAGTAGCATTGCTAATATTACGTTTTATCCAGTTCGGAATGTCAAAGTTTAACGGCTCTCATTATCATATATTTGATCGGTAAGCTTCGGGCGCTAAATTTTAAACTGCAGCTTGTGTGGAGGAGACCACACCGGCGTCGAGGAGCTCATCGTGAGGAAAGGGCCCGAGAAGTTCAGGTCTGAAAATGTGACACGCATTGATACTAAACAAGTTTGCAACCATTTGTTGAAAGTAACATAAATTGACGTTAGAGCAGAGTTGACTGGTGAGGAAAGTGTGAGCACTGCCAGGACAAAGCAGCAGTGAAGCCACACACTGAAACTTTATCCCCCCTTTTGCTCAGGTGAAAAGTGGCGCCGCTCTGCAAGCCAGCAGGCAACCTCAAGGTGACGGTAAGGACACCTGCAGACACACTTACACTTAAATGTGTCTGCAGGTGTTAAGTTTAGCGTCAAGTTTAACTCTAGTGAACAATAATAGCGTTACTTCCCAAGGGGATATGGCCGTTTTTCATGTATATGAATTCATATAAAAGAATGATTTTATGATTAATAACCGTTATGGAAGCGTATACCTGTACCTGCGTCAACGTTGTGTACGCCATGACGCAAGGACTGCGTCACGGACTATTTAAAAGGTCGTTGCAGTGTAAAAGTTGTAACTTGAGTATTTTAAATTATAAAGCGCTCGCCTGATTTGTGGTTTGTGTATACATTGTATACAAGCCTGTGGGACACCGCTAGTTTGGTAGTCAACGGTGAGGCTTGAGAAGAGCAGTGATAGTTATTTGTGTATTGATGTAATACACCGCACCATGGGACACCTCTGTATGTCACATCGTCGTGTATACGTTATTGTTCAACCCATCCTCCTAATAGAACGTCGCATTTTGATGTATACTCTACCCCCAAGGCTACAAATGTATACTCTACCCCCAAGGCTACAAATGTATACTCTACCCCCCCCAAGGCTAAAAATCGTGGTACTAGAAAATGGAAGCGGTTAGCGAAATTGACATACTAGCTGTCACGTTTTCTGTTTTGGGTCCTCTGGTTAGGATAAGGTCACTTTAATACGACAGTTTCTTGACGTTGGGAAACCATAGGAGGACGGGAGGTATTGTCACCATAACCCCCAACGTTTGACGTGGGCTTGGTGCATTTAGATTAAGCACGATTGAGTCCTGCCAGTATCTGAATGAGTGACCGCGTCGACGTCCATGCCTTTGGTTTGGGGGACTTTAATAAGCCTAAAAGTCTTGCTGCGTTCAGTGACAGACGTCTACCAGATTATTCGATTCTTGAGTTATACCTCAAGGAGCGCTGCACGTTTTCTAACTAGAAAACGTGTAATTTTTAATGTTGACCAGACCACACACTAGAAGGTGAAGGGACGACGTCGTTTCGGTCCGTCCTGGACCATTCTCAAGTCGAGTGCCTGTCCCCCAACACAATGAATTATTATTATTTCGTGTAGTGTAATTTTAATGTATTTGTGACTGGCAGCGTTGCAGGGACGCTGCAAGAATGTTCATCAGAAACATGGCCAGTCACTTGCAACATTTATAATGCTGATATAATCGGCCCGCCTCTCAACTTTCAATCAACTGTTACTAACTACTATTTTTTTCACACGCAACACCCCCCCCCCAACCAGGAAGTAGCCCGTAACAGCTGTCTAACTCCCAGGTACCCATTTACTACTAGGTAACAAGGGCATCAGGGTGAAAGAAACTGCCCATTTGTCTCCGCCTAGTCCGGGAATTGAACCCGGGCCACAGGATTACGAGTCCCGCCTCACCCCGCCCGTTCCACTCAGAGACCTGAGTGACACATCCTGATGGACCGGATGTGGCACGTGATACATATTATCCAGTATCCGCTGTGACCTCAGAATGTCACAGTGGATACCTCTGAATGACGCTAATGCATTATACATCTGTCGACGATGAATGGTGAGTAATGCGGTGAGCCAAGGTTAATACTCGTGCCCTGAATTGAGAGGTGAATACAAATTGGATAATTCACCTAATGCAGGGTGATGAAAATGATGGATAATTATTATGGTAATGAACAATAATCGATAATGATGACCAAGCCACACACTAGAAGGTGAAGGGACGACGACGTTTCGGTCCGTCCTGGACCATTCTCAAGTCGATTGTCTCAAGTCGATTGGACAATCGACTTGAGAATGGTCCAGGACGGACCGAAACGTCGTCGTCCCTTCACCTTCTAGTGTGTGGTCTGGTCATCATACTTTAGCCACGTTATTGTGACTCATCGCCTGCAATCTATAATGATCACGATAATGAATTAGCCTGAATTAAAGACAAGACTCTATATGGTTACCATGACAACAGACCGAGAGACTCATCAGTTACTCAGAAGATCTTATGGACCGTCACACAGACGTTTTAATCCCCAGACAAGACGTTTTAAGACGGGCATAAGATGGTCTTCAAGCTGGAGGCTGGTGAGTGCTTCCCTCGAGGCTCCTCTGACCCCCTGGGTGTTCACTCATACTCACGAGTGTGTACTCATGAGTATGTGATGAGTGTATTATATTGAGATGATGTAGATTTTAGAGATTGGTATATTGGCCTAGGCTGATCTGAATAACTTACCTTCTTAATGGATGTCCACCTTCTTGTTAGTGGATGTCCACCATCTTGCTGGTGGATGTCCACCATCTTGCTGGTGGATGTCCACCATCATGCTGGTGGATGTCCACCATCTTGCTGGTGGATGTCCACCATCTTGCTGGTGGATGTCCACCATCTTGCTGGTGGATGTCCACCATCTTGCTGGTAGATATTGACTTCAGCAACAGTGTGCCTGTGGTGTCCGTGGTGTAGAGAGGTGATGTATTGTGTCCGCAGGTCGGGGCGAGCAGGAAGTTGTGAGTCACCTCCACTATGGCGTGTTCCCTGAAGAATATCGTCAACTGCGGCCTCGTTCTCGCTGTCTTCGACCTGGTGAGTGGGGGTCAAAGGTCAATGTATGATCATCTCGGTCAAAGGTTACTCGAAACATGTGTTGACCTGCGTCAGAGGTCAGGACGTGTTGACCTAGGTCAGAGGTCAGCATGTGTTGACCTAGGTCAGAGGTCAGCAGGTGTTGACCTAGGTCAGAGGTCAGCATGTGTTGACCTGCGTCAGATGACCTAGGTCACAGGTCAGCACGTGTTGACCTGCGTCAGAGGTCAGCAGGTGTTGACCTGGGTTAAAATACATTGACAAGTCATGTTTTTGGTTTCATAAGAGGTTTAAGCCCCTTTCGCCTTAGGTTATTACGGCCACAACAACCTTATTGAGCAGCTTGTTAGTAAACTTTTAATTTTATATATATATATATATATATATATATATATATATATATATATATATATATATATATGTCGTACCTAGTAGCCAGAACTCATTTTTTGGCCTACTATGCAAGGCCGAATTTGCCTAATAAGCCAAGTTTTCCTAATTAATATATTTTCTCAATTTTTTTTCTTATGAAATGATAAAGCTACCCATTTCGTTATGTATGAGGTCAATTTTTTTATTGGAGTTAAAATTAATGTAGCTATATGACCGAACCTAACCAACCCTACCTAACCTAACCTAACCTAGCTTTATAGGTTAGGTTAGGTAGCCGAAAAAGTTAGGTTAGGTAGTCGAAAAACAATTAATTCATGAAAACTTGGCCTATTAGGCAAATCGGGCCTTGCGTAGTAGGCTGAGAAGTGCGTTCTGGCTACTAGGTACGACATATATATATATATATATATATATATATATATATATATATATATATATATATACACACCTCATGAAGTAGAACACAACCCCTTGGAGTATATAACGTAGGCATATAAGAGTAATATATAGCTGTGTCCCTTGTTAAATATGTGAGTGTGTGTTGTGTTTACACCTGTTTTACACCTGTTTACAGCTGCACGGGCTGGCCACGACGGCGTTCTATTCCTACCAGTTCGCATCCCACTACAACTGTCATTGGAACCATGGCATTCGCTGGTGTCAGTATTATCTTCACGAAACAAGTGAGTACCGTGTGTGTGTGTGTGTGTGTGTGTGTGTGTGTGTGTGTGTGTGTGTGTGTGTGTGTGTGTGTGTGTGTGTGTGTGTGTAACTCCAGCATGTAGAAACCCATCTAAAGATCGGAAAGGAAATACGTAATAGATACAGACATTTTCCACAAAGCTGGATCCGGAACAGAGATACGAAGAAAGGTTAAAGACTCTTCACCCTACGACACCAGATAAAAGCAAAGCTCGAGGGGGACATGCTCACGACATGTAGGATACTCGAAGCCAACTCTGCTGACCGTATACAAAGCAGGTATAAAGAAGGAAAGAGAGGTTCGGGAGACATTGAATTAGTTGACCCGTAAGAGCAGAACACACGCCAGAGCTAAGTGCTGGGGCCCGATTCTCTAAGTCGAGTTCTGAGAGTACTGTTATAGTATGCCCAGCACTGTGATGACCCGCCTTAAAGGACAACTGACAATGCTGTACAGTACAAGAAACACCCAAAGTATAAATGTAAAAAGATGATCAATTATATACCGAGTATTATTTTGTTAAATATTAATAACTTTGTTGTATTGTTCCAATTAATGTGATTATACCTGCGCGGGCCCCAAGCCTCTGCCTGGCCCGCGGACTGTACTCATTTCAGTTTTACTCAAGCCGTTGATGAGTGATTGTGACTCATCAACTTCTGGATGTTTAAGTTCAGTGGTAAACTCATTTGGTTTGTCACTCTACAGAGCGACGTTGTGACGCATTCAGACGTCAGGGACGCATAGCTATAGAGCTCTAGATGCGTTAAGGCTGCTGCTGGCTGTGGTAGCTGGCATTCTCATAAATGTATTCCAGTTTGTCTGTTGAGAATATGTGTATGTATTATAGACCAGTGATGCCTATAATTATAGCTGTGTCTATCTTTACCTCCTAAAAGCACATCAGGGAGCGTATTACTTCCTATTAAACTCGTACCAATTAAATAAATACTAGACGCTTGGGGGTAGCTTCACCAAACTTTGCATTGTGCCTGGTCTGTGTTTGGGGATGGTCATAGGCGGGTTGGCGTCAAAGCTAATGCCCCCCTTTTCCTTTTTTTTACATGAAATGACAGATTATTAACATCTTTATTGACAAAAGTAATTACACTTTGCCAAATCTGAGGATTTCAATTAAGTTTGATTAAAGTGAGGATTATGCTGGTATTCACTGTCACACAGGACAGAGGGTCATACACAAGACAATAGGTCTAAACTGTAGGCTGAAGCACATATATATCATGGTTACAATCAATGTTTTAATGTATGAATATGTAGAAACAACTTTCTATTGTGCACTGCCACACAAGGGCAGGGATGGGTTCATAAGTGATGCTGCTTAAAAATAATATAAATGAAATTGTTCTTTATTTTTTAAAATGGACAAGCAAATTTTGGATAAATTGTTAGAATGTCGTCCAGAACACCTGAGGCAATGAAATAGTTACACAGTAGGTGGTACAATAGGCCAGGAGGTCTAAAGTCTTTTACGGTTTCACATTCAACAATGTAGTGTTCTAGTGAATGCGTTAAAGGTTTATCACAGAGTTTACAATCTGAGTATTCTGGTAGTGGCTCAGCCTCACCAACCTGCCGGGTGTGCCTATTGTCAAGGCGAATTCGCACAATGACTACATCATATTGCCTGGTTCGGTTACTGTGCTGACAATACAAATACCTATTATTACAAAACTTGTCATAGCTTTTAATACTGCAGCTTCCAGGACTCTGGGCATTTCTTAGCTCTAAATCTGAAGTAATTCCTTTAATTTATATGTTTCTAATAATTGCATTAGATAGTCCAGTCATAATCAGTGTTTTCTTTCCTGCAAGCCTCATTGGCCAATCGATCTACAAAAGTCATGTTTTCCAAATCCAACATGGGTCTACACAAATTTTATACAATAGTTATTATCATTGGCAAAAATTACATTCCAAGCTATTACAAGCTACTTCAGACATAAATTGTGATGGGTTATTTAAGGACTGCAGAGCACTTTTAGAGTCACAGAATATCACTCCACCACCATTGAACTTAAGGTATTCAGTGGCTAGATAAATACCCAATAGCTCAGTGTGTGTCGTGCTTGCCCAGTTGTTCAGTCTGTGTGCTAGACACGATCATTTCATTCCCTATATATGCACCACATGCACAACCTGTTCTACCAGTGCCTAACTGCACAGGTACGTGCAATCCTATGTATCTGTGGCAGTTGAAATCCAATATTGGCTGTTTCTAATCTCTAGTAGCTTTAAGACAATTGAGTTTTGCTGGGTTCTCAGACATGCTGGTCTTGCCTAAATAAGCGTGCGGATACTAATGCTAAGGAGGCTGTCTGCACTTGTCCTATTTCCTGGAAAGGGAATTTCTTATTCAGATTTCTACCCAGTCATTCACTTCTTGATTCGAGACTGGTGGCAAGGTCGTTGGTCATCTGTTACTGGCAACAAGCTGCGTGTTCTAAGAGTTCTACTGCGTGTTTAAGTGTTCTAGATTTTGTTTAATGTAGAAAGTGCTTTGCAGCACGGGAGCCGGTCGGCCGAGCGGACAGAACACTGGACTTGTGATCCTGTGGTCCCGGGTTCGATCCCGGGCGCTGGCGAGAAATAATGGGCAGAGTTTCTTTCACCCTATGCCCCTGTTACCTAGCAGTAAAATAGGTACCTGGGTGTTAGTCAGCTGTCACGGGCTGCTTCCTGGGGGTGGAGGCCTGGTCGAGGACCGGGCCGCGGGGACACTAAAAGCCCCGAAATCATCTCAGGATAACCTCAAGATAGCAAGCCGCGAAGGTGCCGACTTTCAATTTAATATCTAGTATTATAATCATTAAATATTATTTATAATTATTATTATTATTAATAAACAAAACTGATATATAAGTGAGAAAATCCTCTGAAGCAAGGCGGGTATTTGAGTCAGCGTGGTAGTGACTCTCAGTGTGGGTTAAGGCAAGTGTCTGGGAGACACTGGAACATTGGTTCAAATACCCGCATTGATTCCAATAATTATCTCATTATTAACATTATTACACAGAGAAATCACAGTAAATCACAGGCTCGTGTGGAGTCTCTCCTTATCACTAGTGTTATAGAGGCCTGGCCAGGGAACACAACTGGGGGTTAGGAAGCAGTTTTAACGCGTGATCTTCTCTTCTCTTCCAGATCACAGCCTGAGAGTTAACTTGGGTATTGGTGAAGGTGTTGTGTGTCTCGTCTTCTCCTGCCTGCTGATGGTCGCCTTGTGTAAGGTAAGTCACTCTACCTCACTCATTAGGTTACTATATCACGTTATTATGGGCAAGAGATAGGGAAAGGTAGGTGTGTTTGGGGCTGGATTGGTGTACTCACCTAACTGTGCTTGCTGGGTTGAGCCTCGGATCTTTGGCAGCCTATCTGTTGACAGCCTCTCAGCTGTCAATAAACTGGTGTACAGGTTCCTGAGCCTACTGGGCTCTTGTCATATCTACATTTGAAACTGTGTATGGAGTCAGCCTCCACCACATCACTGCCTAAATGCATTCCATTTGTTAACTACTCTTGACACTGAAAAAGTTATTTCTAGCGTCCCTGTGGCTCATTTGGGTACTAAGTTTCCAGCTGTGTCCCCCTTGGTCGCGAAGCACCAGTGATATAGTTTATCCTGTCAATTCCTCTGATAAATCTATAGGTGGTGATCATGTCTTCCCTAACTCTTCTGTCTTCCAGTGTCATGATGTTCAGTTCCAGTAATATTTCCTCGTAGTTAATTCCTCTCAGCTCGGGGACTAGTCTGGTGTCATACTTATGAACCTTTCCAAACTTCGTTTTGTGTTTGACTAGATATGAACTCCAGGCTGGAGCCGCATATTCCAGTATTGGTCTGACATATGAGGTATACAAGGTTCTGAATGATTTCTTATACAAGTTTCTAAAAGCAGTTCTTATGTTTGCCAGCCTTGCATAAGCCACTGATGTTATCCTTTGGATGTGGGCTTCAGGGGACAGTTCTGGTGTGATATCAACCCCAGATCTTTCTCTCTTCCTGACTCTTGAAGGATTTCCTTTCCCAGCTGGTACCTTCTGTTTGGCCTCCTGCTCCCTACGCTAATCTGTCTAGGTCACCTTGTAGTCTATGCAGTCCTCCGCTGTCTTAATACTTCTCATAATTTTAGCATCATCAGTAAACATTGAGAGGAATACACTATGTGTGTGTGTGTGTGTGTGTGTGTGTGTGTGTGTGTGTGTGTGTGTGTGTGTGTGTGTGTGTGTGTGTGTGTGTGTGTGTGTGTGTGTGTGTGCGTGCGTGCTGTGCTGTGCTGTGCTGTGCTGTGCTCAGTGTGGGAGATCATGCCGCAGTTCCTGCTCACAGAGTTTGCACCTGGAGTGCTCAGGATTGGGAGATCCGTCACCTGTAGCCACCTGCCGAAACTCAAAACCTGCGAGCACAATTAGGCGAGTACTGTCCCAATCAATCCTAAATAAGCCCACACCCGACCAAACCTTCACCCTGCCCACACCTGGCCATCCCTTCACCCTGCCACACCTGGCCATCCCTTCACCCTGCCCACACCCGACCAACCCTTCACCCTGCCCACACCTGACCAACCCTTCACCCTGCCCACACCCGACCAACCCTTCACCCTGCCCACACCTGACCAACCCTTCACCCTGCCACCACCCGACCAACCCTTCACCCTGCCCACACCTGACCAACCCTTCACCCTGCCACCACCCGACCAACCCTTCACCCTGCACACACCTGACCAACCCTTCACCCTGCCCACACCCGACCAACCCACCTCTTGCGCCCACCGTCAACTCAATCAGGGCAAATGGGAGGGGGTGGGGGTACCTTTGACAAGCTGCCGGCTTCCTGTCCTCGTCGAGACCACTAGTATTAGTGACCCTCTGGTAAACTCAGGTAATTCTTCTTATATCCACGTGTGTGTTGGTGAGTAATTCAGTCAGGTTAGTGAGCGTCGTGAGTTGTTATTGTTATAGTGATTGAGTGCGATTGTTTACAAGATCATGAGAAGTATTGTCTTAAGTACAGGTGTTGCAGGAGCCCAAGATACGAGGCGGGGCTGCAGAGCTGCGTCCCGCACTAAGGGTTACCATGTTGAATGAACTAGAGTATAAATATTTATCAAAGAAAACGCAGGTGTCTTTAAATGTGGTTTTCTGTAAAATATTTTAATGGTAAACTAAAGCTGTTTTTAAATTCTCTCGTTTTTCTTCACAAATTATTTTTTCCATTCTCATACTAGATTTTATAGCGTGGATACTTATTGCAGTGATAAATTAATGCAATAACTAGTCACGAACTATGAGGTAGACACCTGATCAAAACAACGAGGGAAAAGACGGACAAGAAGTCCCCTTAAAAAAAAAACATGTCAGAGCTTACATACGGTGCCCCACACACTCTGGTTCACCATACTTGCTATACTCCCATCACTAGCACCTCCCTCCTCCTGCAGTACAACCCGGTGCTGACGTGGCTGGCTGGTGAAGGCCGTGGCGGTGCTGGTGCTCAACACCTACTTCCTGACGGGATGGGTGCTGCAGAAGTCCAGCCATTACCACCAGTTCTGGGACCGCCACAACTACGACCAGGACAACATCTTCCTGCTGGCCGGCGCCGCCCTCACCTTCCTCCAGCTCCTCATCATGTTCATCTTCTGCTGCGTCACCGGCTCCTTCACCTGCAAGGTTGGCCACCAGGGTTTACGTTATCACTGACATTTACAGGGGTTTGTTTAGGTATATCATGGCCATTTACAGGGGTTTGTTTAGGTATATCATGGCCATTTACAGGGGTTTGTTTAGGTATATCATGGCCATTTACAGGGGTTTGTTTAGGTATATCATGGCCATTTACAGGGGTTTGTTTAAGTATATCATGGCCATTTACAGGGGTTGTTTAGGTATATCATGGCCATTTAAGGGGGGTTTGTTTAGGTATATCATGGCCATTTACAGGGGTTTGTTTAGGTATATCATGGCATTTACAGGGGT
>WNGS01001312.1:41197161-41212063 GCA_020271785.1 Procambarus virginalis | reverse complement strand
TTTTTATTCCTTTTCTTTTTTTTTAATATTAATATTTACTTTAATTTTTATTTTGTTACTTGAATATTATATTGTTATTATTTGATTATTTTTTAGTTAAACATCAATATTGAATTATTAAATAAATAAATATAAATATGTTTATTCAGGTAAGGTACATACAAGGGATGTTACATTAATGGATCGATTTATAGATAGAGCTAGTACATACAATGCCTAAAGCCACTATTACGCAATGCGTTTCGTTATTGTTCTTAGTTGGTTCTTAGTGGACTGTATTCTGATTCAGCTGCTAGAACTTGTCACACCCAGTTGGGGGGGGGGGGACAATTTGTAGCTTAACTAGGCCTAGGAATATTTAAATTAGAATTTTAGCTTCATTTTTTTCATCCTATTTAATAGTAGTTGTTGTAACTATGTGGACCATCGTATATACCTACTGTAGAGGTATGGACAATTAACTAACAGAATCTGGTACAATTCACCATATAGAGTCCGAAGAAATAAAGCTTAAAACTAAACTTAAACTCCTAGGCCCATTATAGCACATATATGGACTATATTAGGTCTCAGATAGCGTGTATTAGGCCTCGGATGGTTAGGTTAGGTTTGGTTAAATTTTCTTTGCAACATCAATACAAAACCTTTTCCGGTTTGGCCAAATTCAATAGTACCGATTATTAATTTCTAATTGCCTTCACCTCAATGTATGTTTGATGGTCCTCGTCGTTACTAAGCAGGAGGATGGGCTGAACTATACTAGGTGAGATAGTTCATTTTGTCTATTTATTATGCACCCCATTTATACCCATCCCGTGGCAGTAAGGGACACCATACCCATCCTCTTGGTAATAATGGGAGAGATAACAGAGGCACATAATGGACTCAGGGATTGAGCAGCAAAATTCATTTAACTGAGCAAATTCCAATCTTGATAAGCTAGTTAACCAGTTCAATGAATATATCAGTATTCTTTTATAGTACAACTAAATGAAGAACCAGGCGATGCCCGGGTCTCGCCCCCCCCCTCTGTTCCCTTCTCTGCTCTCTCTCTCTCTCTCCCAGTCTCCCTGTCCCTCTCACTTCTCACCTCTTCCCTTCTCCTTCTCCTTCTCCTCTCCTTCCCTCTCTTCCAATGGTGTATAATGCTCCATGCTGACCCACAAAGGTTGAGAATGGTCCAGACTGACCTTTGAAGGTCAGGAAAGCTTCATATACTGACCTTTGAAGGTCAGGAAGGCTTCATATACTGACCTTTGAAGGTCAAGAAGGCTTCATATACTGACCTTTGAAGGTCAGGAAGGCTTCATATACTGACCTTTGAAGGTCAAGAAGGCTTCATATACTGACCTTTGAAGGTCAAGAAGGCTTCATATACTGACCTTTGAAGGTCAGGAAAGCTTCATATACTGACCTTTGAAGGTCAAGAAGGCTTCATATACTGACCTTTGAAGGTCAGGAAGGCTTCATATACTGACCTTTGAAGGTCAAGAAGGCTTCATATACTGACCTTTGAAGGTCAAGAAGGCTTCATATACTGACCTTTGAAGGTCAAGAAGGCTTCATATACTGACCTTTGAAGGTCAGGAAAGCTTCATATACTGACCTTTGAAGGTCAGGAAAGCTTCATATACTGACCTTTGAAGGTCAGGAAGGCTTCATATACTGACCTTTGAAGGTCAGGAAGGCTTTGTATACTGACCTTTGAAGGTCAGGAAGGCTTCATATACTGACCTTTGAAGGTCAGGAAGGCTTTGTATACCGACCTTCCAAGGTTGAGAATGTTGAGTCTGTATCGCAGAGCATGAACAAGGGAGTACCTTTGTTCACTCTGACTTCACATGGTGACTGAGCACAGCACAGTGATGCTTGGGCCCGGCGTCGACTCCCTGAGTCCACAAGGCGCCACAACAACCCTTGTTGACGGGCAGAGTTACGGTACCTCATGTTACGAAAGACGGGGCCAGTATTCGTAAAGTATTGACGTAGCCACTAACGAAACTTGCACATCTTGTTCAGTTATAGTGGCTTCGTTTACACTTTTTAAATAGTTTACGAGCTAATTAGCACTACGAGGTTGTTTATGACAATATAACGTAAGTTGTGAAGTTTCGAAGCACTCACAGGATGAGTGCAGTGCATGCCAGCATGGCCTCGTGTCACTCACAGGATGAGTGCAGTACATGCCAGCATGGCCTCGTGTCACTCACAGCATGAGTGACGCTGCCATCATAAACTCGACCTTCGGGAAAAAAAAAATTAATACAATAGTTCGCAAAACATTTATTTGCTTTATTCATGAATACTAAATTACTTGGTAGATTTCCTTGTCACAGAGAGTGTCATGGCGCACCAAAAGCGACCCCCGGAACCTGGCTACTTGGTTTTTTGTGTGTTTTTTGGCAGGGATATTGTTGCGCTGCCCTGCGCCTCTCGCTCTAGCCCAGTGTGTTACGCATTTGTTTTTCTGAGGGGTTGATGAGTATGTATGACTCGTGAGTTGGCTTCAATGAGGTTATATCCAGTGTGTTGGCTTCAGTTAGGTTATGTTCAGTGTGTTGGCTTCAGTGAGGTTTTATCCAGTGTGTTGGCTTCAGTTAGGTTATGTCCAGTGTGTTGGCTTCAGTGAGGTTATATCCAGTGTGTTGGCTTCAGTTAGGTTATGTCCAGTGTGTTGGCTTCAGTCAGGATATGTCCAGTATGTTGGCTTCAGTCAGGATATGTCCAGTGTGTTGGCTTCAGTCAGGTTATGTCCAGTGTGTTGGCTTCAGTCAGGATATGTCCAGTGTGTTGAAGGAGACCTGGCTCCTGATATGGTGGACTCATTACATGGTAATATTTATAAAGGAGGACGCTCGGTCACTGCACTTGGACTGATCGTTATATGTTCATTTAACAACAACTGAATGACCTGGTTGCAAACTATGAATGTTGGGTCTTGTTCTAGGGGGAAACCTTGTAGGGTTAGATATAACATGAACATTGGGTTGGGAAAGCGTAAAGCCTGCTAACAAGAGTCTGAAGAAATTAGGTTCTATTCCCACCTTTATAACAAAAAATAGCAAACTGTCAGTCACGCTGATAAGGGCTCTGCAACATCTCAAGTTCA
This sequence comes from Procambarus virginalis, assembly GCA_020271785.1. Lineage (NCBI taxonomy): Eukaryota > Metazoa > Arthropoda > Malacostraca > Decapoda > Cambaridae > Procambarus > Procambarus virginalis. The sequence goes on along the minus strand of WNGS01001312.1, from coordinate 41,208,954 downwards.
TATACATATATTTATTGTTGTATAAGTCAATAGCTCAACTAATTGTCAGAAATATTTACACTTATTACTATTCCTAATGGAATTAATATATTGATAATATTGTCATTGGAGAAGTTAAGACACAGGAAACAAATAGAGTGTGTGGCACCTGTACACACGGGGTGGGCGACCATCGGGTCCCTCAGTGTAGCAAGGGTGGCGAGCGGGTTTATACGTCATCTTCCATGTGTAGCGTGGCCTGGCAGTTTGTCTACACCTCATCTTATCAGTGCTTTTACACTGAATCTTCATTAGGTAAGTGTTAAGCATACAGGCTGGACAACCTCTGGAGAGCTAATTAAACCTATACACAGCATACTGGCCATAAACAAGTTTATTTTAATCCAGAACATCGTCCAGAACTAAATTAAAATCCGTGCATATAGACCAAGAAGCTGTTACACCTCTCCGTGCATATATCCCTAACTGCCGAGACTTCCTCATGGAGCAGAGAGGATGAATATTAGGTAGAAAGTCTAACTGCCCACGGTAGCTAGTATATTTCATGGCGTTGTCGTCTGTATTTAGCCTTCACCAGGGTTATACTCGGAATATTGTTTAGATTTGTAATAAATCTTGTTGTCATTTCAGCGCGCATAACACTGTTGTTACTTAATATATTCAATAGTTATCAGTTTTATATCATCGATTTGACTGCTACAACATTTTTTTACTCAATTGCCCGATAGTCGGTCATTTTNAATCAAGTTCACTGTGAACGTACTTGTCGTTAGAGGAGGGAGCACGGTGTAACGGTGGATTAAGGGTAAAGTTTGCATGTTGAGAGCTGTAAACCTTGTAACTGAACCACTTAACCTTATTGGTGTCCACCGAAGCAATCCTTGGATCGCTGATGGAGTAGTTATGCACTCCGGGGCCGATTAATAGCAAGGGCCGATCGTGTAGCTGACGAAAGCTTCACCTCTCTCTGTGCCAATGGCTGTCACGTCGTCTCGTGGCAAGGCTGGCTAGCGTTCTCTCAATATGGCGTCGTCCACACAAGTGGCGTCTCCTTCCTCCTCCCTCAACCCCTCTCTCGCGCATGCGCAACATATTTCAGTAGAAACGGAAAATTCTTTTCCTTGTAATTACTCTACTTACTCAATCTCCATCTCCTCCCTCTCTGCACTCACACCATTTCCATTTCCTCCCCCCCCCCTGCACACACACACACCATCTCAAAATGAAGGATCTAGATGTATTAGACAAGTACTTATTAAATACCATTATCGAGAGCCCGTTATTGCACTCTAGCCATGCGGTGGACTATATGAGACTCAGTCAGTTGTTCTCATCAGGAATAGAAAAAATATTTATCAATCTCTACTCAAATGTGTGTATTGCTGCTAACGGCATAGCGTTTTTTTATATATATATTATCATATCATATTCAATAACTTATTTCAACTCCACAGATGAAGTTGGCGCCGTTGTGTGTGTTGGTGGCGGCTGTGGCGGGGGTCGCCGCGGGGGAGTTGGCGCCCCCTGAGAGAGCCTACAAGATCCTCATGCTCCTCCCCGTCTCCTCCAAGAGCCACAGGAATGTCTTCATGCCTCTCGCTGAGGCTCTGGCCGACCGTGGACACGAGGTAAGACCTTATTCAATTTTATTGAAGCATAAAAATAAGAAATTTCATCAACAATGGTTGTGAACTTTTAATTACACTATTTTTGATTGTTGAAGCAAGAGTAAATAGAGGATCGACCTCTTATGTACAATAATAGTTGATGGTGAAAATATGTGTTAGTCATACAATAAATGGCAATGACATCCAGCTTCATTATTCCAGCAATTGAATTTAGTCCGAACTGTTGTCACAGCCTTGGCCAATTAACTTACGCCTTACCATAACATCCAGCACCACATCCTCTTTCTAGATTGTGATGTTGACCAACCATCCGAAATCGTCCAATCACCCCAACATCCATGAGGTCTCTCACGGTGTTTCACACTTTAAAGAAGACAAAGTAAAAATGTTTGATTACATGAACAGCCCGACAGGATGCTTTGAGATGTTTGCGGACATGCTTCCAGCAATTGCTAGAGATTTGTACAAAGACACTCTGGTCAAGGAGCTTTATGAGAGGAGGAAGTCGTTTGATCTTTTCATAGTAGATCATACGTTTAATGAGGTGAGAGCTTCTCATTTATCTTGTGAGTAAGGAAGACAGCCATTCATTCGAGATGATATTAAAGAAAACGTTATTCTTCTGTATTTTTGTGAGTATTAATTGTGTTCTATTTGCGATCTATGGTACCTTATATATATATATATATATATATATATATATATATATATATATATATATATATATATATATATATATATATATATATCGCAGTTTTTATATAGTAAAAAAATTTCTATATAAAAACTGCGATTTTCATCATAGTCCTGGATATGTTCAGAGCTGTTATTGGAGTATTGGCCAAACCTTCCTTCTCTAGGTTTCCAGCATACAGCTTTCCTATTTCTTTGAGTGATATTATACTAACATTTACAACGTTCCAATTACCCTAAGAAAATTCCAGCGGCTTCTTGGGTAAGTAATTAAGTGCTGCTGGAGGAAACCTGTTAAAGTATGATCTTAACTTGTCGGTGTATATGTATCATTTGTGGATAACCCTTAATAAATTAGAATAAGATTAGATTAAATTTACATGCACTGAAAAATATAAAAAAAAACAGAAAAAGGGGGCTCAGTTAAGGTCTGATGTCCAGGCTGTCTTTGAGCCAAGCTCCTCTGTACCTGGATGGGGTTCTGGGAGTTCTTCTACTCCCAAGTATGGCCCAGGGCCAAGCTTGACTTGTGAGAGCTTGGTCCAATAGGCTGTTGCTTAGAGCGGGCCACAGGCCCACATATCCACTACAGCCCAGTTGGTTCACCAGTTCTTGAAGAAATCTATCCTTCTTTTCTTGAAGACATCCACTTTTGTTTCTGTAATATTTCTTATACTCGCTGGGAGGATGTTGAAAAACTTTGGACCTCTAATGTTCATACAGTGTTCTCTGATTGTCCCTATGATATTTCTGTTCTTCACTGGTTCTGTTCTGTATTTCCTTCCATATTATTCACTCCTGTATGTTGTTATTTTACCATGTAAGTTTCGAATCTGGCCCAACCAGTACCTTTTATGAATATATTATTTGACGTCTTTTTTTCTAGAGAGTCCATTTGGAGAGATTTGAGATGATTCCAGTAGTTTGTGTGTCGCAATGGGAGGTAAACTGTTACGCAGTCTCAGTAACGCTTTTTCAGTTCACCTGTGGAAGGTTTACCACAAATTACCCCTCCGTGGTATCGCCTTGTCGTGGTAAGGGACTCACGTACACCTCGCTGGGATTGGTGAGGGTTGCTTCGCCCCCTCTCCTGCCCCCTCTTTGGGTGTTGTACGTTCATATGGGCACTATGTAGGGGTCTTGTGAGGCATCGGACTATCCGCTGGAAGGGTCGCCCGTGAGAGGCCGCCCTGTGTGGATGGCTGGGTGTCCAGGCTGGGGCGATAGGGGGACTGAGGTCTTTGCACCAGTGTGGGAGAATGGACGATGCAGTAGGACTCCCCTGTGAAAAGGGGGGGGAGCACCGCTGGGGACGACGCACCCTTCCTGTACTGGCCGGCGCTCGGCCTCCGTGGCTGTCCTGGTAGGTGGTATCCCTCGGTTCCAGGCCCCAGACTTTTAGAACGACTGCTGCATGGATGACGACACGACCTCTCTTACCCAGGCTCATGGGGTGGACGACCAGGCCCCTGAGTCGGACTGTGCTAGAAGACTTGGCTCTGTTCCAGCACAGTGTAATTTTCAATGTAGCCCTCGTTACATTGGGTCCAGACTGGACTACTGGAGTAGATGGTACACCAGTGAGTAGATGGTACACCAGTGAGTAGATGGTACACCAGTGAGTAGATGGTACACCAGTGAGTAGATGGTACACCAGTGAGTAGATGGTACACCAGTGAGTAGATGGTACACCAGTGAGTAGATGGTACACCAGTGAGCAGCTGGCGGCATGCATCAGACAGCATCAGCCTCAGAGAGCAGCCATGTCACCTGATTCAGATTATTTTTATCTAATCTAGACGATTATTTTGCGTTAAGAGTTTATTTATATGATCAAGCTAATAGTGACTTTAAGATAATATTATTATTCTGATAAGGTTATATATTCCTTTGCAAAGGAGATGTGATGCCAGTGAGTCGACGTCACTTTGCTGATTCAACAGACTGTAGTGGGTGCATGCCTGTAGCTGCCTTGGTTCTAAATATAGTTTTCAAGAGACCATGTGGTTTGACTGTTTATAGCCCAACTGGTCACACGTCGTCCTTTGTCCGTGTGGTGCACTGCATTAAGATACAGTATATGATATTTCATTTATGTATCCATTAATATACAGCATACAACCCGGCTCCTGTGCCAGGAGTTTTGCCATGAGGGGTGGGGATTTTGGGACTTAAACCTCCAAAAGAGAGCTCTGGTTATTGCACCGGACCATTATTTGCATACAGGCGGACAACGTCCCCAACCACTCTTTGATGGAACAAACAACCGACCTCGGCAGCCACACTCCAGATACCGTTGGTCAACCAGCAATGGACACCAGAGTGCTTGTAATTTACCTAGATCACCCTGTTCGCCTCTTGATCTTGGAGAGGGGTTCAGCATCATATATTTAGGAGTGCGGCTGCAACACTGGCCTTTGTTGTCTTGTGCACACACACCCTACTCGAGCCGCCATGACTCCCCACTCTCTCCTTATTTGGAATGATCTCCTAAATCCCCTTTTCGTGATTTAGTATCTTCTGCCACCCTGTCCGCAGCTGTGACCCTCCTCTCTCTCTCTCTCTCTCTCTCTCTCTCTCTCTCTCTCTCTCTCTCTCTCTCTCTCTCTCTCTCTCTCTCTCTCTCTCTCTCTCCCGCTTTCTGGAAAACCTCACCAGGACAAGAGCAAAAGTCAGCTAACAAATACATTTAATATACAAAGAAAACTTACATAATACATGACATATAAAATAGAACATTATCATACAACACTCTAAATTGCTACAACCCGGTAGCACTCCAATATCATATCCTGGCTTCACCAACTGTCCACGTCAAGTGGCTGCTCAACTCTTGGCTTACCACTTACTACTCCCTCACTAAATGGGGCTGAAATCCTATCATAACAATACTGTATCCTTAGCCCTAAAAGTATATGAAACTCAGCTTGGGGCTGAAACACTAGAAACATCTACATAAGTATCCCCCCAACAAATGAAGAACTCAATCTCTCCCCTTACACTGCATCTTACATGCCAATAAGCGTTCAAGTACTCCCCTTATACAATCATGTTTGTCCACCATGAACCCTCTGTTCTGCTCCTAGAGGCTCACCACCAATACATATCTCGAGGTCCTCCAAAATATCAGGAAAGGCACTTCTGCAGTTCTCCCAATCTGCTGCACAACAAAGTTTTAAACCGCCATCAGTGACGCTTCGCCATTGATTCCACAGACACGTGTATCTCCTTTACACTGCTTGAAATCAACTCTTCACTATGGAGTTCTGCTCTGCCACAGAGTTCAGCATACACTTCTTCTCCAGCCTCGAAGTTCCTCCATCAACTTCTTCTCTAACCTTAAGATTTCTCCACGAATTCCTTCCAAAACAAACCACGGAAATCTCTGTCGTGAGGACGCTCATTCACTGGAGCTCAAACATGGCGCTCACATAAGCCACCCACAAAAATACTTCAGCACTGCCTCACAAGGCTTCCTGCAGTCTACGACTTGAGTTCACAACGTCGCCTGGCAGGCTCCACAACAGAAACGCCTGCTTACTTCCTTCCCCATGAAGGCACAACAACTAGAGTTTCACCAATGTGCGACCAACACTCACTTGCAGGTCGCCTCTAATTTACCAAAATCAGAGACATGGTGTACTATGTCTCCAACAGCCTTCTCACACTTGCAGACAAGTAGTCTTCACTCCACCACTAACACAAGGTACGAAGTACAACCACCTCTGATGACAGTTGAGACTCTAGTGAAGTCACGAACTCTGGCTAGCGTCACTTCACGTCCCCGAAGTATTGACATCTTATTTCATGTCACTTATTACCAACACCTATCCTCTGCTAGTATCCTGAGAGTACTCACTAATGTTCACTCAATTATTTAATATATACATCTTTCCTTTGACCTTTCAATCAGGTCCAGAAGGCAGAATAACTCTCACTGGGGTACATTTGTTCCACCCAGGCTACTTGGGGTCATAACACAAGTAAGTCCACTACGGGCTCATAATAGCCCGTGCTACTAGAATCTAGAACAACAACAACAACAACATTTATATGTCATTCTGTATTGGATTTTTCCACATCGTTATGTTACAGACTCTTTTTACCTGGAGCTTCGGGTCAGTTTAAGCCACAAATTTACTGTGGACGATGTTTGTAATTGATGCAGGTTCATAATATCGCAGCTATGTATCCAGGTGAAGGTGTGTCATAAGCTTACTATGCCTGCAGATGGTGTACCCGTTCGTGCACGAAGCTCCCTTCATTATGTTCACGACTCCAGGGTTTGACTACCGGCAAAGTGCCGTACTGGGCAACGTCTTCCACCCAGGCTACGTTCCCAACCACATGACTGATTATCCCAGCCCATACTCCTTCTGGCACCGCCTCCGCAACACCATTACTCATATTGGAATTGCGATTTACTGGCGCCTTTGGGTTATCATACCCAGGGTGCAGAAGGAGGTAAGTTTAACTCATCTGTAAGTACTGCAGTGTGAACTATACACAAACTGAGGAATGATCTAAATTATATTTTTTTAAGGTGCTATTGATTATATGTTAATGGACAACACCTTAAGTAGTGCAGAGAAAGTATTAGAGGGTTTATTGGAGTGTTTATAACTGACGTTCTCCACTTTTTGTGGAAGTGTCTGATCTACTTGCAATTAAGGCCTGGTTCCTGTTTCCTCAGATCTCTGCGCAGTTCCCTGAGCTGCCGCCGCTGTTGGACCTGGAGAGGAACATGAGTCTGGCGCTGATGAACACCCACTTTAGTATTGGTATACCACTGCCCCTCCTGCCTTCACAGGTGGAGGTGGGCGGCATGCACTGTCGACCCGCCAGCCCTCTGCCCCAGGTGAGTTGTCCTGCCTTCACAGGTGGTGGTGGGAGGCATGCACTGTCGACCCGCCAGCCCTCTGCCCCAGGTGAGTTGTTCTGTTCACATGCTATAGGTCAGCTACAACACGTCCTTGACCTGTTCCAGTTGCACTTGAAAAGCAAAATTTATATAGTTACACAGCTTGACTTTCCTTATAAGGTCTGGTCTTGTTTAGCAAATTTACTTTCATACTTTTTCAGCATGTATAAAACATTCAACAATGGGAAAGATTATAACATCAAATCTAAGCTCTAGCAATGCCTGTATTATTGTATTGACCAACATCTGAATTATGCTGAAAGATCCGAATGCGAAAAAATCAGGAAATCGTGAGTTTAAGTAAAAATTCAACGTATAAATATTTTAAAATAAGGCATGTAGGATATTGGACTTCATATCATGAACTGTTGAAAATATAAATTGAAATATAAACCTGAAAGAAAAATTATAACAAGAGGGTGTATTAATAGACCACTAAATAACACAACACAAAACAGAACATGAATCATTGAATAAAATTAGATAAATGTTGATATATAAAAACCTGGGTAAATAATGGTTTAAAAATAGAATTGTTTCAGGTCAGATTCATATTTCCTTGTACGATCTGATGCAAGTTAAATCGAACTTTAAAAAGGCAATAATTGCTATTTGGTTCAATAAGTGAAAGCCTTATCAGAAGCACTACTCTGAAAAACATACCACTGCCGTCGACAGATGGGCTGATCATAAACTGTTGCCTGACAGGAAGTGGAATCTTGGATACTGGGAGCAGGAACTGCCGGCGTCATCTACTTCAACTTGGGCTCCTTGGTAATCGGAACTCATTTGCCAGTCCAATACCGCGAGGTGTTAGTCGAGGCCTTCCGCAGGCTGCCGCAGCGCGTCCTCTGGAAATTCGAGGGGGAGTTGGAGGACCTCCCTGATAACGTGATGATCAGCAAGTGGCTCCCCCAGCAGGATATTCTTGGTGAGTATTAACTATGTCATCCCATTTGAATTATAGTGCTTCAAATTTTAATTTAACTAAAGTGTATTTGTTGTCTCTTTTACTTGAATGTCAGCCACTTATATTAGCTGTACTTGTGATCAGTCCATCAGCCAGAATATTACACGCTCAAAACTTCCAACTTTCCTCCCCGTGTTATAACAAAAACCCAACAGTAATTAACCAAACAAACGTCTATTATGACCTTTGTCTAACACAGTAACACTATTTCTGGGCCTTTGCTTTCATTTGTAAACAGCCGTATGGTAGAAATTATATATAATTTTTATATTTTTAAGTTGTATATAATTATATATTTCTTCTATAATTACAGTTAAAGAAGAAATGCTCCAGACGCATCTTAGGAGTCTATCCTCACATTCATTATGATCTGCCTGACCAGATACCCCCCTCCCACCTTCCCTTACACTTGAAGAAATAATTCATAGCCGAATGATATCATTTTCTCTGGTGGGAAACATCCATCCAGAAAACAGCATTAACTATAAGCTTCAGGTACTCGGCTATCACTAGCCACGCAAACTTTGGTAGAAATATTAACCTTAGTTAATAGGGGAGGGGAGGGGAGCCGGTCGGCCGAGCGGACAGCACGCTGGACTTGTGATCCTGTGGTCCTGGGTTCGATCCCAGGCACAGGCGAGAAACAATGGGCAGATTTTATTTCACCCTATGCCCCTGTTACCTAGTAGTAAAATAGGTACCTGGGTGTTAGTCAGCTGTCACGTGCTGCTTCCTGGGGGTGGAGGCCTGGTCGAGGACTGGGCCGCGGGGACACTAAAAAGCCCCAAAATCATCTCAAGATAACCTCAAGATAGTGTAAGATAATGCAGCACAAGAATAAGCGATGAGTATAATAGCGCAGGAGGCCCACAGGATAAAATAACACAAGTCAGCGATACCCTTAGTGGCATCGTGGATATTATTAAGGAATTACTGCCAGAGTGAAGGGAAGGGAACTATCAGCGGAACGCGCCCAGCCAATACAACTATATATCAATTGGAAGGGGGTCAGAATAAGGATTTGGGATGGGACTTGGGGAAGGAATGGTGGCCAACCTCTTGGACGGTCGGGGATTGAACGTTGACCTGCATGAAGCAAGACCGTCCATGGGCAGATATAGAGATAGATTTAGATTGAGACTGAGATTGCGTGTTGACAAGCACTTACAATCCTGTCGAAGTCGTATTCTGCTACATAAGCTGTGTGCTGAAAGTGAGCCTAATGTAGGCGACTCCGTGAATCATGATGATGTACAGTTCACTGACTGCCAATTTACATAAATTCATGGGACAGGGGAGGGGTTAATGGTGGGGAGGACGAGGGGAGGGGGGAGGGGGGAATGGTGGGGAGGACTGGGAGACAGGGGAAGGGTTGCTGTTGCTCATGCTGAGCCCACAGCAACGTATGGCCAGGTACAGCTAGTACAAAATATTTTTGGTAATTCTTTTTATATATTTCAATGTAAATGTGCTGGAAGAGGCCAGGTGCCCAGCTGTATCCTACCATGTGGACCATCCCACACCTTGTGTACCATAACCACTCTGTGTACCATAACCCACTCTGTGGACCATACCCACTCTTGTACCATAACCCACTCTGTGGACCATAACCCACTCTGTGTACCATAACCCACTCTGTGGACCATAACCCACTCTGTGGACCATAACCCACTCTGTGGACCATAACCCACTCTGTGGACCATAACCCACTCTGTGGACCATAACCCACTCTGTGTACCATAACCCACTCTGTGTACCATAACCCACTCTGTGTACCATAACCCACTCTGTGTACCATAACCCACTCTGTGGACCATAACCCACTTTGTGTACCATAACCCACTCTGTGGACCATAACCCACTTTGTGTACCATAACCCACTGTGTACCATAACCCACTCTGTGTACCATAACCCACTCTGTGTACCATAACCCACTCTGTGTACCATAACCCACTCTGTGTACCATAACCCACTCTGTGTACCATAACCCACTCTGTGGACCATAACCCACTCTGTGGACCATAACCCACTCTGTGGACCATAACCCACTCTGTGTACCATAACCCACTCTGTGTACCATAACCAGTCTGTGGACCATATCCCACTCTGTGTACCATAACCCACTGTGTACCATAACCCAGTCTGTGAACCATAACCCACTCTGTGTACCATAACCCACTCTGTGTACCATAACCCACTCTGTATACCATAACCCACTCTGTGGACCATAACCCAGTCTGTGAACCAATCCCACTCGTGTACCATAACCCACTCTGTGGACCATAACCCACTCTGTGAACCATATCCCAATCTGTGTACTGTAACCCCACCCTGTGTACCGCAGGTCACGACAACGTGAAGGTGTTCATCACCCACTGTGGCCTCCTCAGCCTGCAGGAGGCCGTCTACCACGCCACGCCCCTCCTCGCCCTCCCCATCTTCTCCGACCAGCCCAGGAACGCTATGATTGTGAAGAAGAATGAACTGGGACACTTTCTTCTGTGGGAGGAGCTCACTGTGGACTTGGTGGTCGACTCCCTCACCGATATTATTAACAACCCGAAGTTAGTCATTGTTTGGTGATCTGTTTTATTTGCTGGAAACAAAAAAAGAGAACACTAAAGGATCTTGGTATATATATTAACTTTTTAGTCCAAATGTATAAAGTTCTTCAATATTCTGTTATTACTTCCGTGGTTTAAAGTGTTTTTTCTTGTCAGCTCACTATGTCAAGGAACCTCAATGAGTGATTCCTGGACATAGTGAGGGAGCTCTTGTGTGCTGCCCTACCTCGCCCTCCTCAGGTTCACAACCGTTTCGAAGCCTTGAACTCTGACATCAGCAAGATTCTCCTCTTCCTCCACCCCCCTCCTTACAATCTCAGCCTGTTGGTGATCCTGAGCGCCACCAGCCGGCGTTTCAACCCCACTACCAATTGTTTTCGTGTCGACTGCACTTCTTCGTTATTCTTTATCCACTGTGGGTCCCTCTGACTCTAATGCTCAAGAAATTTTGCTAGATCCTGACTTATTGGTGAGGTCTTATACTCCTCATAATGATTAAAAAGCCTTTTCCTTGAACATTTTTCCTCTCAGTCACACTCATTGCTGTGGCCAAAGATGGGTCTAAGTCTGCCAATGGTGTTGGCTATTCCATTGTTTTCACAATCAAACCTGTATGTGCCGCATCTCCCTGCACACTAAAAGCTGGATACTAGAGCTTTATGGAATTTTTTTTGCTCTTCGTTGTCTGCCTTTTCTACATCAACGTTAATTTTTCATTGCGGTTGACTCTTGCAGCGCCATCATGGCTCAGGAGTTTTTCAATCCTTTATATCCTGTGGTGGATGACATCCAGTCCTGGCTTTTTCTTATCTCTGGTAGCTGTAAGGCTGTCGAATTTTGCTAGGTTCCCAGCCATATTGGAGTTACACCGAATGAACTTGCCGATACCATCACTAAGGAAGTCATTCATACTTGCAACATTTCCCAGAGAGGAATTCCTAATTTGTATTACCACGCTGTAATTCATTCCTTAATCCGTGACTATTGGTAAATTCGTTGAGCTGGTGTTACAGCTC
>WNGS01001312.1:41169701-41196061 GCA_020271785.1 Procambarus virginalis | reverse complement strand
AATTGGCATTAACATTTTAAAAACGTCTCCTCCAAAACCTTATATCATAACATTAAAAACATACTCAAAAACGTTTTTTCCTTATGTTTTATATTAGTTTTTACAAAATCTAAAAAACTACTTGAAACTGCAATAAAAAACGTGATGAAAACGAAGAGATGTCGTTTTATCATTGAGTTAGCACTTGAATTCTTGGGTGGACTAAAAATATATGCAAGATTGTCTGTGAAATCTATCTGGAGTTGTCTAGAAATGATATGCTTTAAGGGAATAAAATGTTACTAAATAATTTTTTTAGAAAACTTAAAACATGCATATTTCCTGAATTATTCCTGTGTGAAACAATTTGGTGAATAAATATTGCGTGCTTGGAAAAGATAAGATTGGTCGTAAAATATGTTGTTTTACTTTTCACTGCTGACAAATTTTGCTGTAAATGATAATAATCCATTAAAATATAAGTACTGCTTAGTTATAATGTTTGACTTGTGAATCCCATGTGGTTATTTATTTTTAGGAGATTGAGACACACAGACAGAGGGTATTTGTATTATTTGATAGGCTACACAACATTGTCAACATGGGTATTTTACATGCCAGACTATTACACATGATGATAACAGCGTTTATCATTAATAATTACAGAAGCTAGAAAACTCACCTGAGGCAGAGGGCTGGCGGGTCGACAGTGCATGCCGCCCACCTCCACCTCTGATGGCAGGAGGGGCAGTGGCATGCTGATGCTAAAGTGGGTGTTGATCAGCGCCAGACTCATGTTCCTCTCCAGGTCCAACAGCGGCGGAAGATCCGGGAACTTCGCAGAGATCTGTGGAATAACACCAGACCTTCACTGCACGCAGGTCAGACACTTTCACAAGGAGAGGAAGAGTTGATCTTTAACGTCCATCAGGTATTGCATTACACAACAACTAGATAAAACTAAAAAAATCTTCAAAGTGAAAACGCTTTTTACTTCTTTAAGATAAACCACTTTAGTTGTTAATATACTAGGATGGGTGCTTGGCAGTGCCGGGAATAGTTTCCGTCACTATGTGATAGAGTGCGAAAAGATACGTGAATTCAGAGACAATTCTATAACAAATGTTCCAGCAATGTGTAAATATTTCATTCTAAATGATTTTCTACCAGAAATCTTAGCCAAATATCCCCAGTTTGCTAACTAGGTAGCATATGAGTGATTGTAACCTATCCACCGCTTCCCACTGGATGGGAGGGGGGGGGGGGGGGTGTGCAGGACAAACATATCAATTACGACACTGGCTCTCCACATATATGTCAGTTGCTTAATTTAGAAACTGTACTTATGGTCGGTCTCAAGCCCATTGTTGATGTGACGATGTGCATTAAATTTTGTAACTAGCTCATCAAGACTGTAACTTGCTTAGCTAAATTAATTGTGGAGCTCAGTTTCTGAGCCCATTATGTGCCTCTGTAACACTTTCACCTACCGCACACAGGATGGGTATGGAGTGCACAATAAATGAACTAAATTAAAGTATATACTCTCATAACCCCAATGTACCTGCTTGTATATAAATAAATAAACCTGGTTGTCATGCATTCAACGTACCTCTTTCTGTATTGGTGGCACGATGGCCCAATTCCTCCAATAAATCGCAATTCCAATTTGAATCATCATGTTGTGGAAGCGGTGCCAGAAGGAGTAGGGATGTGGGTAATCCATCATGTGGTTGGGAACATAGGCTGGGCTGAGGACGTTGCCCAGGACGGCGCTCTGGCGGTAGTCCAGCGCTGGCGTAGTGACCATGACGAAGGTAGCCTCGTGCACGAACGGGTAGACCACCTGCAGGCAGAGTAAACATGTGGCTTACACTGACCCCAAACTTTGGCTACAACAGTATAACCCTGAATGAATCAACCTGTCCTCTTAAAAAGAACGTTGTTTTTGGCCGTTTTCCGGTATAGCCTAATTTGGACGTAATTTGAAAATTAAAAAAAAATGAAAATAAATTTGGGAATTTTTTTTTCAACAACAGTAAGTTAAGGGTCCTCTGATAGGTTAGGTGGGCACGAAATTCTCATAAAGTTTCAAAACGTTATGAAAAACGTTAATTTAAAGTGTCCTCTCATAACCTCTATGCGTACGCCGGACGACTCAAATAGAATGGAACAGAACGTCACTTTTGTGAGTCGATTTCATTTCAAATTACGTCCAAATTTGGCCATATCGCGCATACAAGCCAAAAGTGACGTTATTTTTAAGAGGACTGGTTGCTTACACAGGTAGCACTTATAATTATTTCGATGATATTTCTAATCACAGATTTACTGTTGCTGCCTTAGTTGCCATTATGGTACAGTTCCATTGGTCACATATTACGTTTATCACAGAAACGAAAATTAGTAAAAAAAATTACATGTGGAATAATTTTTTCATTTAGAGTACTATAAGTTTTCTAACTAGTTTGAAGGCTAACAGCTAGCTCTCCTTCTCACAACTCACAGTTTGCAGGTTAAAAGCGCTCTCTCCCACAGCTTAGTGTTTGCAGGCTAAGTTCCCTCCCTCCCTCAGCTCACAGTTTGCAGGCTAAGAGGTCTCTCTCCTACAGTTTATTTAAAGGCATTGCCAACCTATATATACACATATACATTATCAGCTAATCACATAATAAATTGAATCCATCCCAATATCAGAAGGTAAGAGAGATCTGCATGTTCTCATATTAGGCTTAGGAAATCGATTACGATTAAATTTAAGCAAAAAACTTTTTTATTTGCATGAATATAAGTAAGAAATTACTTATCAGATGATAAGTGCACTTATCAAACAAGACTAACTAAGTACACTTACCTCATTGAACCCATGATCCACCATGATGAGATCAAACTCCTTCCTTCTTTCATAAAGGTCCTTCACCACGGGAACTTTGTACAGTTCCCTAGCAATGTCTGGAAGGATGCCCTCAAACATCTGGAAGCATCCTGTCCGGTCATTAACATAATCGAACATGTTTACACTCATCTCACTGAAGTAACGGAGTCCGTGTGTGACCTCGTGGATGTTGGGATGTTTGGATGACTTCGGGTGGTTGGTCAACATCACAATCTGGAGATGAGATTTGAAGCGAAAGGTAATATAAGGTTAAAGATTTCTGATAAAAGCTGCAACTGATGTTGGACTAAATTTGCCAGCTGAAAAAAAATGGAGCTGGATGCCCTCTCAGAACTGAAGAATTACAAGTATTATAGTTTTTATAAGTCCACAAGCAGTGCATATTTTTACAAGAATATACCTGCTGGCCACGATATTTAGTGGCCTCGACGGGGACAGGAAAAATAATCTAGTCTATTGAAAATATTATTTTTTTTAATTATATGGTTTCCATACTTTGGGGTGGATCATATTAGGCTTATCAAATTCACCCTATTACAACTACTGATATGACCCAAGATGAAACCAGCAGCAGTTATCTAACAGAGGCATTCGGTGAAATGAAACATTTTCCAAACGCTTCTGTCATTCCGAACCCGGGACATTTTAGCTGTGACCAAACAACACTGACCATTGCACTACAGAACCCTTTGACCACTGCTGCACAGGACTAATTTCCTCTGTATAATCCCAGATCACCAAAATCATCTCGTTGATGCCCTACCTCGTGTCCACGGTCGGCCAGAGCCTCGGCGATGGGCATGAAGACGTTCCTGTGGCTCTTGGTAGAGACGGGGAGGAGCATGAGGATCTTGTAGGCCCTCTCAGGAGGCGCCAACTTCCCCGCGGCGACCCCCGCCACAGCCGCCACCAACACGCACAACGCCGCCAACTTCATCTGTATAGAAAAAGTTTGATACTTACAGAGTATGAAAATAAATATTGAAAAGTATTTAACAGTCATAATTCAATGAAAGGCAAGGACACTATGAGGAGAGCACTGTGCCAGTAAGCCAATATATTGCATTAAATCTTCATTACGAAGGATAGGCGCTGGGATATGAGGACGGAGGGAAGGGACGGTGTTCAATCACTTAGACCGTCGTGGATCGAATGCCGACCTGCAAGAAACGAAATCATTGCAGGACAGTCCAGTTTGAGATGGCATAGGCATGTCCTTCCTCGGATTACACTCACTTAAAATAGTTCTGAGACCTCCTTATATGTTATTTAAAAATGAGTAGTAAAGTGTTTTATAAAATAATGTAGGGTACCATCACTTTTTTAAGGAGTTCATTAGAATGGGGTTCCATGATGACTTGACATAGAAAGTCATGACTTATCTCAAGTCAAGATGTTCTCTCAGTCTGTGGGAACCGACCTGTGAGATTTATATTTATTCAATTTATATGAATTTATATAGAATTTATATTTACATTAATTTATATATTTCGATAGCAATTTGTATGATGTTTAGTGGACTGTATTTCTGCAAATTCTCACAAATCGATCCTTACACATTAGGGGGGTTTATATTAAATTTATATATATGCAGCCAATCAAACTACAGTATTAAACTACACATATTAGTTAATAAAATTGGAGGTGCCTTATCTTATTGTACAGCAGGCTTAGTCCACCAGGTATAACTAGGATGTAGACACCAAATTATCCTCGTGAGAGGCTAGCTTCCATCACCCAAGTAATTGATGTACCAAGATTAATTCTTGCTTCATCTTCTTGTTCCTGTCAAAGGGCACTAGCTGTAAAGCCAGAATCCTAATGTATGACAGCTATATCAGATGAAACATTTATATATTATTAGATAAGGACCAAAGCTTAATTACCTGTATTTAGTGGCTCGTTCGCGTCCTAACCGGTTCGTCCTATATCTACTTAACATTAACTGACCAGAAATGATTAGATAAACAGGTTTCGGTAAGACACTTTCCTTGTTTATGTTGACTGCGTGTTGATGATGGTAGAGCACTAATTTTATCTCCATAACACTTCGTCCAAGAGAATTATAGGAGCTGAATTTGCTCTTGCCACTATGGTCTTAACAATGGCTGAACTCTCTCTCCACTGACGCTCCTGGCTCCCTTTGTCCAGATGTCAATATGTGACAGAAGGGTCACATTTACTCTATTATGATACTAATAATTAACTTAATTCAAATGAGATGTTTTTATGATGTAATAAGTCCAAAGACTACTGTATTTAAGAATAATTTCCAACAGAATAGCTGGTGAATTTATAGTACTATGTGGCAATGATATCCCGTTTTCTATTGACGGAAAATTCCACTACAAGCTACATTTTCTATGGGTTAACTTGTGTATACAACAGCAGCAATATTATCTGCATATTGCATGTAATATTATTAAATGGTGTCGGGTTTTCCGACACAGTCGGCAATAGACTGCCACATCCTCCCCCTTTTTAATTCCTTAATTGAGAGAGATCCATGTTACTATTCAATATTGTATTTAATAGCTACCTTTGTTAAAGTGCCTATGTATTAACCATCATGTTTGTGTATAGATTCAATCCCTGAATTTTGCCAAGTGTATAGAAGTTAGCTTACATTACTAGTCTTGTCTATTATGTATGGCAACGTTGTTAGGCCGGCTTGCTTGCCTTTTTCGTCGAGGTGGCAACCTAGGTCAGGATCAGTGTTTTTGGCGGCCAATAAGGACAGGACTCCACCTTCCAGGGGAGGCCACCCATACCATCGGCTGGAGTTGTATATTTTAATGTAAAATCTTTTGAGTTTAATGCGAGTTATAATTTCATATCATTGCCTCTAGGACAGGATATATTATCTAGACTACGTTTATATATATTTTGTCAATAAACGAATGTTAAGTGATTTCTTGTGTTTAGATAATATTCCCTTCTCATTTATTAATTTTAGTCCACGATCCCAATTTGGTATTTTGTAAGTTTTTATGTGGTTCCACCTAGCATCCTCATATAGTAAATATTTCCACATGATTGAGTAAGCCCTCTTAGAGTAAATTTTATTCCTCCTTTTCAGTTAATTACGGATCCCAGTTCTTGGTATCCTGAAACTAATTGACGGGTCCTTCTCACAGTCATTTAGCTTAAATACATTTGGGTCATCAAAGAAGAAGGTGGTGGCGGCGAAAAGTCTCGTGAATAAGCTTGGGTATAATCCAAGTTTTGTGTGTACTGGTAACCGTGACGTCAGTGTTTCCTAGTGCACGTGGCATTTGGTGGTCAATCACCAAGTTACATAACCAGCACTGGGCTCAGGTTACGGAAAGGAACAACGGTTAACATCGATACCGTTAACTGACGACCAGTTAAGGCAGAGTAAGTGACGTTAAGGTCATTTAAAGTCGAGTCTGTTACCTAGAGAGCAGAGGTGACATTCTGGTTTGTTACACTGCATTCAGCCGGTACAGCTTGCAGAAAATTTCACTTCCTTTAAACATTTACATCCTTCCAATTGAAGTAAATCAAGAAATATAAGAAACAGTAGACTAGGCTGTGGAGGAGGAGGGCTTCACCATCAGGGTATAACTGTCATACTGGCTTAGCACTTTCTACTGGTAATAACTTCCCCTTCCGTCCATCAATGGATAAATACCTGTTCTTGATGGTGATAACGTTTATCAGGTGGAATTGCATAACGAAGATAACATTTTAAAGACCGGAAACATACTACTGTGTACTCGCTTTCTCAACTGCTGAATACCTGAGGTCCAGCGCTTAGGTGGTGAGGTGTAGTGGAGGTCCAACTCTCAGGTGGTGAGGTGTATTGGAGGTCCAACTCTCAGGTGGTGAGGTGTAGTGGAGGTCCAACTCTCAGGTGGTGAGGTGTAGTACAGGACCAACGCAGGACACACTGCCCGCTCTACTCCCAATATAAACTAATTATCCCAGAACACACGCCTGTCCATGTTCCCGGCATGCTATCGAGAATTCTGGGTTCGAATCCCAAATGGTTGGTTACGTTTCGTGTCTCCTAAATCCCTTGTTGACCTAACTTATTGTGGGGTTGTATCCTGGGAAGGTCAGTAGCCTGACCTTGGGGGATTGGGAGCTACTGACTTGACAAAATTAAATATTATTATTATATACTAGAGGGCATACCAGGCAGTACACGGAATAGTATGTCTGTCCCACCACCTCCCATTCCATCCCTCTCTCCACGTCCCACCCTCTTCCCCAAACTCACCCTCCTTTTTCCCCTCTCTATGTTTTCTAAAATCTTACCCTTTTCACCACCCTCCCCTTTCCCTAATGCGGCGGGAAACGACATAACCTCAATCTACGGACACGTCTCGATTTCACCCCGTTTCTATTTCAGACTTCATGATAACCAAAGGTTTTGGGTAACAGGCTATATTTCTTAAAGCATTTTTCTCACAAGAGGGTGGATGACCTGGCCGGATCCCAAGAGTGGATAAGGCGGCGGCCAGAGGGACCCCCATGCGCATACATGATATCCCTCCCGCTCCGGGGCCTTGTTAGGAGCTTCCACTATGAATAGTTTTTTTCCATGTATGCCAATGTCAAGTCACCAATCCTGCCACTTAGGCAGCTTGTTGTTTTGCCTTCAGCGTTAGTTCTTTTTAATGAAATACTGTGCACCTCTCCCTTTGTGTGCTGTGTCCCGTATAAGAAAAACAAAATACAAAATAATTTTCCATTTTATGCATGTTATTATTGTGTGTTATTATTATCATCTTATCTCTTGTGGGTTATGATGAGATGTGCCATTCATGTGTATTTTAGTTTGTGTTTAATAATTAAATAACACAGAACACGGTGCAATGGGTATAAATTGGATAAATGAAAGGGAAGAATGGAAGTAATTGCAAAGGGCCTATTGGCCCATACTTTCTCTTGATGCTTCTATATTGGTGCGGAGTCTTGAAGTGGGTAGAATATAGTTGTGCATTAATTGGCTGTTGATTGCTGGTGTTGATTTTTTGATGTGTAGTGCCTCGCTGATGTCAAGCCGCTTGCTATCGCTGTATCTATCGATGATCTCTGTGTTGTTTGTTAACATCGAAATCATCGATAGATACAGCGATAGCAGGCGGCTTGACAATATTAGGCGAGCATTAATAAGGTACATGACCACAATTTACATGTAGAGTAATGAGGGACATGACTGCAGTATATAGAGTAAGGGCGTAACGAGGCACACACTTGCGGCCGCGCGGCCCACCTCCTGGACCTTGACTACTGGTCAAGGCTGTTTAGATACAGTTCCATGCTTTGCAACGATGAGTCGTTCACCTGAGTTGTTTACTCGTGTGTGTGGCGGCCGGCTTGTGCTGACAGCCACGGTCTCCAGTGCTTCTGTAAAGATTAAGATGAATCCGCAGATTTACTGAGCATCTGTCTTAGTAGCATTTGCTGAGAAAGCAAAATCACCTCATGTGAGCACCAATAATATTATATCATTAGATGAATGGTAAACTTCATTGATAAGGTGAAGCACTTGGCGAGATTGGTCTACAACCCAGGCTGATAGTCAGTGTGTTAAGTGCAGGGAGAGAAGTGTGTTTATATTGGTCCTCCACTACACCTCACCACCTGAGTGTTGGACCTGTACATACTAAACCTCTCTGTTCTAATTATTTACCAGAAGAGAAGGTGAACACGCCAGTATCATCGTACTGAGGGACGACGTGCTCTTGAATATTAGAAGTAAGTGTTGACCACCACTACCGTCTCAGTATCTCATACTGAATACCTGAAAAATGTTGTTACCCATCTAGCCCTTAGTCTAATTGATATGTTCTCTGGTCTTTCCAATAAAAGAGGAACCTGTTATAACACGTGTCAGGTCCAGTGTTCAGAGGTATATGGGAGTATACAGTTATACTGGCTTAGCTGCTGCTGGTATTTACCTCAACTCTGTGTACATATCTTGCCAATTGCTGATTCAGTTATTAAATTCCGGTTGTAATTATATCATATTTGAATATAAATAAACTTATTTTCCTTTATCATCCGTATCCGACGATTGTTTCAAATGCTGCAGCCCATCCTTAGGCCAGGCTCGTTCAAGCTGCGGCCGTCCTCCAAGACGCAATCATAAATTTTTAACGTATTGTGTATTTAAAATAGCTTTATTCTTATTTATATATTAATATTATTATATTTTAAAGTGCTTTGTATAGTTATACATAGGCTAGGTTAGGTTACGTGTTTAAGTTCTGTTGGCAATTTTTTATTTTTTTTAAGTACGTTGTTGAAGCATTTCCATCATTACGATTTTAACAATTAAAATTGTAATGTTGGAAATTATTCTCTCTCTCTCTCTCTCTCTCTCTGTAATCTTGAGCATAGCATTTTATCAAATCACCTCATTCTTCCTAGTGATAGCCTAGCTTCGACTATCACTTCCTTATGTCCGGTCGTGATGGTCAAGCGGATTAAGGCGTCCTGTACATACCAGTTGTGTTGCTCCTAGCAGTATGGGTTCGAGTCACTTCTGGGGTGTGAGTTTTCAGTTGCATATAGTCCTGAGGACCATTCAGGCTTGTTCGCATTTGTGTTCCTCACGTGTGCCCCAAAGAATGAGGTGATTTGATAAAATGCTATGCCCAAGATTACCATCCGAGTGCCGGCGGGGAAGTGATTCAAATAGCTTCGGCTATCACTTTCTTATGTCCGGTCGTGATGGTCAAGCAGATTAAGGCGTCCTGTACATACCTATATATATATATATATATATATATATATATATATATATATATATATATATATATATATATATATATATATACTGAAAACTCCACAACCTAGAAGTGACTCGAACCCATACTGCCAGGAACACTATGCAACTGGTGTACAGGAGCCCTTAACCACTCGACCATCAGTGACCGTGCAAAAAGAGGTGATAGCCGAGGCTATTTGAACCACCTCCCCGACGACACTTTGATGGTAATCTTGGG
Source organism: Procambarus virginalis (assembly GCA_020271785.1). Classification (NCBI taxonomy): domain Eukaryota; kingdom Metazoa; phylum Arthropoda; class Malacostraca; order Decapoda; family Cambaridae; genus Procambarus; species Procambarus virginalis. The sequence continues at coordinate 41,186,203 of WNGS01001312.1, read as the reverse complement.
CATGGTTGTTTTATCAAATCACCTTCTTTTTGTGGGGCCACATGAGCAACACAAATGCGAACAAGCCTGAATGGTCCCCTGGCGTATATTCAACTGAAAACTCCACACCCCAGAAGTGACTCGAACCCATACTGCCAGGAACACTATACAACTGGGTACTGGAGGCCTTAACCATTCGACCATCAGGGACCGTACAAAAAAGGTGATAGCCGAGGCTATTTGAACCACCTCCCGGACGGTACTTTGATGGTAATCTTGGGCATGGTTGTTTTCTCAATGTAAGCCATTCCACCTGAATTGCTTGTGAACTTCAGAAGGTGGTGGTTGGAGTGCTGGTTCTGCAAGAGACACCCCATTTAATGGTGCAGTCTGTAAAGCTGGGATCATGTACCCCTGCCTGTTGACCTAGGTAATCGGGTAGGATTTCCTTCACTAGGTTGACGATGCCACTGAAGAGGACAGGAACGCTGGTACAGCAATTTGTGTTGGTGTACCAACGCCGAGGCCCCCAAGTCTGACAGGAAGGGAGGCTTGCTTCCACTGTAAGTCGCTGAGAGAAAGGTTGAGAGCTTTTGCTTTTTGAGGGATAGAATTTTTTTTTCGAATACTCAAAAACATTTGTCAAATTCCTCTTCGTTTTCCTTAATATGTTATTTTTAAATTCACATTCGGTGCCATTTTTGTTTTCTCATAAGATGAAGTTGGCGCCGCTGTGTATGTTGGTGGCGGCTCTGGCGGGGGACGCCGTCGGGAAATTACCCCCTCCTGAGAGACCCTACAAGATCCTTATGCTCCTTGCCGTCTCTTCCTCTAGCCACAGGAACGTGTTCATGCCTCTAGCTGAGGCTCTGGCCGACCGTGGACACGAGGTAAGACCATTAAATATTTTTAACATTCCGTTGACAATATTTTGTTGAAACTATTGTAAGAAGATAGGCTTTGTGTATAATAAGAATTACATGAGAACTGTAGGTCTTATGAAGGAAGACTTTAGGATATTTATTTTGTATCTTTTTGCTTACACTATACTAGCATAGTTTAGAATACTTAACTAAAGAATATTATGGTTTAGTATACTATACTAAACAATAGTTTAGTATAGTATACCAAAGTATTTCGCTAGTATATACACTTTATCATATCAGCTGCATGAAAGAGAGAGAGAGAGTAGATAGTAATAACCAACTTTCATCTATCTTACTTTTACATCTGGCTCTGTGGGATAAATACCAGGGATAGATTATGAGGACTAAAAGTTAGACTGCTACTTTAAAATAAGCATGCAAAATAAAATGAATTTAAAAATCCTTAGCTGATACAAAAATTCCAGCCAATCCTCTTGTCTTTGATACAGGTAAATGAGCTGTAGTGGTACAGTTACTTAATACACCAGGATATTGATGGATGAAACACAATGTACCAGTTCATGCCATGCTCTGTTGGCGGTTGACTGGCCATGATATATTGATTAATTATTTCTCATCTAGACTATTAATTTGAGATAAAGTGTGATTGTTAGATAAATATATATAGGATTTAGTGGTTTTTAGTAGTACTTATAGAACTAAATGATTATATATTTTGGATTTGAAATTTCATCCCCCGAAGTCAAATTATGTTCCAATTGTATTTTAATTAAGCCAGCTCCTTGTGGAAGCTTCTAGATCAATTAATACCCATGGCAAAAGTCACGTAGGGATTGGTGGGCCAATCCCCGGATGTGACCATGTGGTGTCATGAATGGAGGATCCAGGTGTAGGAGTTAGATATGATTCAGATGTGATTCAGATTTAGAATTACCTCATTTATTCGATTATAATACTGATATGGTGGAAATTTTCCACAGCTCTCTCCAGACCTTATTTTAACATCCGGCTCTACAGACCTTACAATAACATCCGGCTTTCTCCATACTTTACTTTAACATTCGGCTCTTTCCAGTTCCCAATTTAACATCCGGCTCTCTCTAGGCTTTACATTAACCTGGTTCTCTCCAGACCTCACTTTTACATCTGGCTCTCTTTATAACTCACTTTATTATCCAGCTATCTCTAGACTTTACCGCATCATATGGTTCTTTCGACATTTTACCATAACATCCGGCCCTCTCCATATAGCAATTTAACATCTAGTTCCATTTAGAAATAGCTTTGACATCTGGCTCTCTCCTGACCTCATATAAACATTTGGTTCAATTTAGAAATAACTTTGCTGGCTCTCTCCAGACCGCATATTAATATCCGGCTGTCTGTAGAACTCACTTATCATATGGCTCTCTTTTGACCTTACTTTAACATCCGGCTCTCTTCCGGCCTTACTTTAATATCTGGCTCTCTTCAAACCTTAAATTATTATCTGTCTCTCTTCAGACTTTAATTTACCATGTTGCTCTCTTTTGACCTTACTTTAACTTTCTCCAGACTTTAATTTAGCATCTGGCTCTCTCCAGATGCTCCTTTATCATTCCACTGTCTTTTGACCTTACTCTAAGAAGTGTCTCTCTCCGAACCTTATTTTATTATCCGGCTCTCTTCAGATCTTATTGTAGCGTCTGGCTCTACCCAGACTCTACTGTAACATCCGACTCTCACTAGATCTCATGTTAATATCTGGTTTCTTTAAGAAATATCTTTCACATTTGGCGCTCTCCAGAACTCCTTTGAACATCCGGGTCTCTCCAGATTGTGATGTTAACCAACCTAACCAAAGCATCGAAGCATCCCAACATAAAGGAGGTTAACCACTACGCAATACCCTTCAGTGATGCGGATATAAACATGTTCGAATGCTTGAAGGACCCGACAGGCTCCTTCCTCGTACTAGAGCGCATTATTGTGCCTGTTGCCAGGAACTTTTACAAGGATCCCACGGTGAAGGAGCTCTATGAGCGGAGGAAGGAGTTTGATCTCTTCATTGTGGACCATGCATTCAATGAGGTAAGTTTCTCATTAGTCTTCTGCAAAAGGAAGTGAGATATACTCGTGTGTCACAATAAGTTGTCTGAAACAAATAACCTTTGTATGGAAAAGTGCGACGTAGAACGACTTCCCCGTCGGCCTTGCAACCTTACAGTGTTGCATGCAACATTGCACAGGTATGCAGGCTACAATTGCAACACTGCAAAGTTTCTTTGCAATATAGCACAGAAACGTGTTGCAACATGCATTGTGGTTAGGCAATATTGCATGTAAGAAGGGAACCAAGCATAGGTAGAAAGGCATGTGAGGGTGGAGTGTGTCTGTGACGTGAATGAATGTTTAGGAAAATTTTGTAGTGTCTTGAACAGTAAGGAGGAGTAGAACACTTCGTTCTGTGAACTGTACATTGTTCCTTGATCAGTAGTGTTGTGTTGGTGAAATAATGTTGAAATTATGGTTTTGCACAGCTCAGAGTTGCATTATATATATCCAAACGTAATGCTTTATGTATGAAAGTTTGGTACAGCAACCCCAAGCGTCTGGTCTCCAACCCTAAACAGACAGATAAACATATCTTACCTTATCTTATAAATTATTCTCCTTATCTGGCTTAGTTTTTATAAATATGCAAGCACTGCTTTCTCTCTGTATATGGCTACGTAAATACTACTGAATAGGATACTATGTTGTCATATTTTATCCAAAATCCTGTACCTTTCCTTATGTATTTGAGTTCCATTGCTTCAAGATGGATCTACAGAAATGTAATTTTAAATAACAGGTGTTTTTGTCTTTCATTGAGCCTGGTCTCGTGAATATTATGATATTAATGTGTCTTGATGATTACTCGTGATCTGCCAATGTTCACACTATATTTAGACTTATATCAATATATCTAAAGCTTGATATTAGTTTGAAAAATCATAGTTAACTCTCCCTGCAGATGGTGTACCCGTTTGTCCACGAGGCTCCATTCATCATGCTCACTACACCTGGGCTGGATTTTCGTCAGAGCGCCGTCCTTGGTAACGTCCTCCATCCGGCCTACGCCCCCAACATCATCCTGGATTTCCCACGCCCCTACTCTATCTGGCACCGCTTTTTAAATACGATATTTCATATAGGAATTGCGTTTTACTGGCGAAATTGGGTCATCGTGCCTCAGGTGCAGAAGGAGGTATGTTGGATGGAAACAAATAGTTTAACATTTTACGATCTGATGATGATGTGATATTGAAGTGTTACATTTGGAAGCCTGCTAGGGTTTTACGACGGAATGGAAGTATTATTTAATGGGGTTAGGATGGGCCCGATCCCCAGGGAAGCAGTCAACAACAATATATAAATATGGTATGCAGTGAAGAACAGATCACGTAACCCGAATCAAGAGAGGGTGATGGTAACTCCTGGTAAATATTTTACCTAATTAATTATAACCCTAAAACCCTCAAGTACAACAGAATATTTTTTTTACAACAGAAGGTACCATTAAACTTAACCTAAACAAGTATAATTATATCAGATACGTGTTCACTGGTCAGTACCTGGATCTAGTTACATGGAACTCCAGGTTATGACCAGGGTATACCCACAAGGTTACACTTTTTTATATATACAAGAGTTGTAAAATTCTTGCACAGCCACTGGTACGCGTAGCATTTTGGGCAAGTCCTTAATCCTTGGGGGGGGGGGACACGACCCCCCCAAATCGTTTAACACTCAGGCATCCATTTTACTGTTGGTTAAACAGAGGCTACAGTTAAGGATTTGCGGCCAATAAATCCTCCCCGGCCAGTATTCGAACCCAGGACAAAGAGCTCGTGAAACTCCAGGCAAGCGTCTTAACCACTACACCACGGAGCCTGTGGTGTAGTGGTGTTACTTAGAATAGAAGGGTGACACGTGGTGGTGGTGGTACTTAACTTAGTTATAAAACTTAAGAAATTGAGGAGGAGGGGACGCCCAGCCAGGCCCAAGGTCACGAACACAAGAAGCCGAAATCAGGTGATCATACAGTAACCATTTATTTACTCTCTAATACAATATTTAATTGCCACCATTCAATTCTAAGTATAAATATAACAACCTAGTTTTACAATTCACTACAACAAGTATCATCACAGTGTAGCTAAAAAGTTAGGAGCATCAAAATACTCTTACACCTGGCAAGGACGTAATCGCCCACCATTTACAAATTGAGTAACCAATCCCATGTATAAAACTACAGACAATTAGCAATCCTGCTGTACATCCATCAATATGTGTTTATCAAGCCTATCTAAAAACTCAATAATTTACATTACAATTCTCCATCATATAATCTCCCTACATTCAGGGCCTATGACAGTAAAATACATAAGTAAAGAGCCCCTACATCATCTATATGTAAACCAATGCCATATGATCCTGGGACCATCTGTACAGGCAGCCCTGGACCGAGGGTCGTAACAAAGTGTAACACAGGAATAATAGTTGAGTGCATAATGTCACCTATTAAAATCTGAAGCCGACTTTACTTATAATTTAACATTGAACTTTAACATTTTATTGCCTAGTGTTGAAGCAAGTTTTTATTAGAAAATCTCTACTCCTAAAGAGAGAGCTTGACCAGCGTGCAGTAAAGAACTTGTGTTATTCCCCAGATCTCTGCGCAGTTCCCGGAGCTGCCGCCGCTGTTGGACCTGGAGAGGAACATGAGTCTGGCGCTGATGAACACCCACTTTAGTATTGGTATACCACTGCCCCTCCTGCCATCACAGGTGGAGGTGGGCGGCATGCACTGTCGACCTGCCGGCCCTCTGCCCCAGGTAAGCTGTCCTGCCCTCACAGGTGCAGGTGGGCGGCATGAACTGTTAGTTCCCTTCTTTCCTGAACTCTGCAGTCCAGTTATCCTGTCTCCTTTACCCAGGTCAAGTGCACACCACCCTTGTGCAGGCCTGTTTTTCTGTCTCTAATGTCTGTCAAGTGGCACTTTAAAATAGAGAAAATCATTGCCGAGTTTATTTATGATCAGGATTTAAATATATTACAACATAAAACAGTCGAGCTGTTTGAAATTTAGTAGGTAACAAATTGCTGCCTCACAGGAGCTGGAGTCGTGGATCTCTGGTGCGGGAGCTGCCGGCGTCATCTACTTCAGTCTGGGCTCCGTCGCACAAAGTATCCATATTCCAGTCGAGCACCACAACGTCCTCATTGAGGCCTTCCGCAGATTGCCGCAGCGCGTCCTCTGGAAACACGAGAGGGAGCTGGAGGACCTCCCTGACAACGTGAAGACCAGCAAGTGGCTCCCCCAGCAGGATATTCTTGGTGAGTATCATCCGTTGTGCCAACTTCGATATTATTCTTTTTTTTTGGCATGGGTATTCTTCTGTAGGCTGTAAGCTTCTGGCTGGCCCACTAATTGTTACTCGTTTCTCGTTTCAGTCTTACTTAGGCGGTGTATCAATATTTATGATCCGTATATTCACGTCAGTACGATTATGTCCAATGTGTTACAACTACTTCTGCTCTGTTAAATCTCGGTTGAAATTTTATTTAGTTTGTAACTCTTCATTGTGCTATAATAGCACTGTTCCCAGGAAACATTACTTTGTAATACAAGTAAATTTTTAATTATTTTTTCAGTAAATACTTGCTGCGTGCTAACAGGCGTCAACTAGTATTTCCATATAATGTCCTTGTGTTTCATTTTGTTTCCTATCTAAACAAAAAAATTCACGTAAATTGTAATACGTAAATATCTGAGCTCTCAGTTTATATATACAAGCTGAGAGCTTTTATACTTAAAAAAAAGTTACGGCAGTGAAGGAAGTTCTTGCAGCTCTCTGTTTCTAATTCTCTTCATACCTTAGGTCACGACAACGTGAAGGTGTTCATCACGCACTGTGGCCTCCTCAGCCTGCAGGAGGCCGTCTACCACGCCACGCCCCTCCTCGCCCTCCCCATCTTCGCAGAACAGCCCAAGAACGCCATGTTTGTGAAGCATTCTGAACTGGGACACTATCTGCAGTGGGAGGAGCTCACTGTGGACTCGGTCGTCGATGCTCTCACCGATATTACTAATAATACCAAGTTAGTCATTGTTTGTTCCATAATTTCCTTTAAGCAAATATAATGTTAGAAGATTCAGTAACCTTTACTGAGACTGGCAAAAATATCTTAAGTACTATAATAACAAGGCCATTGCCGACTAATAAATGCAATGTAATAACTCCAATATGTTTTCAGTCAAATTTATAAGAAAATGTTATGAAAACACTAATACAATCTAATGTATATCTGTTGAAAAGAATGTCTGTTTGTGTGTTTGAGGCTGGAAGTCAGACACTCTGCGCTAGTCTCAACAAACTTAGCAAGGTGACTACTTGTTGTTTGCAAGTTGTTGGCGGGTCGGAGTCGACCCACGTTCTCCCTCTATGAGGCTATCGGGATCATAACAATGCACAATAATATCAATATTAATTATAATCAAACAAATTGTTTTAATCTATCTCCTTAGTTCATGTGAAATAAGAGATTTTTTTAAACCTGAAGAACAGGTTAAAAAACAAAAATATAATTGGACAGTGATAATTTGCATTCTTTGGTGGTCAGGTATAAGGAAAACATGATGAGGATGTCAGCGGGGATGAGGGACCAGCCGACGTCGCCCAGGGACCGGGCGGTGTTCTGGACGGAGTACGTCATCCGGCACCGTGGGGCGCCCCAGCTGAGGTCCCCGGCGGCACAGCTCTCCTGGGTGGAGTTCCTCATGCTCGACGTCCTGCTCCTCCTCCACCTGGCTCTCTTCCTTCTCCTCTTCGTCTTACGTCGGATCTTCAGGGTTGTGACTGCTAAAATCTTCGGTAAAGACAGCGCCAAGATAAAGAAGGAATAGGATTGCGTTCGTCGAGTCCTTTAAGTGATCTTTAATTAATACCTTGGTAATGAAGGCAACAAATATTATGAACCAGGAATTATTATTTTAGTTTCATAACCAGCACCTTCTGGATGACCATCGCTGCTGCCTAATGTCAATTTAAATAAAGGAAGTGGGTTGCTTGAATACTTTTAGTGTCCAAAGTATATCAGGGTCTTATTAAAACGTGATACAAGAAACATATTTATTGAAAGTGTCACTTCCCATAAGATTCAATGGACCAACGTGGAAATATTAAAAAAAATAACATTACTTAGTGGATTCTTGTTAAGGTACACTTGAGGTAATAATTAATCTTCAGAATTTGTTAATAATAATTTATTGTAATGGTTCAAGACTGTCACCTTCTAATGTACACACAGCTATCTTGAGGTTGCCTTGAGATGATTTCGGGGCGTAGTGCCCCCCCCCCCCCGCGGCCCGGTCCTCGACCAGACCTCCACCCCCAGGAAGCAGCCCGTAGCAGCTGTCTAACTCCCAGATACATATTTACTGCTAGGTAACAGGGGCATCAGGGTGAAAGAAACATTTTGTCCATTTGTCTCCGCCTCCACCGGGGATCGAACCCGGAACCTCAGGAGTACGAATTCGAAGTGCTGTCCACCCAGCTGTCAGGCGCCCTCAATAACTCCAATATAACAATCAGCTCACAATAAACATGATTCAAATGTGATATACCGTTCAATGAATACTTTATATATTTGTGTTTATAAAACTCTCTATAACAAAGTTTAATATATTTCCTGTATTTTATGTAGATAAATAATTTAAATCAACAGACTGCTGCTACATATTGGAACACTAGGTGTTGGGTGTTTGAACCAATTGGAACATTGCATGTTGGAACATTGTATGTTGGAACATTGGGTTTTGGAACACTGGGTGTTGGAACACTGGGTGTTGGAACATTGGTTCATTCACGCAGTGTTCCAATACCCACTATTGAAATACCCAGTGTTCCAATGCCCAGTATTTCAAAACACAATGTTCCACCACCGAGTGTTCCACCACCCGATCTTCCAACAGTGTTCCAACACCGAGTGTTCCAACACCCCATGTTCAAAAACCAAGTGCTGCAATATCAAGTGTTCCAACATACAGTGTACCAACATCCAAGGATCAAACACAAAGTGTCCCAACACAAAGTGTCCCAACACAAAGTGTCCCAACACCCGTTGTTGGAATATCCAGTGTTCCAACACCCAATATTCCATAATCCAGCGTTTGAACACAAAATGTTCCAGTTTACAATTTTCCAGCTTCTAGTGTTGAAGCAAACAATGTTCTTACACCAACCTTCCAATACCAATTATTATAACAACCAAAGATCCAACATAAACTGTTCGAATATGAAATGTTCCAAATACGCGGTGTTCCAACACCAAAAGATGAAACACTCAGTGTTCCGATGCCCAATGTTACATAATGCAATGTTTCAATACCAAGTATTCAAAGATCTATTGCTCCAACAGTTGATTATTCTAACACTCAGTGCTCCAAATTTCCAATTTTCCAACACCCAATGTTCAAAACACCCATTTTCCAATATGCAATATTATACCACCCAATTTTCCAACAGTGTTCTAAACCCCAGTGTTTCAATATCCGTTGTTCCAATACCAAATGTTTCGAGACCCAGTGTTGCAATATGCAGTGATCTAACACCAATTGTTCTAACTCCCAGTGTTCTAAGACCCATTGAACCAACTCCAACTGTTCTAACATCCTTTGTTCGAATATCCAGAGTTATAACATCCAATGTTCCAAAATCTAGATTCCAAAACCAAATGTTCCAATATGTTCCAATGTTGCTAAACTCAGGGTTCCAGTACCCAAAATTCCAATAATCAATGTCTGTACAACATATGTTGCAATACTCACTGTTCGAATACTTAGCATTCCAACACCCAATGTTCCAAAACTACATGTTACAACACCTAGTCTTCGAAAACCCAATGTGAGACAATGTACTCACTTAGTTGTACTCATCGAGTTGTGCTTGCGGGGGTTGAGGTTTAGCGCTTTGGTCCCGCCTCTCAACCGTCAATCACCTGGTATTCAGATTCTTGAGCCTACCGGGCTCTATTAAATCTACATTTGAAACTGTGTATGGAGTCAGCCTCCACCCCTTCACTGCTTAATGCATTCCATTTGTTAACGGTGGACACGTGGGTGAAGGTGTCTGGCTGTGGTGCCACTACTGGAGCGTCGTATCTTCTTATCAGGAGCACACTTATGCCTGTCAACAAGATATAATATAATCACAATATAATATGTGGCAAATTTAAAGCAAGTAATTTATGCTGAACTCTTATTTTTTTTAGATCGTCCATAACATATCCGGAACAATTATATAGTAATCTAATGACCACTAAGTACTAGGAACCAGAAAATGCTACTTCCCAGGAGTCGACGGATCAGTTTATGCAGACATAAAGACACGATGATCACTCGCGAGCAGATGATGATAACTCATGATGACCAGCCGCTATGTCAGCTTGGTCTCTGGACAAGATGGCTTCTCTCTCTTCCACGACGCATTTATTAACACTTGATTACTTAGTCTTCTAGGATATTATTATTAATAATTTGATATTAATATTTATTTACTAATTAGTATTTAAGCTATGTATAATAATTATGTAATAAGAAGAGTTAGTTTGAATAATTCATTTCCAAACTTCCCTGCATATGTGGCGTATGATATGTCACAGGGCATTTCTCTACACAGGATAATTGGAAGAATTACTCATTATTCTTCCATTTTAAAGTTATAATTAAATATTTAAATATAATTAAAGTGATACAATAATGGAAGATGCATCTTCCTATTGCAAATACAATTTAAATTATATGTATATAGGTGGGGGAAATTTCCCACAAGAGTGCTCCTCCTGCACCACCACACTCCAGCAGTCATCCACAGCAACTACCCACTGTTAAATTGTGAATGAAATTAGTGTTTATAGAATGCTCTTTCATTCATAGCTGTCAGGTAAACGCTGCGGTCTGGGCTAATTATCCCAAAGTAGTATATTTGTTTCTACACATTTTGTGTGTTGTGTGTGTGTGTGAGAGAGAGAGAGAGAGAGAGAGAGAGAGGAGAGAGAGAGAGAGAGAGGAGAGAGAGAGAGAGAGAGAGAGAGAGAGAGAGAGAGAGAGAGAGCACATTCTCGTACCCCTTCTATTAAGATATAAAAATAATACTCTAAATCTGAAAAAACACGGGTTTAAAATACACAGTATGAATATATTGACAAGTGTGGCTCTGGGTGTTGGTGGCCGCCGGGACAAGTCAAGACTACAGACGGTTGTTGACCTCTGGTCAAGGTCGCTACTACGAGCGGGCCAAGGCTCGCGGCTCCGTTGCCATAACATGTGAGAGTTAACAGATAACTATCGTCTCTGTTGGTTTTGCAGGTGTTAACGGGAGTAAATGAAGAATTTCACTTTTAGTAAATGCAGAATATATATAGTTGTAAAATAGTGTTTTTTTGTGAACAATTGTAGCAAATTTTTAGTGCCAAAATAATGTTTGGCATCTGTTGACCAGAGCAAGCGAGCCAGAGATGGGCAGCTGTCAGTACTGTAGTGTGGTTGGTGCTTGCGCATGTGTGTTTGGTCACCCAATATCCTCACAGCCCGCGACAGTTGAGAGGCGGGCCGAAAGAAGACGAGAGCTCAACCCCCGCAAGCACAACTAGGTAAATACAACTAGGTGAATACGGCCTGGGTGTTGGACACCCACATAACCTCACAGCCAGTGACAAGCCGGTCTTCAGTTATTCAGCACATCTCAGAAGGTGAGTAAACCAAGTCGTAGAGTGTGACGGCCTCGCTTCTTGCAGGGTTGGCGTTTGAGCCTCGCTGCTCTGAGTGGTTGGGCACTGTTCATTCACTCCCTCCTCATATCCAGCTTTTATTCTCTACTTGATATCCCAGATCTTATCCTGTTCTCATATTTACTTGAGGGCCACCACTTTCTAATTGCCTCGACGGGGGACAGGAAGCCGCGGTTATATCAAAGGATTCACCATTGTTCTGGACTTTTTCCAGCTAGATGTTTAAACTGCAACAATCTCTTGGCATTTGTTACTTCATCGGGTAAGCGTTTCTGTGAGGTTTCTTTACCTACCTATCTTTCTCTATCAGATAAAATATCTGCTTATCTGTCTGTCTGTCCAGTGCTGGAAAACCAGACACTTAGGGCTAACCTTTTTTAGAAGCCCCTTCCCCACCTCAGCCTTGTCCCTTGCTTTTGTCCCCCCTTCCTCTGTCTGCCCCTCTGTCCATCACCCCTTCACTCTGTCCCAACTTCATCTTCTTTCACACTCCTTCTCACTCAATCTCTGTTTGCTCTCCCACAGCCATGTCTATGCTTCCCTGGATCCTGTATCCCACTATTTACCCCCAACCCTGACTTCCCTCAACTCGGCACTGCTCCACAACCCTGCTACTACCCTCCACCCTGCCTCCCTCCAACTCTGCCTCCCTCCAACCCTGCCTCCAAACGCCTCAACACCTGCTCTCACCACCAACTCTGCCTCACTCTCCAACCTTGCACGGTCACTCGACGCTCCACCCAACTCTGCCTGCCCACCTTCCCCTAACCTGCCTCTCCAATGCCTCCCTCCACCCCAGCCAACTCTATTAATTATTGTGTTAGTTGGTAGTTGTAGCTCCTCTTGTAGTGGGGCAAGGATGCAGAACCAAATAGCCTAGGTCCTTTTCTTCTTTATTAAGACTACTGGGACCATGAACTAGCTATCGAAGGTGCATGTGTGTTCTCTGGATGCTCAAGATGGTCTGGTTGTTGGATGTAGTCACACTTGGAGAAGATGCACATCTGCGGCGCAGTTGGTTGACACTGCTGTTGACAACTCTGCTGATTCAAGTACTAGCATATGCAGCTCGATAACGAGGTAACCACTGTGTGACCACAGAGCGTCAAACGACATCTCGGCACGCTATCTTCGGCCGGCCTCATCGTATCTGCTTACGCGAAATTCCTTGGTTGTGTACCTAACCTCAGCATTTATGAAGAATATTTACTTATAATGGCCGTAGACAAGCTTAGAGACATCCAACACCGTCTCGGATATGCATGAAATAGAGCACATTGCATAAATTCTAAATTCTAAAACTAAGCTAACCATGGAGCATCATGACTAGCTAGCTAAACGTCTGTTTATACTGGAGTCAGTAGGTCAAACCCAGTATGGTGTAAAATTTGTTTACACGCAGTATTTATATCATTATGGGTTAATGAAAGGGCAAATCAAGTTCTCTTCTTCTTGAGAATAGGTGCAGTTTGCATGAAGGGTTAACCTCCCGATGACTGCACCAGGACAGACGTAAGGAGATGCGTTGACGGTTAGGATGAGAAGAAAGTCAAAAGCGGTAGATGTGATGGGCTGTAGAGAGGAGAGGCGGCGAAAACTAAGTCGAACGTTAGAGGTAGACACCCCGCACCGGGGGGCGGGGCTTCGCGGTCACGGTGGCAGCCACGCACGGCTTAGCAGTGTGTGTGCAAGACGGGAACTAATACTTCTCCGGAAACTTGTATATCGGAAAGCGCAAGCAGTACGCTTCCCAAATCATCCGCTCGTCAACGGGCAGCCGGCCACTAGGCAGCGCCCTCGGCTGAGACATCCTATCCGGCACCCGATACACAAACTCCTTCACCCGCGATACCCAGATAGTGGACGAGCACCACGGGATCGGAAGCACCCGGGCATCTCGATAAGGGCCCAACTCCGGACCCTCACAGGGCACGACTCCAGAAGACGGAACCAGGCAATCCCAGACCGGAGCAAGGAAGGAGGGGATACAGCAGGGGATGCAGTCGCGGCACCGACCCCACCACCGGGCACAGGACCCGAGGCCCCCCGGCGCACATCTTTCCGCAACATCACGACGAGGTCCCGATCATCAGGGACACCCCCCACTGCGGAGATCCAACAGCAGGAGACGCAGGAGGAGAGGCACAGGTAGCAACTTCGGACTCTCTCACAGCACCAACATCCTCGGAGGGGGGCGCCAGATCATGATACTCCCCCACCTCCTCCCAAGGCACACCACGAGGGGGAGACACCCTCCGAGGCCGCCGTGAACGCTTCGAGACAGGTCGCACCACACCACGCCCAGCAGGCCGCTCCGCAGGCACGGCCACCATCTTCACATCCACTCAGGTCACACCAGCACTGTCCGAAGAGTCCACAGAGGCCACATCACCCACACTGTCTACAGCATCCAGGGAAACAGCCTCAGAACACTGACGCGCACGGTTCGGCAAAGGGATGGAAAGAGCAGAACTACAGTTGTCAGCACACAGGCACGGCAGGCACAGCAGAACCCATATTCCCGGGAGCCGGTATCACATCCATAGGCGGGGGCGGGACATGGAGCTCCACCGGGACATCCTGCACAACACGCAGCTCAGGCGCACGGCCAACACCCACACCACCGGCTCAACATCCCCAGGGGCCACAGCAGGTACCAGACGGGTCGTGCAGGCCGTAGAATTCACCTCAACAGGCGGAGCAGCAGACAGGCAACCAGGCGCCGCAAGCACAGTACCCACTTCCATCCCCAGAACCGTCCGGAAGTAACAAGGGTGGGAAATCCTCCCGCACTAAAAACATGCACCCGACCAGCTGCTCCCACGTCGCACGCTGCAGCCAGATGACCCTCAATCGTGACCACACCGATAACAGGTGCGCGGTTGACCCCGATACTGGCAGTGGAGCGTGTATCCCAACACGGATATCGACGACGGTACACTACACTTCAGCGACATCGTCAGGGTACAAGAGCCGTCAAGCATACCTACACAGTGCCCGGCAACGACCCTGTTCCAACGAACACTTAACACTGTCCCAAACCGTTCGAAACAGGAGGTCAAAAAGTCGTCCTGAAATTCGAAGGGGGCGCCATGCACCGCCACAGACGTCAAGGTGACACTAAGATCACTACCTTAACGGAGCCAGCAGTATCAGTGAGAGGGTAAACACGCCCCTCACACCGCTCGAGAACCGCCTGAAATGCAGCCTGGAGGCGGAACTTTACCACAGCACGGTTGCCCTGAAGCAGGTGGATGCCACACAGTCCGACAGCTGCACATGAAGCACGTTCACCAGGGCGACACCAACCAGTGGATGGTCTACTGGTACCGTAAACGCCAGACCAGCCGACAATGTCCTCTTCACTGGGGGCGAGAAGTCCCCATGGCAAAGCAAACGTCACCCTGTCAGTGGCAGACCACCACCAGCAGGGCAAACCAGCAATCACCCAAACGTACACACTAGCCAGTGCGGAGAGACTTCAGGTGCGTCCGACCTGGCCGGTGGTCACCACGCAACTCTAAAAATCAAGTTCACTGTGAACGTACTTGTCGTTAGAGGAGGGAGCACGGTGTAACGGTGGATTAAGGGTAAAGTTTGCATGTTGAGAGCTCTAAACCTTGTAACTGAACCACTTAACCTTATTGGTGTCCACCGAAGCAATCCTTGGATCGCTGATGGAGTAGTTATGCACTCCGGGGCCGATTAATAGCAAGGGCCGATCGTGTAGCTGACGAAAGCTTCACCTCTCTCTGTGCCAATGGCCGTCACGTCGTCTCGTGGCAAGGCTGGCTAGCGTTCTCTCAATATGGCGTCGTCCACACAAGTGGCGTCTCCTCCTCATCCCTCAAACCCCTCTCTCGCGCATGCGCAACATATTTCAGTAGAAACGGAAACTTCTTTTCCTTGTAATTACTCTACTTACTCAATCTCCATCTCCTCCCTCTCTGCACTCACACCATTTCCATTTCCTCCCCCCCCCCCTGCACACACACACACCATCTCAAAATGAAGGATCTAGATGTATTAGACAAGTACTTATTAAATACCATTATCGAGAGCCCGTTATTGCACTCTAGCCATGCGGTGGACTATATGAGACTCAGTCAGTTGTTCTCATCAGGAATAGAAAAAATATTTATCAATCTCTACTCAAAGTGTGTATTGCTGCTAACGGCATAGCGTTTTTTTTATATATTTCATATCATATTCAATAACTTATTCAACTCCACAGATGAAGTTGGCGCCGTTGTGTGTGTTGGTGGCGGCTGTGGCGGGGGTCGCGCGGGGGGTTGGCCGCCCCCTGAGAGAGCCTACAAGATCCTCATGCTCCTCCCCGTCTCCTCCAAGAGCCACAGGAATGTCTTCATGCCTCTCGCTGAGGCTCTGGCCGACCGTGGACACGAGGTAAGACCTTATTCAATTTTATTGAAGCATAAAAATAAGAAATTTCATCAACAATAGTTTTGAACTTTTAATTACACTATTTTTGATTGTTTGAAGCAAGAGTAAATAGAGGATCGACCTCTTATGTACAATAATAGTTGATGGTGAAAATATGTGTTAGTCATACAATAAATGGCAATGACATCCGCTTCATTATTCCAGCAATTGAATTTAGTCCGAACTGTTGTCACAGCCTTGGCCAATTAACTTACGCCTTACCATAACATCCAGCACCACATCCTCTTTCTAGATGTGATGTTGACCAACCATCCGAAATCGTCCAATCACCCCAACATCCACGAAGTCACTCACGGTGTTTCACACTTTAAAGAAGACAAAGTAAACATGTTTGATTACATGAACAGCCCGACAGAA
>WNGS01001312.1:41102406-41133137 GCA_020271785.1 Procambarus virginalis | reverse complement strand
GAACACTGGGTGATGGAACACTGGGTGATGGAACACTGGGTGATGGAACACTGGGTGATGGAACACTGGGTGATGGAACACTGGGTGTTGGAACACTGGCTGTTGGAACACTGGCTGTTGGAACACTGGGTGTTGGAACACTGGGTGATGGAACACTGGGTGATGGAACACTGGGTGATGGAACACTGGGTGATGGAACACTGGGTGATGGAACACTGGGTGATGGAACACTGGGTGTTGGAACACTGGGTGATGGAACACTGGGTGATGGAACACTGGGTGTTGGAACACTTGGTGTTGGAACATTGGGTGTTGGAACACTGGGTGTTGGAACACTGGGTGTTGGATCACTGGGTGTTGGAACACTGGGTGTTGGAACACTGGGTGTTGGAACACTGGGTGATGGAGCACTGGGTGATGGAACACTGCGTGATGGAACACTGGATGTGGAACACTGGGTGATGGAACACTGGTTGTTGGAACACTTGGTGATGGAACACTGGGTGTTGGAACACTGGGTGTTGGAACACTGGGTGTTGGAACACTGGGTGTTGGAACACTGGGTTATGGAGCACTGGGTAATGGAACACTGGGTGATGGAACACTGGGTGATGGAACACTGGATGTTGGAACACTGGGTGTTGGAACACTGGGTGTTGGAACACTGACTGATGGAACACTGGGTGATGGAACACTGGGTGTTGGAACACTGGGTGTTGGAACACTGGGTGATGGAACACTGGATGTTGGAACACTGGGTGTTGGAACACTGGGTGTTGGAACACTGACTGATGGAACACTGGGTGATGGAACACTGGGTGTTGGAACACTGGGTGTTGGAACACTGGGTGTTGGAACACTGGGTGTTGGAACACTGGGTGATGGAACACTGGGTGATGGAACACTGGGTGTTGGAACACTGGGTGATGGAGCACTAAGTGATGGAACACTGGATGTTGGAACACTGGGTGTTGGAGCACTAAGTGTTGAAACACTGGATGTTGGAACACTGGGTGTTGGAATACTGGGTGTTGGAACACTGGGTGATGGAGCACTAAGTGTTGAAACACTGGGTGATGGAGCACTAAGTGATGGAACACTGGATGTAGGAACACTGGGTGTTGGAATACTGGGTGTTGGAACACTGGGTGATGGAACACTAAGTGTTGGAACACTGGGTGTTGGAATACTGGGTGTTGGAACACTGGGTGATGGAACACTGGGTGATGGAGCACTAAGTGATGGAACACTGGGTGATGAAACACTAAGTGTTGAAACACTGGGTGATGGAGCACTAAGTGATGGAACACTGGATGTTGGAACACTGGGTGTTGGAATACTGGGTGTTGGAACACTGGGTGATGGAACACTAAGTGTTGGAACACTGGGTGTTGGAACACTGGGTGTTGGAATACTGGGTGTTGGAACACTGGGTGATGGAACACTAAGTGTTGGAACACTGGGTGTTGGAACACTGGGTGTTGGAATACTGGGTGTTGGAACACTGGGTGTTGGAATACTGGGTGTTGGAATACTGGGTGTTGGAATACTGGGTGTTGGAACACAGGGTGTTGGAATACTGGGTGTTGGAATACTGGGTGTTGGAATACTGGGTGTTGGAATACTGGGTGTTGGAATACTGGGTGTTGGAATACTGGGTGTTGGAACACTGGGTGTTGGAACACTCGGTGTTGGAATACTGGGTGTTGGAATACTGGGTGTTGGAACACTGGGTGTTGGAACACAGGGTGTTGGAACACAGGGTGTTGCAATACTGGGTGTTGGAACGCAGGGTGTTGGAATACTGGGTGTTGGAACACAGAGTGTTGGAACACTGGGTGTTGGAACACAGGGTGTTGGAATACTGGGTGTTGGAACACAGGGTGTTGGAACACAGGGTGTTGGAATACTGGGTGTTGGAATACTGGGTGTTGGAACACTGGGTGTTGGAATACTGGGTGTTGGAACACTGGGTGTTGGAATACTGGGTGTTGGAATACTGGGTGTTGGAATACTGGGTGTTGGAACACTGGGTGTTGGAACACTCGGTGTTGGAATACTGGGTGTTGGAATACTGTTTGTTGGAACACTGGGTGTTGGAACACTCGGTGTTGGAATGCTGGGTGTTGGAACACTGGGTGTTGGAATACTGGGTGTTGGAACACAGGGTGTTGGAATACTGGTGTTGGAATACTGGGTGTTGGAATACTGGGTGTTGGAATACTGGGTGTTGGAACACTGGGTGTTGGAACACTCGGTGTTGGAATACTGGGTGTTGGAACACTGGGTGTTGGAATACTGGGTATTTCGAGCATTGGGTTTTGGAACTTTGGAGGTTGGGACACTGGGTGTTGGACCACTGGTTGTGAGAACATTGAATATTGGAACATTAGGTGTTGAAACATTAAATATTTGAACAGAGGGTGTTGGAACGCTGGGTATTGAAATACAAGGTATTAGAACACTGGATATCCTAATACTGGTTGTTCGAGCAGTGGCTAATGGAACATTCTGAGATGGAACACTGGGCATTGGAACATTCTGAGTTGGAATACATGGTGTTTGAACAATAACAGTTGGAAAACTGCGTATTGGAACACTGAGGATTTGGAACACTGGATGTTGGAAAACTAGGTGTTGGAACATTGGGAATTGTAACTCAGGGTCCTGGAACCTTGGTTGTTAGAGCATTCTGTGATGGAACACTGGGCATTGGAACATTGGGCATTGGATCTTTGGTTTTTCGATTATTGAGTGTCGGAACATTTGGTACTGGAACACTGCGTGTTTGAACGTTGGTTCATTCACCCAGTGTTCCAATACCCAGTATTGAAATACCCAGTGTTCCAATGCCCAATGTTTCAAAACACAATGTTCCAACACCGAGTGTCCCACTACCCGATCTTTCAACAGTGTTCCAACACCGAGTGTTCCAACATCCATTGTTCCAACACCCCATGTTCAAAAACCAAGTCCTGCAATACTAAGTGTTCCAACATAGTGTACCAATATACGGTGTTCCAACATCCAAAGATCAAACTCAAAATGTCCCAACACAAAGTGTTCCAACACCCGTTGTTGGAATATCCAGTGTTGCAACACCCATTGTTGGAATATCCAGTGTTCCAGCACCCAATATTCCAAAATCCAGCATTTGAACACA
The DNA here is from genome assembly GCA_020271785.1 of Procambarus virginalis. NCBI lineage: Eukaryota > Metazoa > Arthropoda > Malacostraca > Decapoda > Cambaridae > Procambarus > Procambarus virginalis. The sequence continues at coordinate 41,129,974 of WNGS01001312.1, read as the reverse complement.
AAATGTTCCAATTTACAATTTTCCAATTCCTAGTGTTGAAGCAAACAATGTTCTTACTCCAACATTCCAATACCAGTTATAACAACCAAAGGTCCAACATAAAGTGTTCTTTTGTTCGAAGTGTTCCAATTCGCGGTGCTCCAACACCAAAAGATGAAACACTCAGTGTTCCGATATACAATGTCACATAATGCAATGTTTCAATACCAAGTATTCAAAGACCCATTGCTCCAACAATTGATTGTTCTAACACTCAGTGTTCCAAATTTCCAGTTTTTCAACACCCAATGTTCAAAACACCTATTTTCCAATATCCAATGCTACAACGCCAATTTTCTAACAACCAGTGTTCTAACCCCCAGTGTTTCAATATTCGTTGGTCCAATACCGAATGTTTTGACACCCAGTGTTGCAATATGCAGTGATCCAACACCAATTGTTCTAACTCCCAGTATTCTAAGACCCATTGGACCACCTCCTACTGTTCTAACATCCTTTGTTCGAATATCCAGAGTTATAACATCCAATGTTCCAAAATCTAGATTCCAAAACCAAATGTTCCAATGTTGCTAAACTCAGGGTTCCAGTACCCAAAATTCCAATACTCAATGTCTGTACAACATATGTTGCAATACTCACTGTTCGAATACTTAGCATTCCAACACCCAATGTTCCAAAACTACATGTTACAACACCTAGTCCTCAAACACCCAATGTTTCAACGCTTAAAGTTTCAACACTCGGTGTTCCAATACTCAGTTTTCTAACACGCAGTGTTCCAAACTCCACTGGTCCAACACTATGTGTTCCAACACCAACTATTCCAATATCCGATATTCCAACAAACAATATTCTAACACTTAGTGTTCCAATATCCAGAGTTCCACCACAAAGTGTTTTAGAACCCATTGTTCGAACACCCAAAATTTCAAAAAAAAAAAATACGAACACATGGTGTTCAAATACCCAATGTTGCAATTCACAGTGCTCAGGTATGCATTACTCTACAAACCATTGATCTCATTATTCTCTGATAATGTTGGATAGTAATAATTTATTTGGTAGATACGTGGCATTGTGAGAGATGAACCATCAGTGGATAAAGTCTCATGAAAGGGTCCAACTGTAAAGTGTATAATACAGTATGCGGCCATACGCACTCGTCTCCTTAGACGGTAATTAATGTTATTGACAGTACATGTACTCACCTAGTTGTGTTTGCGGGGTTGAGCTCGGGCTCTGGTCCCACCTCTCAACTGTCAATCAACTGGTGTACAGATTCCTGAGCCTATTGAACTCTATCATATCTACATTTGAAACTGTGTATGGAGTCTGCCTCCACCACAACACTACTTAATGCATTCCATTTGTTAACTACCCTGACACTGAAAAAATTCTTTCTAATGTCTCTGTGGCTCATCTGGGTACTAAGTTTCCGCCTGTATCCCCTTGTTCGAGTTCCACCCGCACTAAAGAGTTTGTCTTTGTCCACCCTGTCAATTCCCCTGAGAATTTTGTAGGTCGTTATCATGTCTCCCCTTACTCTTCTGTTTTCCAGGGTTGTGAGGTTCAGCTCCCTTAGCCTTTCCTCGTAACTCATTCCCCTCAGTTCCGGGACCAGTCTGGTGGCATATCTGCCAATGTGTATGCACCTCTATGCAAACCGCCACATTTACTACGCGGACCTCTGCATTTGTTGTTGTTGTTGTTGTTGTTGATTTAGGGGCGACGACGATCGTGGGATCGGATGTGCCCCGGCGTACCCGTTAAGGGTGAATCGCGAAGCCAGGAAAGATGAAACGCCAAGCCAAAACGTAAAACGAGTGACGCCAATCACTAGAAACTAAGATGCCATACGGCAAATAAACGCACAGACGGGCAGATGATTGGGTAGTCCCAGGAGTCCCTCAGGGTGACAAGCACCGGCTCCGCCCCACACAGAGAACACGAGGTAGCAAAACCAAAACTCGGCCCCCAACTAAAACGCAAAAAGTTATCCAGTGTCCTCCAGCAGAGCAGAAGCCGGCCGCCCACAACAGCTGAGGGCACATCAAGAACCCACCAATTCCCGCCAACCCCCGGCCTAGCCGGCCCCCGAACACCGTCACTCCGCCGGGAGAACCAGCCAGAACACGCCAAAAAAAATTCTATCAACAATCCCGTGACCCAAAGCGATATGTGCGCCAGGCGTTGTACAATCGGACCGTTGAAGAGGGATGCCAAACGGCAGTAGCAAAGCCAAAACGCAAAAACAGGACGTGACCCGGCGGCTCCCAGGCGGAGGTGTCCAGACGTCCGCTCGGCATCAAGGTTGAACCAGGGGGCCGGATTCAGGAAGGTACTTATGAAGGTTTTTCCTCTTAGCTAAGAACGTTTTCCTTCTTAGCGCCTTCGTGGCGGCTACGTCGGTATTCAAGTAGCTACACTAAGTGGAAAAACCTTCGTAAGTTCATTCCGGGATCTAAGTGTGGTTTCGACCACTCGTAGCTTTACGTAAACTGGATATAACTCAATTTTTCTCTACTACATAACACTGGGATCGATTTTAAGATTTTGAAACATAAACAAAAGATTATAAAAATTGAATCTAGTGAAGAGGAGTCCTTTGTGTTAGTTATATATGCATTCTCTGCTTGAAACTTAAAGTAAATATGTCTTTTATGATAGTAGAATTAGTTTTATAATAGCAAGATATTATACCCATAGTTATTAAGTAAATAAACACTGGTGAACATGAAATATGAGAGAAGGTGATGAGCCCTGCCTGATGGGATCATTTACTATCACCAAATGCCCCTGTTCATCTAGTAGTAAGGGTGTACCTTACCTATACATACCCTTTCTAATTTATTTAGTTTGGTTTTATTTTGAAATTAAATCTGGGTGAGACATAAAATAAAAATATGCTGCACAAATGATGTTAGGTAAGGAAAAGGGTAAAAATGTCAAAAACTTTATTCATTGAATACTTAAAGATATAATTATGACTATATAGACTATTAAAAAAGAGAGAGGGAAGTAGGGGGTCCAAGACCTCTTCCTGTTATACAATATGGGTGTGGAACAAGTAATTATCAAAAGAAGGCACCATGCCGGGAAGGCTATGTAGCAGTAAGGCAGTGAGGTGAGGCAGCTACTTGTTTGAGAAATGCTTATTTTATTTACCTTATAAGCTGAGGCAACTTATTTTATTTGAGGAATACTCAGCTGATTCCTCTACATTTAGCATGGAACAAATTTGTGTCCAAGACCTCTTCCTGTTACACAATTTGGCTGTGTGTAACCAAACTAGAAGTGCTCTACAAATCAAGGGACCCAACATTATGTTATCATTATAAACTGATAATGTTAACATTATATCAACATTATCAAGGGAACCAAGGGATCCAACATTATGTTTGTAAATCACCTGTATGCACTTTTCCTGAATAAAATTTATTTATTATTTATTTTTTAATCAGTAAGTATTAAAAGAAGGCACCAAGCTGGGAAGGCTATGTAGCACCATTGTGTAACAATAAACCAAATTTTTTTTAACAAATAATGCACCTGTATGGTAAAACAAATCCTGTCAGCTGTAAAAATATTGATGCAGTTATTTAAATGAAAAATATAATGAAAGAAATATTACTGGTTTATTTTGTCGGGGTGTTCACGGTTCGTGGGTTAAAGCAACGGTAGACTTGATCTCCTCTCGAGGTGGTTGCTCTGACAATAACCCTTACTCTCCGTCGTTCTACGGGTCTTCCCTCGATCCTCTATGCGCCACTGCACGCCCAGGAGAGTACCCCAGTCGATCTCACAACCGGCCTTACGTTGAAAGATGAGTGGAGACACAGATTGTTCCCTCAAACTGTGGCCCGCCCCGGCACAGAACTATCACACAGCCTTCAAGGTCGCCAACTGGTGTTTTTAGGTGTCCAGTAACACTGCAGTGGTGAGGTGTAATTGTGGTAATTGTGGTAAGAGCAATTTCGACTAGTTTGGTCTCAGGCAAGTAATTACTTCTGTCACTCTGTTATTTCCGTTTGGCAGTCACAAGATAAATGGAGGGGATGATATCAAACACCAAAGATTTTGGTATTTTACTTAAAAAAACAACGAGAAACATGTGCATCAATATACATATCAGGATCAATGTATAACAACTGCTCACTCCGCAGCAAATAATCTGAAACGCACCGATATAGCAACACCTGGCAGTGCCACGCGTCACCTGTCAGATATCAGCTGATCGGGGCCCTGGCGACCGTGAGAAAGACTAGTACTTGTTTTCTAATTCTGTCACGATCCCCGTTAATTTAACTTTTCGCAAAACACTGTATTTAACATTCACATGACATACTTATGATTCCACTGGGTTGCGATACACCACTTCACTGGTCTCACCATTAATATCTTATTCTCACTGCAAGTGATTTTCACCGTGCCAAAAGATACACTATTCTTAATAATATTTACTGTGAATGCGCTCACTTGATCGCTGCACTGTTCTATAAATCTATACTTCCTCTTAAAGAGATATCACTGGCAATCACTTCATGTATATGAGATTATTCAGTACACAGGCATGTCATAAATAAATCATTAACCAAATCACAGGCATATATATATATATATATATATATATATATATATATATATATATATATATATATATATATATATATATATATATATATATATATATATATAAATCATGGAGATCAATACACAGGCATTTATATCAATAAATCATGGAGATCAATACATAGGCATTTATATAAAGTCTGGGCTCATGGCCTAACACCAATATCTGGTTTACTACTAATATATATAATGATAATCACAGGAAATGAATTATAGTCACAGTAAATTCCTTAATGAATCCTGGTGCTTGGACACACCCACACATAGATATATATGCAAACTGATACTGTGAGCACTCTGGGTAGCCTCACCACACACTGTGCTCTCTGTGACTTAGACTCAGGTGAGACTTGCTCACAACATATAAAATATTCTGACAAGTATCTATATAGCTAACTAAAGGGGAAATGGGAGGGTAACTGTAAACACCTACTTTACCTATCCTAGGATGACAGTTGGGTTGTAGCTCCTGGTCCAGGCTCTCGTCTCGTACACCCTCCAGAAACACAAGCCAACGCCTTAGGATTTTCGCGTCTCGCCGCTTTCTGTACACTGCAGGTCCGTGCTTCCCCTACAGTACGTCGCTGGGTTGAAGTCGGTCTCCTGGCCGTCAACTTTCCTCCCAACTACGGCAGCCAGCCTACGTCTCGGCGGTCGTCGCACGTTTCCCAAATAGTCCCTTGTCACTGTACTCCCAGAGGAACTGCCTCTCACCACTACGAAGTCACTGTGAAGTTATCAGCTGTCCCAGACGATACTGCTTAAGCTCCACACGCACAGCACCCGACTTCAGAGCACTTGAAGCTCACTACACTGTCAATTCCCTCGTTGTCTAGGCATGTCACTAGATATTTGGGAAGACTTCTCGACGTGCTTGCATCTAACTGTTGACTCGTTGGGTTCCACGAAGGTGGGGTTACTGTCAAACTTGACAGGATCGTCGATCACACGTTCAACCAAGTTGACAAGGTGGTCAACTCGATTCACTCACGGTGGATTGGCCCGGCCACTAAGCTGTCTCTTATACTGGTGGACTGCCAAGGACGTCACACGCGACGATGCCTGGCCCACTTCTTGCAACGCACCTGTTCCGGAGCACTTGTTGCTCAATATTCTGTCAATTCCTTATCTGAGCCACATCTGGGTTGCATGAAGACCTCACAGAGTGCGCGCTAACAACTGGAGACGCTTACATCCACCGGAGCTCGGTAATCCGTCACTCAAACTGGATGACCGGTCGCACGTCCTGCCTCTCGGACGCGTCGTGTGAGACTGATAGCGCGAAGGCGCTGCCACGGCTGGACCCCCTTGCCTATGTGACGTCACATTTTCCAAAGTCGATTTTCATTGGCTCCCAGTGCCACGTCGCTGACGGTGACCAATCGGGCGACACTGACGTCACACAGTTTTGGCGGGAGAACAGACTCGCCAGCGCCATTTTGGCTCCCTAAAGGGCTTATCCCACAGGCCAAAATATTCTTCTTTCACGAATTTCTCGGCTCTTCGAGAATACTACTCTCTCCCACGTATGTTCAACTGATGCCTGCAACGTAGAGAACGCTCGGGAATAGTGGACATGACTCTTACAGCAGGCGTGGGAGAATTAGAAGGGGGGGGGGGAACACCGTCACATACAAAACTAGCTATAAGTTTATCTAATACTCCCATCTCACAGGATGGTTAGACATACTGTACATGAATCAATTTAGAAAATACCAGCCTCAATACAAAAAATAAATAAACTCTGACTAAACAACTCTTCTAAATTTTCACAAGAGGTAAGCACTGAATCATGGAAACATTATATTATAATTACTCTTACCAGTTTCTACAAGACTACTCTCAAACAATGTATCTTTAAACATGTTTAGGTTTACACAGCAATGTGCTGCTTCCCTATTCTGTATAAAGGACCACACAGTGTAGATCAAAAACCAGCTACAAGCTCATCCAACATCCTCACCTCACAGGATGGCCAGTCATACATGGAATTAGGAGAGAACAAAATACTTAATGCTGATCTATTAGCCTCCACTGGCAAAATCTGGGTGCAGAACAAGAATATCTTCCAATATTCCTGAGTGTATGAAGTAATTACAGAGCTCAAAATACCTCATACCATTTGGTATGAAGTCACTGATAACAGGGCAATCACAGATATGGTGTTGGAGAGTATGTTCTCTCAAGTGGGACTGAAAACAGATGTTTTTTCCACCAAGAGGGCTATAAACCCATGGAACCGCCTACCCGCTGAAGCCAAATTCCAGCTCAAAAATATCATTAAAACAATTGGCGCCCAGGAGAGTAACAAGCCGCCGGCTTTCTGTCCTTTTCGAGGCCACTACATAGTTTGCCCTTAGGTAAATTCAGTAAATATATACAATAATTGTCAGCGCATCTTCCGAGCAACAAGGACAGCTACACAGTATCTCTTAGAATTACGTAGGTAAACAACAAATGTAACATATTTGTTTACTACAATGTCGGTGCTGGCTGTAGAAGTTGAATAAACATTGTTTTACTTCGAAATATACTAATTTTATAAGAAAATTCGACGTAAATAGGAGGCAGTAGAGCTCCGATAAGCCAGCGCTAAATCTTCAATATGAAGAATGTTGCTGCTCTCTGATTGGCCAAACGAAACACAGTAGTGACCTCTATCGGCACGCAGGTGAACCAACAAATTTCTTCCTAAGTGTACCTTATTGAATTGCACCTAAGCATCTTCTTAGGGCACACTTAGGAACCTTCGTAGCAAACCCACTTACGAAGAAATACATGGAGCTTCCTGAATCTAGGTCCTGGAGTCCGACCTCCGCATTTATCTCCGGACCTCCGCATTTACCACGCGTCGGTTAGTTTCCGACGGCTGATGAGGCTCAGAATAAACACTACGTTTATACTAATTTGTTTAAAGAAGTTCACTATACTCCTGAGATCTTCTATGATCTCGGTTGATGTACGTGAGGGATGTATATTATTACTTCCCAGATAAATTGTAGTGATATAATGATGCAAGTTAAGTGTTGCTGTTAATGTAGAATAACTATAAAAATTACGAGCCGTGGCTCCTGGAGATCTGAATACGCGTATCTCTGTTTGAGGTACAGTAATATTATATCGGCGGACCTGACAATGCCCCACAATAGCTACTTTCAACATCCAGCCCATCCTCCTGTTTTGGCAGTACTAATAGGAAGGGTGAGGACCATAGTACATGTACCGACGTGTAACGCATTTACAAAGTAGAAATAGGTACTATTGAATTTGGACAAACCGGAAGACGATTTCTATTTATGTTGCAAAGACAAACTAAACTCACCTATCCTAACATTCCTAAGCCTAATACATGTTATCTGAGGCCTAATATAGTACATATGTGTGCCATACTAGGCCTAGGAATATTACAATTTGTTTTTGACTTCATTTTTTTTGCTTAGTACGTCAATGATTATACTATGGTGCACGTAGTTACAAAAAGTATTAATTAAACTAGAGGATTGGTTGCAACATCAGGTTGTTTGTTGGATTTATTTTCAGCATTACTAGCCTTGTGCTCTGAGATTTATTTGTGGAAATTTTAGGGAGGCTTTTTTAAAGTTTGAATTATTCGTAAGTCGTCTAGTTTCGGGTAAAATAAATTAATAGGATGATTTAAAGGATCATTAATCGATCCATCTAGGTTCGTAGGACTATAGGAATGTTGATAATATATGCGGAAGGAATCTTTTTTTATTTTAATTTATTATAAAGTTATTTAAATTTAATTGTGACCTGCAAATCACTTGTAAAGGAGTGGACTGTATTTTGATCATTCACCTCATAAATATATCCCACAAATTTGGGGGGGCGGGTTTAAAATCGTAGTACGTTAGGCTTGAGCAAGTTAATCTTTATTCAATATGATTTTGTTTATAATATTTATTTGTTAAACAATTGATTAAATTAATCTTGCTCTATCCTGGAGTAAATAAAAAGGTTGACAGCTTAGCTGTTCCAGTGATAAATTTATCATGGCTCAGGCGTCCACTGAGATGAAATACTCACCTAGTTGTACTCATCTAGTTGTGTTTGCGGAGGTTGAAGTTTAGCGCTTTGGTCCCGCCTCTCAAAAATCAATCACCTGGTATTCAGATTCTTGAGCCTACCGGGCTCTATTACATCTACATTTGAAACTGTGTATGGAGTCAGCCTCCACCTCTTCACTGCTTAATGCATTCCATTTGTTAACGGTGGACACGTGGGTGAAGGTGTCTCGCTGTGGTGCCACTACTGGAGTGTCGTATCGTCTTATCAGGAGTACACTTATGCCTGTCAACAAGATACAATATAATATGTGGCAAATTTAAAAGCAAGTAATTTATAGAAATTTATGCTGAACTCTTACTATTTTTTTAGATCGTCTATAACATATCCGGAACAATTATATAGCAATCTAATGGCCACTAAGTACCAGGAACCAGAAAATGCTACTTCCCAGGAGTCGACGGATCAGTTTATGCAGACATAAAGACACGATGATCACTCGCGAGGAGATGATAACTCATGATGACCAGCCGCTATGTCAGTTTGGTCTCTGGGCAAGATGGCTTCTCTCTCTTCCACAACGCATTTATTAACACTTGATTACTTAGTCTTCTAGGATATTATTATTAATAATTTGAGATTAATATTTATTTACTGATTAGTATTTAAGCTATGTGTAATAATTATGTAATAAGAAGAGTTAGTTTGAATAATTCACCTCCAAACTTTCCTGCATATGTGGCGTATGATATGTCACAGGGATTTCTCTACACAGGATAATTAGAAGACCTACTCATTATTCTCCCTTTTTAAAGTTATAATTAAGTATTTAAATAAAATTATAGTAATACAATAATGGAAGATGCATCTTCCTAGTGCAAATACAATTTAAATTATATGTGTAATATTTTATGTATATAGGTGGAGGAAATTTCACACAACAATTCAACTTCTTCAATTTCTTTCTTTATTATGCACCCCATACCCATCCCGTGGGCAGTGGTGAAAAGGATTACAGAGGCACATAATTGGTTCAGGAACTGAACCCTCTACGTTTAGCTATTGCAAATAACAATCTTTTGGCGCTCGCTACAAAACTATTAATGTTATATATACATGTACACATACTCATGCATACATGTACATATACATATGTATACATATATACATACACATACATATTTAATCACCCACACAAATACACACATCAATATTCTTTTGTGTCACAAGTGATTCAACAAGTGGCCCACAACAGTCACTATTCAAGGCACTTTACATCTATGGTGAGTCGCACAGTTACTAGTCTTGCTGCACACCCACCCAACTGGGCGGCAGCTTTACAGTCATGTGCATGCATTACTTACAGTAAGCAAATTTTGGATACTTCGCTAAGATTTCGGCCAGCACATCATTATGAATGAAGTACTTACACCATTCTTGGACACTATTGATGGTGTTATCTCTAAATTCCGCGATTTTTTCACATTCTATTATATAATGACGCAAAGTATGCGAATAGTTCTGCTGACAGAGTTTACACTTAGTCAAATCTACATCAGCAGATGTATCAAATTCCCAGAGGTACTTGTAGCCGAGCCTAAGCCTAGCAGTGGTAACATCTAGAAGTCTGCTAACCTTATTGGACGGCCTATAGACGTGCATAATAGAATAATGATAGATGGAGTAAATGGTGTGAATTTCACTTTGCCTCAAGTCTCCGAAATTTAGTTGATGTTCCCGGATTATTACTGCCCTCAGGCTGCTCAAAGGCAGTCCAAGATTGGTAATCAATTCCCTCTTTACGAGCAAAAGTCTTGGACATCTCATCAGTTCTACGTGCATTCGGAGACCAATATGGGAAGAAATCCACAAGAGACAAACTCTAACTCCAACATTGATTATTTCATTCTATCTGTGTCTAGCTTCAGAGATAAGCACGTCACAGTTATGCCTTGGGGAGCTGAGGACAGTCAAGGATGACAAGGAGTCACTTACAATTAGCGTGTCAACTTTCCCACAAGAGTGCTCCTCCTGCACCACCACACTCCAGCAGTCATCCATAGCAACTAACCAACGTTAAATTGTGAAATGAAATTATTGATTATAGAATACTCTTTCATTCATAGCTGTCAGGTAAACGCTGCGTTCTGGGCTAATTATCCCAAAGTAGAATATTTGTTTCTACACATTTTGTGTGTTGTGGAGACGATCAGCTACCAGATAATGCCTTATTGGGTCGCATAAACAAAGCCGTTCCGAGGAAAGAAATATCGGTATGAGACGCAGTTGGATTAGATTGATTAAAGGACAATAATCGTTGCACCTTAAACAAATCCTTACGATTCAGGCTGGGCTGAACAGCGGAAAGCAAACCCACATTTTTAGGGACAGATTGAAAACATTATAACTTACAATTTTAGTGGTGATATATATTGGTGTAACACTGTGCAGTAGTAATGACAATATTAGTACTAATAGCTACAACAGTAGTAGTAATAACAATAGTAGTAATGACTACAGTAGTAAGACTACAGTATAATGACTACAGTAGTAATGACTACAGTAGTAATGACTACAGTAGTAATGACTACAGTAGTAATAACTGCAGTAGTAATGATTACTGCAGTAGGATAGAGAGAGAGNCACAGAACAACTATAAACTGAACAGAGTTTAAATACCTGCATTGGGTGAGGTGACATGTTACACAATGGTTTGGGGTGAGGTGAGAACAAACACAGAACACGAACAATGGGTATAAGGGAAGAATAGATCTGTAACTGCAGAAGGCCTATTGCCCGTATTTCTTGATGTTTCTATATTGGAGCGGAGTCTTGAAGTGGGTAGAATATAGTAGTGCGTTAATTGGCTGTTGATTGCTGGTGTTGACTTCTTGATGTGTAGTGCCTCGCAGATGTCAAGCCGCCTGTTGTCGCAGTATCTATCAATGATTTCTGTGTTGTTTGTTAAGATTTCTCTGGTGATGGTTTGGTTGTGGGAAGAGATTATATGTTCCTTGATAGAGCCCTGTTGCTTATGCATCGTTAATCGCCTGGAAAGAGATGTTGTTGTCTTGCCTATATATTGAGTTCTTTGGGGCTTACAGTCCCAAGTGGGCATTTGAAGGCATAGACGACATTGGTCTCTTTCAAAGCGTTCTGCTTTGTGTCTGGAGAGTTCTCATGAGTAGGTTACTCATGAGTAACCTACTCATGAGAAACTCTCCAGACACAAAGCAGAACGCTTGAAAGAGACCAATGTCGTCTATGCCTTCAAATGCCCACTTGGGGACTGTAAGCCCCAAAGAACTCAATATATAGGCAAGACAACAACATCTCTTTCCAGGCGATTAACGATGCATAAGCAACAGGGCTCTATCAAGGAACATATAATCTCTTCCCACAACCAAACCATCACCAGAGAAATCTTAACAAACAACACAGAAATCATTGATAGATACAGCGACAACAGGCGGCTTGACATCTGCGAGGCACTCACATCAAGAAGTCAACACCAGCAATCAACAGCAATTAACGCACTACTATATTCTACCCACTTCAAGACTCCGCTCCATATAGAAACATCAAGAAATACGGGCCAATAGGCCTTCTGCAGTTACAGATCTATTCTTCCCTTATACCCATTGTTTCGTGTTCTGTGTTTGTTCTCACCTCACCCCAAACCAATATATATATATATATTATAATATAGATATATAATATATATATATAATATATATATATATATATAAACTAAAACTCCCCATCCCAGAAGAATTCAAACCCAGACAGCCAGGAGCACTATGCACCTTTGCGTACCTGGTACCTTAACCACTAGACCACACGACTGTTCAAAAATCTTGGTAGTCGTGAGATCAATTATCCAAGATCCGACGGTCCGATCGGACGTGAAGATGGTTACAGTGATGATGTCCTTGTGTGGTGAAAATGGTTACAGTAATGAAGGTCTTGAATAGTGTAGATATTTAGTGATGAAGGTACTGTGAACTGGTGATGGGTGACAGCCATGGGCTTGTGTAGTGTTGATGGTTACGGTGATGGAGGTTGTGTGTAAAAGATAGTTACAATGATGAAGGTTGTGTGTAGTGATGAGAGTTACAGTTATAAAGGTGATGTGTTGTGTAGATGTTCGCAGTAATGAAAGTTGAATTAGTGTCTATAGTTACAGTGATGAAGTCGTATGTAGTAATGATGCTTACAGTGACGAAGGTCGTGTGTAGTGAAGGTGGTTATAGTGATAAAGAGTGTTTAGTGAAGATGGTTAAGTAGATAAAAGTCGTGTGTAGTGAAGGTGGTTACAATGAAGAAGCATGTTTAGTGAAGGTGTTTATCGTGCTGAAGAGTGTTTAATGAAGATGATTACTATTATGGCGATAATGTGTAGTGGAGATGTGGCCTCCATCACTTGGGCAATGCTGGGTATACCACACCATCTAGATCTTAATAAATAGTTAAATTAGCTTAATTCATGCTAGCACGTTGTGGGCCCCTAAATTACCACTCCATGTTACTTAAAGGAGTGATGATTAAACAAAAGATACAACACGCAAACAGCCCTAGTGTTGTTACCTTGGCTAACACCACAACTACACAAGAAACCTAAGAAGGAATTACTCGTACCCGTATTTAATTCTGGGAAAGAGATATCGCATCACTAAGATACGAACTACAGGCTTATTCTCTCGCGTGTTGTCATGTGCTCATACCCAACTGAGCTACAAGTGACTCAATCTTCCCCCGTTACTCAGGTGTCCTCTCAATTAGTTCTCGTGTAATCCCTCTTCATTATTAAGCCAAAAGGACACCGCTTATCTCTCTCTCTTATAAAATCTCACAGGGGACGAGAAAGCACGAGTCTTCAAAACAAACATTTAATACAAAGAAATACAACAAATAAAATATTATACCTCGGGTGAAGCTCTCAACTCATCTCTTGGCAGAACTTCCTTCTGTCATTTACACGGCACTTCTCTCACCAATGCAATATCACTTAACACCTAAAACTGGAAAAGCCATGAAAGGTGCTGGACCTTTACCCCACACTCACAGGTGACATTTTCGCCAATCGCACACCTGCTCATGACACGTCACGGATTTGCTTTCTCCTCATTGGTCAATGAGGACGTCATCATCTTCTTCCTCCTTGAGAAAGTCTCTCGTCGTCGTCATGTTTCCTGTTCATCTGAAAGTTGCTGTGTGACAGACAAAATGCCTCAAACCAAGTCTCTCTTCTTACATACAACTTGGATTTACACTACACACTATGCTATATCTCCGGTTTCAGTCAACAGTATGCTTGAATCTGGAATAAATCTCATCCTAGACAGGATATAGGCCATGAGGCAATCGGGGCCATAACAATGCACAATAATAACAATATTAATTATAATGAAACAAATTGTTTTAAACTATCTCCTTACTTCATGTGGGATAAGATATTTTTTTTAACCTGAAGAACAGGTTAATAAACAAAAATATAATTGGACAGTGATAATTTCCATTCTTTGGTGGTCAGGTAAAAGGAAAACATGACGAGGATGTCAGCGGAGATGAGGGACCTGCCGACATCACTCAAGGACCGGGCAGTGTTCTGGACGGTTTACGTCATCCGCCACCGAGGGGCACCCGAGCTGAAGTCCCCGGCGGCACAGCTCTCTTGGGTCGAGTTCCTCATGCTCGACGTCCTGCTCCTCCTCCACCTGGCTCTCTTCCTTCTCGTCTTCGTCTTACGGCGGATCTTCAGGGTTGTGGCTGCTAAAATCTTCGGTAAAGACAGCGCCAAGATATAGAAGGAATAGGATTGCGTTCGCCGAGTCCTTTAAATGATCTTCAATTAATATCTTGGTAATGAAGGCAACAAATATTATGAACCAGGAATTGTAAATTTAGCTTGCACAGCCAGCACCTTCTGGATGACCATCGCTGCTGCCTAATGTCAATTTAAATAAAGGTAGCGGGTTGCTTGAATACTTTTAGTGTCCAAAGTATATCAAGGTCTTATTAAAACGTGATACAAGAAACATTTTTATTGAAAGTGTCACTTCGCATAAGATTCAATGGACTAACATGGAAATATTAAAAAAAAAAACATTACTTAGTAAATTCTTGTTAAGGTACACCTGAGGTAATAATTAATCTTTTGAATTTGTTAATAATAATTTATTGTAATGGTTCAAGGCTGTCACCTTCTAATGTACACACAGCTATATTGAGGTTATCTTGAGATTATTTCGGGGCGTAGTGTCCCCGCGGTTCGGTCCTCGACCAGGCCTCCACCCCCAGGAAGCAGCCAGTAGCAGCTGTCTAACTCCCAGGTACCTATTTACTGCTAGGTAACAGGGGCATTAGGGTCAAAGAAACATTTTGCCCATTTGTCTCCGCCTCCACCGGGGATCGAACCCGGAACCGCAGGACAACGAATCCGAAGCGCTGTCCACCAAGCTGTCAGGCGCCCTCAATAACTCCAATACTCCAATATAACATCAGCTCACAATAAACATGATTCAAATGTGATATACCGTTCAATAAATACTTTATATATTTGTGTTTATAAAACTCTCTATAACAAAGTTTAATATATTTCCTATATTTTATGTAGATAAATAATATAAATCAACAGACTGCTGCTACAAGTTGGAACACTAGGTGTTGGGGTGTTTGAACCAATTTGAACATTGTGTGTTGGAACATTGGGTTTTGGAACACTGGGTGTTGGAACGTTGGGTATTGAAACACTGAATGGTAGACCACTGGGTGTTAGAACATTAGGTGTTGGAACACTGGGTGTTTTAACGTTGGGTATTGGAACACTGAGTGTTGGACCACTGGGTGTTGGATCATTGGGTCTTGGAACACTGGGTGTTGAAACATGGAGTGTTGGACCACTGGGTGTTGAAACCATGAATGTCAGAACATTGCATGTTGCAATTTTGGGTGTTGAAACATTAGGTATTGGAACATTGATCATGGGAATAGTTGGGTTTGGAGCATTGGGTTTTAAAACACTGATTTTTGGAACACTCGGTATTCGATCACTGGGTATTGAAATAATAAGTGTTGGATCTTTGTGTGTTGGAACACTGAGTGCTGGAACACGTGGTGTTAGAATACTGAGTGTTGGAAAACTGGGTTTTGGAACAATGAATGTTAGAACATTGAGTGTTGGAACACTGGGTGTTGAAGTATTGGGTGTTAAAACATTGCATGTTAGTATCATGAATATTGGAACAGTGAGTGTTGAAACATTTGGTGTTGAAACACTGGGTCTTGGAGCATAGGGTGATGGAGCACTAAGTGATGGAACACTGGGTGTTGGAACACTGGGTGTTGGAACACTGGGTGTTGGAACACTGGGTGTTGGAGCACAAAGTGTTGAAACACTGGACGTTGGAACACTGGGTGATGGAGCACTAAGTGTTGAAACACTGGATGTTGGAACACTGGGTGTTGGAGCACTAGTTGAAACACTGGGTGATGGAACACTGGGTGTTGGAACACTGGATGTTGGAACACTGGGTGATGGAGCACTAAGTGTTGAAACACTGGATATTGGAACACTGGGTGTTGGAGCACTAGTTGAAACACTGGGTGATGGAACACTGGGTGATGGAACACTGGATGATGGAGCACTAAGTGTTGAAACACTGGATGTTGGAACACTGGGTGTTGGAGCACTAAGTGTTGAAACACTGGATGTTGGAACACTGGGTGTTGGAGCACTAGTTGAAACACTGGGTGTTGGAACACTGGGTGATGGAACACTGGTTGATGGAGCACTAAGTGTTTAAACACTGGATGTTGGAACACAGGGTGTTGGAGCACTAAGTGTTGAAACACTGGATGTTGGAACACTGGGTGTTGGAGCACTAAGTGTTGAAACACTGGATGTTGGAACACTGGGTGTTGGAGCACTAGTTGAAACACTAGGTGTTGGAACACTGGGTGATGGAAAACTGGGTGATGGAACACTGGGTGTTGGAACACTGGGTGTTGAAACACTGGGTGTTGGAACACTGGATGTTGGAACACTGGGTGATGGAAAACTGGGTGATGGAACACTGGGTGTTGGAACACTGGGTGTTGAAACACTGGGTGTTGGAACACTGGATGTTGGAACACTGGGTGTTGGAGCACTAAGTGTTGAAACACTGGATGTTGGAACACTGGGTGTTGGAGCAGTAAGTGTTGAAACACTGGATGTTGGAACACAGGGTGTTGGAGCACTAGTTGAAACACTGGGTGTTGGAACACTGGGTGATGGAACACTGGGTGATGGAACACTGGGTGTTGGAACACTGGGTGTTGGAACACTGGGTGATGGAGCACTAAGTGTTGAAACACTGGGTGTTGGAACACTGGGTGTTGGAGCACTAAGTGTTGAAACACTGGGTGTTGGATCACTGGGTGTTGGAGCAGTAAGTGTTGAAACACTGGATGTTGGAACACTGGGTGTTGGAGCACTAGTTGAAACACTGGGTGTTGGAACACTGGGTGATGGAACACTGGGTGATGGAACACTGGGTGTTGGAACACTGGGTGTTGGAACACTGGGTGATGGAGCACTAAGTGTTGAAACACTGGGTGTTGGAACACTGGGTGTTGGAGCACTAAGTGTTGAAACACTGGGTGTTGGATCACTGGGTGTTGGAGCACTAAGTGATGAATCACTGGGTGATGGAACACTGGGTGATGGAACATTAAGTGATGGAACACTGGATGTTGGAACACTGGATGTTGGAACACTGGGTGATGGAGCACTGGGTGTTGGAACATTGGATGTTGGAACACTGGGTGATGGAACACTGGGTGTTGGAACACTGGGTGTTGAAACACTGGGTGTTGGAACACTGGATGTTGGAACACTGGATGATGGAACACTGGATGTTGGAACACTGGGTGATGGAGCACTGGGTGTTGGAACACTGGATGTTGGAACACTGGGTGATAGAACACTGGGTGTTGGAACACTGGGTGTTGGAACACTGGGTGTTGGAACACTGGGTGTTGGAACACTGGGTGTTGGAACACTGGGTGTTGGAACACTGGGTGTTGGAACACTGGGTGATGGAGCACTAAGTGTTGAAACACTGGGTGTTGGAACACTGGGTGTTGGAGCACTAAGTGATGGAACACTGGATGTTGGAACACAGGGTGTTGGAACACTGGGTGTTGGAGCACTAAGTGTTGAAATACAGGGTGTTGGAACACTGGGTGTTGGAGCACTAAGTGATGGAACACTGGATGTTGGAACACTGGGTGTTGGAACACTGGGTGTTGGAGCACTAAGTGTTGAAACACTGGGTGTTGGAACACTGGGTGTTGGAGCACTAAGTGATGGAACACTGGGTGTTGGAACACTGGGTGTTGGAAAACTGGGTGTTGGAACACTGGGTGATGGAGCACTAAGTGTTGAAACACTGGGTGTTGGAACACTGGGTGTTGGAGCACTAAGTGTTGAAACACTGGGTGTTGGATCACTGGGTGTTGGAGCACTAAGTGATGGAACACTGGGTGATGGAACACTGGGTGATGGAACACTAAGTGATGGAACACTGGATGTTGGAACACTGGGTGTTGGAACACTGGGTGATGGAACACTGGGTGTTGGGACACTGGGTGTTGGAATACTGGGTGTTGGAACACTGGGTGATGGAACACTGGGTGTTAGAACACTGGGTGTTGGAACACTGGGTGTTGGAATACTGGGTGTTGGAACACTGGGTGATGGAACACTGGGTGTTGGGACACTGGGTGTTGGAACACTGGGTGTTGGAACACTGGGTAATGGAACACTGGGTGTTGGGACACTGGGTGATGGAACACTGGGTGTTGGAACACTGGGTGATAGAACACTGGGTGTTGGAATACTGGGTGTTGGAACACTGGGTGATGGAACACTGGGTGATGGAACACTGGGTGTTGGAACACTGGGTGTTGGAACACTGGGTGTTGGAACACTGGGTGATGGAACACTGGGTGTTGGAACACTGGGTGATGATACACTGGGTGTTGGAACACTGGGTGTTGGAACACTGGGTGTTGGAACACTGGGTGTTGGAATACTGGGTGTTGGAACACTGGGTGTTGGAACACTGGGTGTTGGAACACTGGGTGTTGGAACACTGGGTGATGGAACACTGGGTGTTGGAACACTGCGTGTTGGAACACTGGGTGATGGAACACTGGGTGATGGAACACTGGGTGTTGGAACACTGGGTGTTGGAACACTGGGTGTTGGACTCAGTGATGGAACACTGGGTGATGGAACACTGGGTGATGGAACACTGGGTGATGGAACACTGGGTGATGGAACACTGGGTGATGGAACACTGGGTGTTGGAACACTGGGTGATGGAACACTGGGTGATGGAACACTGGGTGTTGGAACACTGGGTGATGGAACACTGGGTGTTGGAACACTGGGTGATGGAACACTGGGTGATGGAACACTGGGTGTTGGAACACTGGGTGATGGAACACTGGGTGTTGGAACACTGGGTGTTGGAACACTGGGTGATGGAGCACTGAGTGTTGGAACACTGGGTGATGGAACACTGGGTGTTGGAACACTGGGTGATGAAACACTGGGTGTTGGAATACTGGGTGATGGAACACTGGGTGATGGAACACTGGGTGTTGGAACAATGGGTGTTGGAACACTGGGTGATGGAACACTGGGTGATGGAACACTGGGTGTTGGAAAACTGGGTGATGGAACACTGGGTGTTGGAACACTGGGTGATGGAACACTGGGTGTTGGAACACTGGGTGTTGGAACACTGGATGTTGGAACACTGGGTGATGGAACACTGGGTGATGGAACACTGGATGTTGGAACACTGGGTGATGGAACACTGGGTGATGGAACACTGGGTGTTGGAACACTGGGTGATGGAACACTGGGTGTTGGAACACTGGATGATGGAACACTCAGTGATGGAGCACTGGGTGATGGAACACTGGGTGATGGAGCACTGGGTGATGGAACACTGGGTGTTGGAACACTGGGTGTTGGAACACTGGGTGATGGAGCACTGGGTGATGGAACACTGGGTGATGGAACACTGGGTGTTGGAACACTGGGTGTTGGAACACTCAGTGATGGAACACTGGGTGATGGAGCACTGGGTGTTGGAACACTGGGTGTTGGAACACTTGGTGTTGGAACATTGGGTGATGGGACACTGGGTGTTGGAACACTGGGTGATGGAACACTGGGTGTTGGAACACTGGGTGATGGAACACTGGGTGATGGAACACTGGGTGTTGGAACACTGGGTGATGGAACACTGGGTGATGGAACACTGGGTGATGGAACACTGGGTGTTGGAACACTGGGTGTTGGAACACTGGGTGATGGAACACTGGGTGATGGAAAACTGGGTGATGGAACACTGGGTGATGGAGCACTGGGTGATGGAACACTGGGTGATGGAACTCTGGGTGATGGAACACTGGGTGTTGGAACACTGGGTGTTGGAGCACTAAGTGATGGAACACTGGGTGTTGGAACACTGGGTGTTGGAACACTGGGTGTTGGAGCACTAAGTGTTGAAACACTGGGTGTTGGAACACTGGGTGTTGGAGCACTAAGTGATGGAACACTGGGTGTTGGAACACTGGGTGTTGGAACACTGGGTGTTGGAACACTGGGTGATGGAGCACTAAGTGTTGAAACACTGGGTGTTGGAACACTGGGTGTTGGAGCACTAAGTGTTGAAACACTGGGTGTTGGATCACTGGGTGTTGGAGCACTAAGTGATGGAACACTGGGTGATGGAACACTGGGTGATGGAACACTAAGTGATGGAACACTGGATGTTGGAACACTGGGTGTTGGAACACTGGGTGATGGAACACTGGGTGTTGGGACACTGGGTGTTGGAACACTGGGTGTTGGAACACTGGGTGATGGAACACTGGGTGTTGGAACACTGGGTGTTGGAACACTGGGTGTTGGAACACTGGGTGTTGGAACACTGGGTGATGGAACACTGGGTGTTGGGACACTGGGTGTTGGAACACTGGGTGTTGGAACACTGGGTGTTGGAACACTGGGTAATGGAACACTGGGTGTTGGGACACTGGGTGATGGAACACTGGGTGTTGGAACACTGGGTGATAGAACACTGGGTGTTGGAACACTGGGTGTTGGAACACTGGGTGATGGAACACTGGGTGATGGAACACTGGGTGTTGGAACACTGGGTGTTGGAACACTGGGTGTTGGAACACTGGGTGATGGAACACTGGGTGTTGGAACACTGGGTGATGAACACTGGGTGTTGGAACACTGGGTGTTGGAACACTGGGTGTTGGAACACTGGGTGTTGGAATACTGGGTGTTGGAACACTGGGTGTTGGAACACTGGGTGTTGGAACACTGGGTGTTGGAACACTGGGTGATGGAACACTGGGTGTTGGAACACTGCGTGTTGGAACACTGGGTGATGGAACACTGGGTGATGGAACACTGGGTGTTGGAACACTGGGTGTTGGAACACTGGGTGTTGGACTCAGTGATGGAACACTGGGTGATGGAACACTGGGTGATGGAACACTGGGTGATGGAACACTGGGTGATGGAACACTGGGTGATGGAACACTGGGTGATGGAACACTGGGTGTTGGAACACTGGGTGATGGAACACTGGGTGATGGAACACTGGGTGTTGGAACACTGGGTGATGGAACACTGGGTGTTGGAACACTGGGTGATGGAACACTGGGTGATGGAACACTGGGTGTTGGAACACTGGGTGATGGAACACTGGGTGTTGGAACACTGGGTGTTGGAACACTGGGTGATGGAGCACTGAGTGTTGGAACACTGGGTGATGGAACACTGGGTGTTGGAACACTGGGTGATGAAACACTGGGTGTTGGAATACTGGGTGATGGAACACTGGGTGATGGAACACTGGGTGTTGGAACAATGGGTGTTGGAACACTGGGTGATGGAACACTGGGTGATGGAACACTGGGTGTTGGAAAACTGGGTGATGGAACACTGGGTGTTGGAACACTGGGTGATGGAACACTGGGTGTTGGAACACTGGGTGTTGGAACACTGGATGTTGGAACACTGGGTGATGGAACACTGGGTGATGGAACACTGGATGTTGGAACACTGGGTGATGGAACACTGGGTGATGGAACACTGGGTGTTGGAACACTGGGTGATGGAACACTGGGTGTTGGAACACTGGATGATGGAACACTCAGTGATGGAGCACTGGGTGATGGAACACTGGGTGATGGAGCACTGGGTGATGGAACACTGGGTGTTGGAACACTGGGTGTTGGAACACTGGGTGATGGAGCACTGGGTGATGGAACACTGGGTGATGGAACACTGGGTGTTGGAACACTGGGTGTTGGAACACTCAGTGATGGAACACTGGGTGATGGAGCACTGGGTGTTGGAACACTGGGTGTTGGAACACTTGGTGTTGGAACATTGGGTGATGGGACGCTGGGTGTTGGAACACTGGGTGATGGAACACTGGGTGTTGGAACACTGGGTGATGGAACACTGGGTGATGGAACACTGGGTGTTGGAACACTGGGTGATGGAACACTGGGTGATGGAACACTGGGTGATGGAACACTGGGTGTTGGAACACTGGGTGTTGGAACACTGGGTGATGGAACACTGGGTGATGGAAAACTGGGTGATGGAACACTGGGTGATGGAGCACTGGGTGATGGAACACTGGGTGATGGAACTCTGGGTGATGGAACACTGGGTGTTGGAACACTGGGTGATGGAACACTGGGTGATGGAACACTGGGTGTTGGAACACTTGGTGTTGGAACACTGGGTGTTGGAACACTGGGTGTTGGAACACTGGGTGTTGGAACACTGGGTGTTGGAACACTGGGTGTTGGAACACTGGGTGATGGAACACTGGGTGTTGGAACACTGCGTGTTGGAACACTGGGTGATGGAACACTGGGTGTTGGAACACTGCGTGTTGGAACACTGGGTGATGGAACACTGGGTGATGGAACACTGGGTGTTGGAACACTGGGTGATGAAACACTGGGTGATGGAACACTGGGTGATGGAACACTGGGTGTTGGAACACTGGGTGTTGGAACACTGGGTGTTGGAACACTGGGTGTTGGAACACTGGGTGATGGAACACTGGGTGATGGAACACTGGGTGATGGAGCACTGGGTGATGGAACACTGGGTGATGGAACACTGGGTGATGGAACACTGGGTGTTGGAACACTGGGTGATGGAACACTGGGTGTTGGAACACTTGGTGTTGGAACACTGGGTGTTGGAACACTGGGTGTTGGAACACTGGGTGTTGGAACACTGGGTGTTGGAACACTGGGTGTTGGAACACTGGGTGATGGAACACTGGGTGTTGGAACACTGCGTGTTGGAACACTGGGTGATGGAACACTGGGTGTTGGAACACTGCGTGTTGGAACACTGGGTGATGGAACACTGGGTGATGGAACACTGGGTGTTGGAACACTGGGTGCTGGAACACTGGGTGTTGGACTCAGTGATTGAACACTGGGTGATGGAACACTGGGTGTTGGAACACTGGGTGATGGAACACTGGGTGATGGAACACTGGGTGATGGAACACTGGGTGATGGAACACTGGGTGATGGAACACTGGGTGTTGGAACACTGGGTGATGGAACACTGGGTGATGGAACACTGGGTGTTGGAACACTGGGTGATGGAACACTGGGTGATGGAACACTGGGTGTTGGAACACTGGGTGATGGAACACTGTCGGGAAACCGACACACTTATACACAAATAGTATAGTCTTCCCTTAACAGTATCCTCTTAAAATTAGAGAATGGGAGACTCCGTGACGTCATCGACGTCGCCGCAGTATTTACATTATTAAACCACTGTTCATACAACAGTTTAATGTCTAAATTGAATAAAAAAGTGTTCAATAAGACTGAATATAATTATTAACACCAAAATATAGCTTGATTCCCTTGTTAACGTAAATTTAACTTAGAAGTGGAACACAATATTGGAACAACAAGGGAGGCTGAGCGGCTCTTACAGACGCCACGCTCACACGAAAACAATAACAATGGGTGCTCGTGTGTTGTGATAATGGCCACATAGGATAGACCTACTCTGCCTTAAGAAACTGCCATAGCAACATCACTACTACAAATATGAGCACTCCAGTATCCGTCTTACCAAGTATTTGTTTATTATTCTAGTGCACTGATTAATATCCAAATGGTATTGGCGGTTATGATATATGAACAACACCAACACCATGTACGTGTACCCCATTTTTACAGCCCTCACATACCATGTTATACCTGTATTGATATGTTTAGGGAAATGTACTAACTCCTTGCATCCCAAACAGGTAAATTGTGACTTGGAACAGCAAGTAGCTGAGCAGTAGAACTATGCACATGTACCTAGCTGTTGCCAGCCTTGAAGGCCTCCACAGCCGCCATTGGCACCATGAGGCACAGGGCCACACCCACATAGATGCTACCATGACACAGCCTTAGTGGGCCCTTACTACAGGCTCAGATAAGGCCATTCTAGTTATTGTAGTAGTAGTATTCATAACTAGTAATAATTGTTGAAATAATAGTAGATTAGACCACCATATGTGGTATGACAAAATAATATAATTAAACTTAGGTAAACAATTTGCAGTTTAAGAAGGAGCCATTACAAAGTGGTTTAAGCTACAAATTGTCCCCCCCAATTTGTGTGAGATTAATTTCAGGCAGTTTTAACAAGTACATACAGTCCACTCAATTTCTTACCTACTAAGAAAAAATAAGATAAACTTTAATTTACTGAAGTCAATTAAATGAAGATATACTGCCTGGAGTTTTTACCATAAATTATGGTCCTTCGAACCGGATGATTATTACAGTTAACCAGTAGGTACATTGCATCTAGTTATAAAATCCTGATATACATTAGTAGTGCAATATTATAGCAGAAAGACATTGCTATATTTACATTTTCTAGCCTAACTTTTCAATCTCATAGCAAGCAGAACTTTCAACAAAGCACTATTATTGTTCTGAGGCCTGTGCCAAAGAACTATTGTGCCTTTTTCATTACAAGAGGTTGATAAGAGGCTACTTTACTTATAAGTTACTTATAAATGTTTTGTAATTTAAGTATAAACATTACTTTAATATTGCACCAATACATACTGCATACCACATTGTTTACAGCAAATTCTTGCACAAGGGTAGGACATTTTAGGCTGGTGTTGTACAGCAACCTAGTTTAATTTATTGTGCTAACCTGGTGTAAGGGTAAGAATTTTTTACACTTGTCTAGAGTTGAACATATATTACAACCTAGCAAGTACATATTTTTATGCAGTATTCATGACAACCCGAGTTGTGTTGTCAACCTGATATTCATACATATAATTATAGGTATAATTTAACTATAATCATTTCACCTTTGAGTGTTAACCTGTGTCTCTGTACCAACCAAGAGTGATAATGAAGGGCTAGCTTGCGGAATACCAGCATTGATACAGGCTTACCACTCAAATTATAGCGTGTATGATTATACAGTAGTATATATTTTAAATGATAAACAGCTCTAGTTCGGAAACTAGTTGCTTTATTAATTCAAGTGCCAAATAGTTAAAAGTCCATACGACTAGCGAGTACTTCCAAGATGTCTACACTCCAAAATGTAAAATTAACCCTTAGGGCCTTAAGGGGCATCTCACAAGGCAGATTAACAAATGTGAAGACATGAGTAATCAAACTCCAGTTAATTATGCAGCACTGGAAAACTATCTTAAGCTTACACGGAACAAATATGACCGTGTGTTGCAACAAATGAAACAGTATCAAGATTTACTGAACGTTTCTAGTATTGATGAAGATACGATGAACAACATTCTCCAAGAACACTCTGATTATGAAGATGCAATGTTTGTACAATTACAAATCTATGAAGATTTGATAGACGCCCATAAGGCCAATATAAATATTGCAGCTACAACTACCCAGAATCAGACAGCACCAGAAGTCAAATTACCATCACTCAGTCTCCCAACTTTTCTGGAACAGAGGACGAGAATTGGGACAATTTCTGGAGCAAATTTGTCGATTCTGTGGATTCTAATGTCAATGTACCAAAGACGACAAAGTTTACGTATTTACAGAGTGTCTTGAAGGATGAAGCCTTTCAGGTAGTCTGTAATCTGAATCACACAGATGACGATTATGACAATGCTGTACAACTACTGAAGGACAACTATGCGAAGCCTGAAAGGACTATCAGAATTTTAACCCAGAAGCTGTTAGATATTAAACATCCAAATAATACAGCAGTCTCACTCCAAGCCTTTAGATTGGAGCTTGAGTCTTTGCTTAAGGCACTTAAAAATAAAGTAAACTTGGATGAATCAGACTGGATAATCCAAGTCCATATGACTCGCAAATTACCCAGGGACATCCTGGATAAGTTGTTTGTGTTGTATGGAAAGTCATATCTGACAGTAACAGAGATTACAAAGGGGTTACAAACCATCATAGAACGAGAAAGAGTTATCCCAGATGAAAAGCGACATCTAAACCTTCGTCTACTACTAATAGTAAACAACAGAGTACAAACAGTACTCCAAACAAATCTAAAACAACTTCTCCCTCCCAAAGTGGAGACAAGGCAGTGTGGGCACATACGCAGTTGGTACCTCCAAACCTACAGGTAACGCGTCACCCAAATCGGTGACTCCTCAAGATACTGTTAACGTCTGGAGACCATGTCTGTTCTGTGAACAATCACATTCCATGTACAATTGCAGACGATACCCCGATCGTGCAACACGCATAAAACGACTCAAGGAGATACATAGATGTACCAAGTGTATAAGGGAACATCATCCCGACAGCTGCACATCAACAATACGCACCTGTTATAGGTGCCATAAGGGTCAACACCATACAGCACTTTGTGGGGATTCAAGTACAAAGTCTGCCAAACCACAGGAGGAGGAAGGAACTAACACCTCAGTACAGCTTTGTACTGTGCTACCTGACATAAGTGTTTTCTCAACAAGGTCTAAACATAAATCAGCTCTACCTACTGCACGATTGATCATTAGAAATGGAGAGAACAAAGCCACCGTACGTGGATTATTTGATCAAGGGTCCCAATTGACCTTTATATCCAAAGAGTTGGTAGATACCCTGAAACTTACACCTGTAGAGGAGACACGAATAAACATAGCAGGATTCCTGACTGACTCAGGAGCCCGAGTTTTCAAGGTAGTACAACCCAAAGTACGATTAGGAGGTTACGAACAAAATGTACAAGCTCTAGTAGTAGATAGATTCCCAACAGATCTATATGTATATGGTCTGGGGACAACAGCCAAATTCCTAGAAAAAAGGGAATTCATTTGGCTGATAAAATCACAACAGATAACCTTTCCAATATTGGAATCCTTATGGGATCAGATGTCTACCATAAGTTTATCAAAGGAAAGGAATACAAACACGGTATGAACGTGTTACCATCTGCAGGTGGCTATTTGCTAACAGGCCCTGTATTACGGCTAAACCAACCCGCACCTGTAGAACACCAACATGCCAACCCAGTAATGGTTGCATGACTAGGAGACCAGTCTCCACTGCAACTCAGAGACATGTCCGAGGAAGAGCTTGATCCCCCTGTACACAAGTTATGGGACCTGGCAACTCTCGGCATTGTCCCTGAACAACCTAGCCCAGATGATGACTGGACTTACAAACAATACCTGGACTCAGTTATATACAGAGATAATCAATACTGGGTCAGGCTACCATGGAAGCTGAATCACCCTCAGCTACCCGTCAACCATTTTATGGCACAAAACCAATTGAGGTCACAGGTGTTTCGCTTACAAAG
>WNGS01001312.1:41052881-41083720 GCA_020271785.1 Procambarus virginalis | reverse complement strand
CTAGAATTAGCAGTGAGGCGAATGTAAAAATCTAAGTATAACAGTCAGGACACCATAAGTGAACAACCTAACATAATGGAAACCCTAGCTGGAAATAACAGGCGGCAGAAAAAATTACATAGAGACTGGGAAAGCCTGATATGAATTTGGAGAAGAAAATAACCCCAGGCCAGAGGCCGAGCCGCCAAGGAATAAGGAGAAAGAATTTCCTAAATAACCCCAGGCCAGAGGCCGACTTAAGGTAGGGCTTACTAGTAGAAAGGCAGTAAAGTCAAAGTAGTAGCTGCGGACAGCGGAACAGATTGGGGACGGGCGCTGCACCCCCCCCCCACCCATCCCCAGTGAAACGGGAGGAAAGACGTACGGAACAACGACTGACGTAGCAGAACCGGGGAAACTGGCAGCCAGCAGAAAGGGGGAGGAGGGTGGGCGCTTCTTGAGTCGCGGACGGTGACGGGAGCGGAGTGAGAGAGAAACCTCCCATTCCGCGCTATTTATGCCACCCAGACTGTCCGCACCGCGCCTTGCGGAACGCGGTGCGCAATTGTCTTCCTTCCCCATCAGAAATTCCACCGCCTTTCGTTCAAAAGGCAGTGGCCATTTTCTGATCAGGGGAAGGAAGACACAAACAGTATGGGGCGTAAATTATTAATACAGTATAAATAATTCTGCAGAGTAAGACAGGCATCTAAGTAGGTCTTAACAAATGTACAACATAGCCGTGGCTAACTCAAAGTACACGAAACAACTTAAAATGTACACCCGCTGTAACATAAAAGTAATCTTGTAGCCTAGTAACAAACTCTGCAGAAAACTAATGGCCTATTGTCTAGAATTAGCAGTGAGGCGAATGTAACAAATCTAAGTATAACAGTCAGGACACCATAAGTGAACAACCTAACATAATGGAAACCCTAGCTGGAAATAAACAGGCGGCAGAAAATTACATTTTGACTGGGAAAGCCTGATATGAATTTGGAGAAGAAAATAACCCCAGGCCAGAGGCCGAGCCGCCAAGGAATAGGAGAAAGAATTTCCTAAATAACCCCAGGCCAGAGGCCGACTTAAGGTAGGGCTTACTAGTAGAAAGGCAGTAAAGTCAAAGTAGTAGCTGCGGACAGCGGAACAGATTGGGGACGGGCGCTGCACCCCCACCCCGCAGGGCCATGCAGAGTTTTCTTCCAAGCACAGAAACTTGTAAATATAAATACAAGATAATAGATAGATCGATAAATAAATAGACAACTTTCAATATTGCACCAAGTAATGGCGAGAGGAAAAAACTAGACAGTATACATTACATTTGAAATTAATAATGGATGAATGGTAATAAATTGGTGTATGTTTGTATGTATACCAGACAAAGTCCATTTAATGGCAGAATTTAGAGATTTTTGTGTAAAAACTTTTATATCTCATATTATTAATTATAACAGTAATCGAAAAAAAGTCATAGTTTGTATATACAAGAGATGAAACAGAGAGCCATGAGCTAGAGCGATGTGCTGAGTCCATAAGGAGGCGGAGCTTCCAGAAATACCTTCCTGTGATTGGCTGTTGCGGGGAATACCAACACTCTTTTATGAATAAATTTAAACTAAGAAATAGGTCCTTGTGCACAACAACAAGGTTGTTGTGAAAAAGAACAACAATTTCTGTTTTGCACCTGACAGAAATCTCCATCTAACTGAATAATTTACTCGAATAAGAGGGCAGAGCAGTGTATCATTATTTGTGTCAAGGCAACCCCCATAATAACGTCTCAAGTTAGGTAGCCAGCCCATTTTATATAACATCTGTTATATCCAGTAATATTTAATTATCACTTTATTAACACATTAAATAATTAACACTTCACTTTTTGGGTAAATTAAAGTTAAAACAGAATTCCATAAGCAGGACTAGTGTGCTGAACTAAGATGATTTACTAAATGGATGGCACCTATAGCTGATTCCTTCCTGTGATTGGCTGTTGTGTGAATGTCAACAAAGAATATCTACCAATGATATGCCATTTATTATGCACCCCATACCATCTTGTGGGCGGAGCTTGGAACCTCCTACCCGAGCACAACAACCCGCCTTATGGGTTGCTGTTTGGCTATTTATAGTGCGTTGGAAAAGCAACAGATGGCGTTAGTTGTATTTTGTGGGGTAATTTGTTATAAGTGTAATTTGATGTCAACAGATGGCGTAAGCTATATCTTATGGCCACTGTTGACCTGCCAGTTGATAGTGTTCTTATCTGCCGACAGATGGCATCAGCTGTGTTATTATTATTTTAATAATATTATTACATTAATGATAATGTATTATTATTACTTTAAATACTGATCTATACGTCTGATAGCTTATAATAAGGTTTTATACCATGCTGGTATTAGGTAACTAGAATTCTGCAATTACTTTTTTTTATCTACTGTTGAGGATATGTAAGACAAATGTAAGGTTTTGAGGCTAAGTAACGAAGATAGTTACAAGATACGAGCCAGATGATGTTGAGATTGCAAAAGGGATTATAATAGAACTTAAGTCAAAAAATCAATGCATAAATGTACGCAAATATGAGACTGGGATTTATTTCTCGAAAAGTTAGCAATAAAATACGCTTTCTAGTTCTTTATTTTTAAAATTAAGACCAGGGATTCTGTCTAACGAAGCTGCAAGCTAAAACACCGTTATCCTATAATGTTCATCTGTAGCTTGACCCTAAATACTCATATATTAAACGAATTTATTGTTAGTTCATTAGGAATCAACTTTTTGAAGGCAGAGTTTCCAACAAATACCTTCCTGTGATTGGCTGTTGCGGGGAATGCCAACGCTTATATGAATAAAATGCAAAATAAGAAATACGTCATTTTCTCAATAACCTTGTTGTTGTACAAAAGAACAACAATTTCTGTTTTATACAAGACAGAAATTTCCCTCTAACTGAATAATGTAGACCAATAAGAGGGCGGAGGCATTGTATCGCCGATATTATTTGCGTGAGGCAACCCCCCACTGATGACGTCACAAGTTAGGTAGCCTAGATAGCCCATGTTTCTGTAACACCCGTTACGTCCTGCAGTATTTAATTATCACTATATTAATACTTTAAATACTTAACATTTCACTTTTTAGGTAGATTAAAGTTGAAGCAGAATGTCATAAGCAAGGATGGTGTGCTGAATAAAGATGATTTATTAAGTGGATGGAGCTTTAGCTGATCCCTTCCTGTGATTGGCTGTTGTGTGAATGTCAACAAAGAATATCGACCAATGATATGCCATTTATTATGCACCCCATCCATCTTGTGGGCGGAGCTTGGAACCCCCTACCCGAGCACAACAACCCGCCTTATGGGTTGCTGTTTGGCTATTTATAGTGCGTTGGAAAAAAAACAGATGGCGTTAGTTGTATTTTGTGGGGTAATTTGTTATAAGTGTAATTTGATGTCAACAGATGGCGTAAGCTGTATCTTATGGCCACTGTTGACCAGCCAGTTGATAGTGTTCTCTTCTGCCGACAGATGGCATCAGCTGTGTTATTATTACTTCCGAATTCCCTTTAAACACTGATCTACAAATCCCTTGGCTTATGATAAGGTTTTATACCATTTATGATAAGTATTAGATAACTGGAGTTACGCAATTACTTTTATTTATCAACTGTTCAGGATAAAAAAAAAATATCATCATATCACGTCTCGTTAGGACGTACTGCTCTCGATTGATGAAGATTAAGCCACCCAAGAGGTGGCACGGGCATGAATAGCCCGTAAATGCTGCTCTCGTAATATTATTCAGAGGGGTGGGGGAACTGTCAAGTGAAAGCGCCAAGCCATTGCGATTATATAGCACTCGGAAGGGATCAGGATACGGATTTGGGATGGAACGGGGGAAAGGAATGGCGCCCAACCTCTTGGGCGGTCGGGGATTGAACGCGGACCTGTAGGAAACGAGACCGTCGCTCTACCGTCCAGCCCAAGTGGTTAAGCGTAATATTATTAAAACAACAATTTATGCATATAATAACAGCATTTCACACTAAAAATACTTGGATATATTGAAATTTTGTAGTGAATTCCAATCTAGGAATCTCCTATGACTAAACTGTACTTTTTAATTGTTTTTATGTACTTACTACTTATTATTAAATTATTAAGTACTTACTATAATAATTAAATAAATTATTTTATTTAATATTTAAATTAAATGATAAAATAATAGGTAATAATAAATCATTGTGTAGGGGGGACAGGCAGCCAGTAATTACCTAAGTGTAATTACCTAAGTGTAGTTACAGGATGAGAGCTACGCTCGTGGTGTCCCGTCTTCCCAGCACTCTTTGTCATATAACGCTTTGAAACTACTGACGGTCTTGGCCTCCACCACCTTCTCCCCTAACTTGTTCCAACCGTCTACCACTCTGTTTGCGAAAGTGAATTTTCTTATATTTCTTCGGCATCTGTGTTTAGCTAGTTTATATCTATGACCTCTTGTTCTTAAAGTTCCAGGTCTCAGGAAATCTTCCCTATCGATTTTATCAATTCCTGTTACTATTTTGTATGTAGTGATCATATCACCTCTTTTTCTTCTGTCTTCTAGTTTTGGCATATTTAATGCCTCTAACCTCTCCTCGTAGCTCTTGCCCTTCAGTTCTGGGAGCCACTTAGTAGCATGTCTTTGCACCTTTTCCAGTTTGCTGATGTGCTTGTTAAGATATGGACACCACACAATCGCTGCATATTCTAGCTTTGGCCTAACAAAAGTCGTGAACAATTTCTTTAGTATATCGCCATCCATGTATTTAAAAGCAATTCTGAAGTTAGAAAGCGTGGCATAGGCTCCTCGCACAATATTCTTTATGTGGTCCTCAGGTGATAGTTTTCTATCTAGAACCACCCCTAGATCTCTTTCTTTATCAGAATTCTTTAAAGATTTCTCACATAATATATAGGTTGTGTGGGGTCTATGTTCTCCTATTCCACATTCCATAACATGGCATTTATTAACATTAAATTCCATTTGCCAAGTGGTGCTCCATGTACTTATTTTGTCCAGGTCTTCTTGAAGGGCATGACAATCATCTAAGTTTCTTATCCTTCCTATTATCTTAGCATCATCAGCAAACATGTTCATATAATTCTGTATACCAACTGGTAGATCATTTATGTAGACAATAAACATCACTGGTGCAAGAACTGAACCCTGTGGTACTCCACTTGTGACATTTCTCCAGTCCGATACATTGCCTCTGATCACTGCCCTCATTTTTCTATCAGTCAGAAAATTTTTCATCCATGTTAGAAGCTTACCTGTCACCCCTCCAATATTTTCCAGTTTCCAGAACAACCTCTTATGTGGAACTCTGTCGAAAGCCTTTTTTAGGTCCAGATAGATGCAGTCAACCCAACCATCTCTTTCCTGTAATATCTCTGTTGCTCGATCATAGAAACTGAGTAAATTCGATACACAGGATCTTCCAGATCGAAAACCATACTGTCTGTCTGATATTATATCATTTCTCTCCAGGTGTTCTACCCATTTAGTTTTAATTATTTTTTCCAATATTTTGACTATTACACTTGTCAATGATACTGGTCTATAATTAAGGGGGTCTTCCCTGCTTCCACTTTTGTAGATTGGAACTATGTTAGCCTTTTTCCACACATCAGCTACAACTCCTGTAAACAGGGATGCCTGAAAAATCAGTTGAAGAGGAATGCTGAGCTCAGGTGCACATTCTCTCAGAACCCATGGTGAAACTCCATCTGGACCAACTGCTTTGTTCTTATTTAGCTCCTTGAGCATTTTTTCCACTTCGTCTCTAGACACCTCTATGTGCTCTATGTTGTTCTCTGGAATTCTTATTGTGTCTGGTTCCCTGAAGATTTCATTTTGTACAAACACACTTTGGAACTTTTCGTTTAATGTTTCACACATTTCCTTTTCATTTTCCGTGAATCTATTTCCCATTTTCAACCTCTGAATATTATCCTTTACCTGCAATTTGTTGTTTATGAATTTATAGAATAGACCTGGTTCTGTTTTACATTTGTCTGCAATCCCTTTTTCAAAATTTCTTTCTGCCTCTCTCCTCACTGCCGTGTAGTTGTTTCTCGCATCTTTGTATCGCTGGTATGTTTGGGGGTTTGGCCTCTTCCTGTATTGATTCCATTTTTGTGTCTTTTGGTCTCTGGCCCTCTCGCACTTTCTGTTGAACCAATCCTGTTTCCTAGTTCTGCTTCTCTGTTTTGGTATAAATTTTGTTGTGCTTTTATCATATATTTCACAAAACTTGACATACATCTCATTCACTTCCTTGCCTAGCAACAAGTCTGTCCAATTATACTCACTAAAAAAATTTCTAAGGTTGCCATAATGTCCTCTCCTAATGTCAGGTTTTTCAACTGCATCGACCGTCATATTTTCTTCCAGATTATAACGCATTGCATACTTTATTTCCAAAAAGACATGGTCACTTTTACCCAAGGGAGGAAGGTACTGAATGTCAAATATTTCTTCCTCCTTCCTGGTAAATATCAAATCTAGCATGGAGGGAACGTCCCCTTCCCTCATCCTCGTAGCTTGTTTAACATGTTGATACAAGAATGTTTCCAGGATGAGGTCTACAAATTTACAGGTCCAGAAATCTTCTGTTTTAGCTTCATATGCTTCCTAGTCTATGGATTTCAAGTTGAAGTCACCGACTATCAACAGTCGTGAACTATCGTTATCCGCTCTCGCTATGATCTCTCTCATTATTGTTATAAGACCTTCTCGTTTACTATCTAGCTCCTCCTTTGACCATGTGCTGCTTAGCGGTGGACTATATGCGTTTATGATCATTAGTTTATCATCCTCATGGCAGATCTCCAGTGCTATTATGTCAACTTCTTGTGGATTGGCAGTCATTATTTCGTTCACCTTTAGGTGTTCTTTCACCAGCACAGCAACGCCACCGCCTTTCCTAATTTTTCTGTCCCGTCTCCAAATTGAGTAGCCCCTTGGGAATATGACCTCATTTAAAATAACATCTTCAAGTTTTGTCTCCGTGAGTGCAACAATGTCTGGTGTCTGCAGCTGTATTACATCACTTAACTCCAGTATCTTTGATCTTACTCCATCTATGTTGGTGTATGCAATCTTCAGGAACTTGTTCCCCCTCTTCTTATTTTTCACTCCCCCTTTCTCTAATGATTTTGTTGGTTTGCCTTTATGTACCACTTTACTGGTCTGCCTACCCCTATCACTTTGTAGAAAAAAGAATTGATTTCTTCTTCATTCCTGCTCTCATCAGTGTTGAGATCATCACTGGCAGTGTTACATCATCACTGCTTACCAAAATCATAAGAAAAGCAAAACTTTCCTATTATGAGAATGTAATTCAGAAAAGCAAAAGGCAACATGAAAAACACATGGAAAGCCCTCTCTAACATTCTAGAACCGGAACTGAGGACACAGCAGGTGTTCCTGCTCTGAGTTGCCGCACTGAGGCACTGAAACAGGAAGCTTGCAGCTGTAGTTTCTGGTAATGTCAATGAGCCTAGAGCCAAATAATTTTAAGACCATGTGTTTCAGATGCTATGGGGACAAATGTGTACCGATGTTTCAGTTAATTGTCCCACAACTTGGCGGGAACGTTGGCGGAGGCACTGGCATTGGCACTGGTACTGCAGCAGAAAATTCGGGCTAATTTCGTCTCCACCCAACATTACATGGCCTATAGCTACTGCTCATCAAGATTTGCATGGAGATATCTAATATGCCATAACTCACAGTGAACTTCAACAGTAATCAACCGTAAATAACCAATTTCCATTGTGCCCGCTTACCTACGACCCTGCTGCCAGACATACACCATAGACTTACCCCACCTCAATTAACATTTACCACGTATCTATCTCTGTAAACATTACCACATATCTACCACTGTAAACATGTCAAAACATGGCAACAAGCAAGGTAGGGGTGCCTCTCGCTCATCCTCCTGAATTCCAAAAGACCTAAATGAAGCAATAGATTGCCACGGGCAGTCCCCGTAGCGTAGTGATAAGACGCTCGCCTGGTGCTTTGCGAGCGCTTTGTCCTAGGTTCGTATTCTGGCCGGGGAGGATTTACTGGGCCGTAGTGGCAAATCCTTATATAACTGTAGCCCCTGTTTAACCCAACAGTAAAATGGGTACCTGGTTGTTAAACGATTTGGGGGGTCGTGTTCCGAGGAACGTAGGATTAAGGACTTGCCCGAAACGTTATGCATGTTAGTGGCTGTACAAGAATGTAAGACCTCTTGTATATATATAAATTAAAAAAACAAAAGCAACACGGGTCGTCGCCAGTATTGGTAAAAACAACATGTAGCGCCACCCTCCCTCCCTCTCTGCCGCCGCCACTGACTCAACTCAAAACTCAGACTGTGGAATACACTCAATCTATGCTTCCCTGTGTAAATTTCAAACCCCTGCGGGATAACCAATGGCTGAAGAAACTACACAACCCACTACTCCAGCAATTTAAAGCAATTGAGGCCCTCCAGGCAACAGTCTCTCGACAACAACAAACCATGCATAAACCGCCTCCAGGAGCCTTCCTCGAACAACGATCCACAGCTTACAAGCTGCAACAAATTACACATTTGAACAGATAAACAAGATTAAGACCGACGGAACCCAACCAGGACAAAGTGACATCGTTCAAAAGCTGGAACAGCAAATAAATCTCCTCCAGATGCAACGGGCTGCCTTGAAGATGATTTAGAGCAACAACAGCTACATTTATTTATTTATATACAAGAAGGTACATTGGGTTTATGAGAGTACATATCATTGATGTTCTTGCATTCTTGTAAAGCCACTAACATGCATAGGGTTTTGGGCAGGTCCTTAATCTGAAAGAAAATTTTAAGTAGGTAATTTCTATTTTAATATAAAGTGGGTAATATATATATATATATATATATATATATATATATATATATATATATATATATATATATATATATATATATATATATATATATATATATATATATATATATATATTCAACTATAGAACACTTTCCCACCAGGAGACTCGAACCCTAGCCAGCACAGAAGCCTTCCAGCTCCAGGCATAACAGGTAACGAGCTGGAAGGCTTCTGTGCTGGCTAGGGTTCGAGTCTCCTGGTGGGAAAGTGTTCTATAGTTGAATAACTACTCTTGCGTGTTTAGGCAAGTTGGGCATAAGCATAGACACAGTGTCTTCCCATATTCAACAGGGACTTGATGAAAAAAACGTAAATTTGACCCCTCACTTGCTCTAGTGGTCTTGGGAGGTGGTGGTCTTTGGGGTGTTGAAATACCCCAGAATTACCATCTCTTTTAAGGCTCTGAGCGTGGTGTAGTGGGTTAATGTGTTACCTGTTATGCCTGGAGCTGGAAGGCTTCTGTGCTGGCTAGGGTTCGAGTCTCCTGGTGGGAAAGTGTTCTATAGTTGAATAACTACTCTTGCGTGTTTAGGCAAGTTGGGCATATATATATATATATATATATATATATATATATATATATATATATATATATATATATATATATTATCAGATATTTGTCTGATAATGCAATACTGTGTGGTATGTATTGATATGATATGAGTACGCGATCATGGTCAGGAGACAGTGTAGCCAGGGTGTAGGGCGAGGAGTGACGTGTGTATCTGGCCTCCACAACACCTGCTGCTCACTCGGTCTGGTTAGTATTGTTGAGAAGAATGTTGGTGTCTCACTAACAACTTGGTTTTGTTCACTTTATGGCACTGTCATTGTCGTGGTATCTCACTATTAATGACAATAGCCGTCCCCGTGGCGCGGTACGTGGGTAAGACCCGCTTCGCAAGCGGTTTGGCCTCGGTTTGTATCCTGGCCGGGGAGGATTGACTAGGCGCCACTCCTTAACTGTACGCCTCTATTCATCTAGCAGTGAATGGGTACCTGGTTCTTAAACGATTTGGCGGGTCGTATTCCACAAAAAATAGGATTAAGAATCTGCCCAAAACGCTATGCGTGCTAGTGGCTTGACAAGAATGTAATAGCTGAATCATCGTTGTAATTCAGCCATCATCACTGAATGAGTGGTAGTCTAAATCACTACTTCCTTGTCTGGTTGAGGACACTAGCTACAGTCTCTACAGGAATTCCGGGTTCGAATCCCGGGCGAGACAGAAATAGTTGGGCGCATTTCCTTTCACCTAATGCGTCTGTTCACCTAGCAGTAAGTCGGTGTCCAGGAGTTAGTCTTGTTGTGGGGTTGCGTCTTGGACGGGGGTCAGTAATTCGGCCTTTGGCAGGGGGGGGGAGACTTCGATATAAGCCTAATGTGTATGAATACATTCTGGCTGCACAATAAATTATTATTATAATCTATCTACTGTGCCTTTGCTTGTCTGTGTCTCTCTGTCTCTCCGTTTTTTGTCTCTTTCTATCTGTTCCTATGTCTGTCTATGTCTGTTTTTATGTCTGTCTCTGTCTTGGCCTCAGTCTCTGTCTTTCTCTTTCTCAGCCTTATAACAAATGAAATTGTCTAATGTGCGGGTGGTCGCTTGTGAGAGAAGCCTGGAGAGGCCTTTGTAGTATCTGACCTACAGAGATCTGGCCTACAGAGATCTGGCCTACAGAGATCTGGCCTACAGAGATCTGGCCTACAGAGATCTGGCCTACAGAGATCTGGCCAACAGAGATCTGACCTACAGAGATCTGGCCTACAGAGATCTGGCCTACAGAGATCTGGCCTACAGAGATATGGCCTACAGAGATCTGGCCTACAGAGATCTGGCCTACAGAGATCTGGCCTACAGAGATCTGGCCTACAGAGATATGGCCTACAGAGATCTGGCCTACAGAGATCTGGCCTACAGAGATCTGGCCTACAGAGATCTGGCCTACAGAGCTGAACCCTCAATGTCGCGCGAGGATTCTCTATATCAGTATACAACTACTTGAGTATATAAGGGGGGTGGGAACCAGGAGGTAAGCTCCGCCTATCAGAGATAGCCCCCGGCTATCTTATTACAGTATCACACTCAGACAGCGGGTTATCTGATGGAGAGACACAACCACCGGCTGCAGTTATCAGCTTGGCACAAGGCAAGGTCACCCGATATGACCTGACCTCGCCCATGCTGTGAACATTGGCCCCTCAAAAGGTGTTCTTTTATTAGCCAGGAGCTAGACCGCCAAGCCACACAATTTCCTGTTCGAACTCACTCTACACTTATAGAGAATTTATTAAATAAACACATTTGTGGTGTTACAGCAGGAAATTTTTGATAAATTTCCTGAGATCAGCGAATAATGGTGTATATTACTATAAGATTTTTTTTATTTTTGTTTTCAAAAGTTTGTTTTGAAAATATTTAGCTGTGTAGCCGGCGGACAGTGGCCAAAATGGTAAGACATTCTCTCTCTATAGAGAGAGAATGTGTTACTAAAGGGATACTTAGGCCATAGCTCTGGCCATAGCACTAATACATCAGGATAGAGTGATCCCAAGGCATAAAGTGGTGATCTCAAGGAAATAAAAACATTTAGACAATATCAGTCTTACCCAAATTATTTGAAAAACTAATGTACAAACAGATTAACTCCTACTTAGCAAAACATAATATACTTATGTCTTGCCAATATGCCATCAGACCGCAAAAAAGAGTTAACAACGCTCTGGTTAATATAGATGACTTGATACATGCAGGTCTTGAGAGAAATAAGAACCCCAAAGGTTCATTTGTTGATCTGCTTAAGGCTTTACATAGCGATAGCCACAGTGACCTTCTCCTACTGCAACACTATGGGGATCAGGCGTCACTCCATTCAATCCTTGCAATCTTACCTCCAGGCTCCAGTATGTGAGAGTGTCCGGTATGTGACAGGCTCCAGTATGTGAGAGTGTCCGGTATGTGACAGGCTCCAGTATGTGAGAGTGTCCGGTATGTGACAGGCTCCAGTATGTGAGAGTGTCCGGTATGTGACAGGCTCCAGTATGTGAGAGTGTCCAGTATGTTTCTGTGAACGACACTACTTCTCCCGCTCTGCCTATTAATTCTGACGTTCCACAGAGCAGCGTATTCCTCTTTCCTGTTTACATCAACAACCTTCCAAATGCTACTCAACACCTGGAGTTAATTCTATGTACTGATGACATAAACCTCATTTTCTCAAATGCTAATCCACTTATTTTAAGTGTCATAGTGAATACTGTACAAAAAGGTGTTCCTTTGTATTTGATTACTAACAAACTCACCCTTAACATTGAAAAAAACATATTACATACTGTTGGGGGGAAAAAAAGGCTACCAATCAAATAAATTAAGAATTAAGAATGCTCAAATTGAGAGCTGAGTAGATGCGTGATTCCATTAACAACAAACTGAATTTAAATTACATATACATAATATAATACAAAATAATTATAATACAGTAGTGATTCTCTAAAATCCGAGACTACATGTCTTTATCTTGGTATCACTTTATTATTCCCTCATGTACCTATATCTCACCTACGGTATTGTGCCTGGGGTTCTACAGCCCAAAATTACCTTCTACCCATCATTTCTCAAGATAAATCAGCAATTAGAATAATAACAAACTCCAGTTCTAGCACCCATTCACACAATTCTAGACAGCATTCAGCACCCTTACTGAAATCCTTGAACATGTTAAATACCAAGTCACTGCTGTGGGATTATGTGTGTAAATTAATCTGTTATTCGTATATAGTAGCAAGTAGATTATATATTCAATAGTATTTGTTTCTACACAACTTCAAAAAGGGGGGAGGGGGTATTTTAACATTTATAAATTAAATTTAGATATTCTAATTATTTTAAATTTAAGTGCTATTTAATATGAGAGTTAAGTTATTTAATTTATTTTGTTGTTAATGTGCATTAGATTATATAAATTGTAGTTAGTGACGTTATATTAATTAAAGCTCGGATCTAGGATGAACCGAACTAGGAGAATCCGCAGGGCATGCATAAAATAAATGGTTATCTTGATGTCTTGTTATCTTGATATCTTGATATCTTGTTATCTTGATATCTTGTTATCTTGATATGAAACGCCGATGTTTATAGGTAGTGTCGGAGAAATGGAATTATTCACAGAAATATACTGGAGCCTGTCAGTAAGGTAGGACTGAAGGTATTGCAGGGAGTGTCCTCTGACTCCATAATGATGTAATTTAAGAAGAAGGTTTTAGTGGATGACAGTGTCAAAAGCCTTACGCAGGTCCACGAATATCCAAACAGGGAACTCATGTTTATCTAGAGCTGCATGTATCAAGTTAATCATACTAATTAGTACATCGTTAGTGCTTTTCTTGGGTCTGGAGCCATATTGGCAGGAGCTAAGTATATTGAGTTTATCTTGCTTGTAGATTAGCTGCTTGTAGATTAGATTTTCAAATATTTTTGACAAGGTTGGCAGAATTGATATAGGTCTGAAATTGTTGACATCAGTGAAATCACCACATTTATTGACTGGGGTTACTCTCACTTTTTTTTAGAATATCCGGAAAGGTTTGGAGTTCAAGTGATTTGTTGTAGAACAATGCAATGACTGGAGCTAGAAATCTGGAGGATTTTTTGTAAATTAGAGCTGGTATCTCAGCAAGGGCACTTGACTTTGTTTTAAGAGAAAAGATTATCTCCTTAACATCAGAGGAATTAGCGGGAGTTGAGTACAGAGACTCTGGATTGTTTCCTGTAAGATAGTCCTTAACATTAGTGAGGGAGGATGGAATATCACTTGCAAGGGATGTGCCAATGGATGAGAAGAAACTATTGAATATAATAGCAGTGTCAGAGGCTGAAAGCACACCATCTTCATTGGATAGGAGTATTGTTTTTTATTCAAAATCTCTTTTGATCCTAATATTTGAGAAATAGTGCTCCATGTTTTCTTAATGTTGCCCTTAATGTGGTCAAATTTATTTTCATAATATTTTATTTTGGCTCTCTTATTATTTTAGACAACATTGTAGAGTATCTATTTGAAAATTCTTCGGAGATGATCGCTAACCTATACTTCTTCTCATGATCATGTTTTTTTATTAATTGATTTAAGCATACCCTTAGTAAGCCCTGGATTGTTTAACATTTTAGATGTGACTTGTTTCGTTAGCACTGGACAGTGGGTGTTATAGAGACTCAGATTTTTCTGATGAAATGTTTGCACTGCTAGATTGATGTTCACAATGTTACCCAATTCAGCCTCCCAGTTGATGTTAGCAGCAGCAGCAATAACGTTCATTATAGAAGTTTCATTGTGCAGCCTAAAGCTTATCTTCATTGTATCTAGAGGTGGTTTATTAATGTTGGTTAGAAGAAATGTGGGGTAATGGTCTGTGATCCTATCGGTGATTATCCCTGAAGTAAGTGGAGAGGTTATGTTAGTCTAGATGTGGTCAAGAGTAGAGGCAGTACTATCAGTGATTCTAGTAGGTTTAGTGACTGAGGGTATGAGCAAGCAGGAATTCAAACAGTTGATGAAACTAGCAGCTTGAGGGGTATCAGGCTCGCTGAGGTGAATATTAAAATCCCCTGAGATTATTAGTTGGTGTTTGTTAACAAGTTAATACTTGTTTGTTAATACATTTCCTATCTTAACTGTTAAGGCCTTTTCATTTACCTTAGAAGGAAGACATTTTGTGAAGATGTTTCCAACCCTATCCCAGCCCATATTTTGCAGGGGATATGAGACTGATTTCAACAGTGGTTGGTAGTAGGGTCACCACATCCAATAAACCACAATTGTAATATCCAACACGATCTCGCCAGTGCTATAACAAGTGGCATGGAAGTGATGTGCTTTTGCTCAGAGTACCTTCAAATACATTACTGAATCTTGCCTGAACACTTCCTCAGATGAAGTTGGCGCCGTTGTGTGTGTTGGTGGCGGCTGTGGCGGGGGTCGCCGCGGGGGAGTTGGCGCCCCCTGAGAGAGCCTACAAGATCCTCATGCTCCTCCCCGTCTCCTCCAGGAGCCATAGGAATGTCTTCATGCCTCTCGCTGAGGCTCTGGCCGACCGTGGACACGAGGTAAGATATCAATCGCTTGGTTTGTGTAATTCTGACTGAAATTAAGGAAGATATTTGAGAAGGATATTTTAATTTGAAATTGTTTTATTGTTACTTTCTCCTAACCTAACCATAAGACTCCCTCTCATCCTTTATCCAGATAGTGATGTTGACCAACCAACCGAAGTCATCCAAACATCCAAACATCCACGAGTTTA
Organism: Procambarus virginalis; assembly: GCA_020271785.1. Classification (NCBI taxonomy): domain Eukaryota; kingdom Metazoa; phylum Arthropoda; class Malacostraca; order Decapoda; family Cambaridae; genus Procambarus; species Procambarus virginalis. Next base: position 41,068,466 of record WNGS01001312.1, on the reverse strand, counting down.
GCCACGACCTGCCTCACTTCGTAATGGAAGATGTAAACATGTTTGACTATCGCAGTGATCCAACCGGTGGGCTTTCGGAATTCGAAGTTGTTCTTCCATTAATGGCCAGGGATATATACAAAGTCCCTGTGGTGAAGGATCTTTATGAGAGGAGAAAAGAGTTTGATCTCTTCATAGTGGATCATGCGTTCAACGAGGTGAGTTTATCTGAATAAACTGACGTATTGTGTCTTACAGAAAAGGTGCTTTAATTGTCTTTGGTGAACTGAATACGCGAGTCACTCATCATCTACTCCTAAACTCGTGTCTGATCCTTAATAATCAGTTCTCAAGTACGGTTAGTTGGCTATAATAGCCACGGATATACATGATCAGGACTTCCATGATGTCATCTTTGGGGTTCACTCTTTGCGACGTCATTCCTTTACAAGAGGAGAGTGAACTTTACTTGCTGATGATATTTCACCAGTATGATCTTTATAATCTATAAATAAAGTTTACTTTCTTTTTCGTTTTTCTGTATATAGCTGGCAGCACTTTATGTTCTTTTCAGCCACGTTATAGTTTCGTCAGTGGGAGATGTAGTTAGTTTCCTCACGGAACTTCCGTCAAGGTGTGTCTGTCTTGGTACTGTTGTCATGTGCTGCACATCCCCCCCCCCCCCTCTGTAACTCAGCAAGTGAGGGACTCCAGTACCCTGCCGGAGCACACCAAACTTGGCGAGCGTGCCTCGCGCGCACTGGAGTAGGGTGGAGAGGTCTGTGGTGAGCCTCTGGCTGAAGGTCGCACCTCTTGTCCTCTTGGGACCCCGACGCCGTTGCACGTCACCTGCAACTCTCATACAGTGGGATGCACGAACTCCCTTATTCAAAGTGCTCATTGTATAACACAAGAAGTTTCACAAATTCGAGCCTCTTAGTTCAGCCACCGATAACTATGGAAGATTAGGTACCCCTTATGAACTCTCACAAGATGCGACGTCGCTTTGCTTATTGTCGGCAGTGACAGTGTGGGTGGCAGTGCCAGTGTGGGGTGGAAGTGATAGTGTGGGTGTCAGTAAATGCTCTGGTGCTGGGCCTTGTTGTCCGGAGTTGATGAACTCAGCCAGAGACATCCATTGCCTTCCTGACGTAGCATAACAACTTAACTTCTAGCCTCACCCAAACAAGTTCCTCGCAGTGTTGATGGTGTACGCAATGTGTACAAATTCAGCTCAAACAATATTAGTCAAGAAGAGTCAAAGAACAGAGTACAGAAACCCAAAGTTTCGCAAAAAGAGAACATTTAGTAAACAATAGCACTCGGCATAATATATTTAATGTTCCATAGCCTCGGATCTGTCTCTTGGATTCCAAATTCCAAACTCCTTTACTAATTTTAATTTTGCTCCAAGGGGTGAGTTTACTGGGCAGCGGCACTCATCCTGTGAGCGGACAAAATGCCATAACAGCATATACAACGCTCCCAAATAGGAAGAAAACCCCGTTGGGTTGTTCATCCTATCACTTGTACCCAGACACAGATGGTACTTGCTTAACTGTCACAAGTGAAGAGCTTTTCAAAGAAGACGACTAACATTGTCAATCCTTAAAATCTTACGTTATCTTGTGGGTGCAAAATGGTTGATCATGTGTCCTTAAGAGGTACTTATTAAGTTATTAAGCTTACTTATTTAAGCTGATAGGCACACACTCATCTATTTAAATTCCTTTCTTGTGCTGTCTAAACAAGATTATGGTTGTCCCGCTTACTCCTCTGCCTCGTCATTAACCTTTCGTCGCCTTCAGAGAACAACCAGCTCTGGCGCTTTTCGTTCATTCCTTACCCTGAGGTTGTATGTTGAAACCGGTCTCCTGTCTCTACAGGATCGTCGTGATTGTTCCTGTCTTCGCTACCTTGCACGGTCCCTATAACATCCTCACTCTCGCTTATGTCGTACTTTGACTGTTATCCCTCCTTTAGATCCTGTTCACTTTCATCACCTTCCTTTTTCTGTAAATTTTTTTCGCTTTCAAGATTCCCTGTCGGTTTATGTTAGCAATATTTCACTTCGTGTTATTTCATCCTTGTCCCATGAAGTGTTCCAATTCAAACGTTTTTCAGGACCTTGACCCACATAGTAAAGGCTTCTACCCCGTCATTCGGTTCTGAAACTTTTTTCCTTGAATACTTCCGCTCCATTGCTCTCCTCACACATGGATCTAAATGTGTCGACAGGTTTGTCTACTCCGTTATGTTTCCTGACCAAACTTATATGTGCCACCTGTCTCCAGAGACTAGCATCTTCCCAGGACAACTTTATGCAATCTTGCAATGGACTTCGTCAACTGATTTCTCGCCGTCAACGTTCCTTTGTAATTGTCGTTGACACTCACAGTGCACTCTTGGCTCTCGATTCTTTTAATCCTATGCATTCTGTGGTTGTCGAAATTCAACATTGGATGTTTTTATCTCCAGAAGATTTATGACCTTAGGGTTTTGCTAGGTTCCCAGTCATATTGGTATTTCAGGCGATGAGTCACAATAACGTGGCTGAAGAATGTTGACAATCAACTTGAGAATGGTCCAGGACGGACCGAAACGTCGTCGTCCCTTCACCTTCTAGTGTGTGATCTGGTCATCAATATTGGTATTTCCTTAAATGAGCGTGTGGACACTGCCGCTAAGGTGGCTAAGGGGGCAAGGGTCTCCCGAAAATGCGTTCCTTATTCTAATTTGTAGCCATTCATTCATCCCTCGATCCGTGCCCGGTGGCAGGGTCGTCGGTCTTCTGTTACTGGTAACAAACTGCATGATCTTAAGAGTAATGTGTCTTCATGGCCTTCCTCCACCCACCGGAACCGGCGGTGGGAAACGGCTCTGGCAATGTTACAAATTGGCCATACACATTTAACTCACAGGCGCCGTGAGTTTTAATGGAGCGCCGCCCTGCTCCTTATTGTCCAAACTGCATTGTCCATCTTACAGTTGTGCATATCCTTGTTGATTATCCTGATTTTCAGGACGTTCATGTGTCTTGCTTTCCGACTGTTCCAAACGGTAATTTGTCCCTCAATAGACTCATTGGTGCATCAAATACGTATGATATCGCTTGCCTTAAGCATTTATGTTCTCATATTGACATCCTTTGTGATATTTAGCGCCTTCTGCGATTTTGATGATGCTACATAGTCACTTTGTCTTGGTGCCTTCTTTTGATAATTACTTACTTACTTTTTCACAACCGATTGAGCCTGGGTTTGGTTCCCAAGCAAGACTAGAGGTTTGGGCAAGCTTATTATTCTTAGTAAATAGGTATCTGGGAGCTAGTCGACTGTTGTTGGTTGCATCTTGAGTATTGATTTGTCATTGGCTAGGCAATCTAGATGAGACTAACAGGTGTCTGGTCGCTGACAATGGGAAACAAAACTAAGAAACATCTGTGAACAATACATGTACAATTACAGATATTCATATATTTTTGTTTTTTATTTTGGTACTACATCGTTGAGTAGAAAACTGATCTGGTCTTTGCCATCAATTGATCAATTATTCGTAATGACAGTGCAGAGTTATGCACCAAATAATATTACTAATGTGATTTAACAACCACTAAAGAAGTTGTTAAACATATTTGACATAACCTGAATGAAACCAAGAGTCATAAACACTCACCCACAGCCGGGTGAGCCACGCAGGTATATATGAGCGATCATTTATTTATTCACGTCTTCAGACAAGGATGAGCCTTAACATTAGTTTCCCTACAGGTAGTGTATCCGTTCCTGCACGAGGCTATCTTCATCATGCTCACCACGCCAGGACTGGACTACCGCCAGAGCGCCGTCCTGGGCAATGTTCTTCACCCGGCCTACGTTCCCAACCACATGTCGGATTTTCCACAGCCAATTTCCCTTTGGCACCGCTTTCTCAACACCATGATACATATAGCGATTGCGGTATACTGGCGGAAATGGACAATCGTTCCCCTGACACAGAAGGAGGTAAGTGGGATCTGTGATTACCCATTTTTCCTTGATGATGATCTTACTGTAATATGTACCTAAAATACCTATGAAGTGTCTAATATTAGATATTTTATATTTAAGGTAGACTATGCTTAAAATATAATATTGTTTGGTATATTGGAAAGCGATTTGTTTAAGATTTTTATTGTACCGTATAAGAATTAAATCCAAATGTATCTGAGTAACTCCCCAACTACTTAGGGGAATGCCTGACCTGTTTGTAGTAAAGGACTTGTGATATTCCTCAGATCTCTGCGCAGTTCCCGGAGCTGCCGCCTCTGTTGGACCTGGAGAGGAACATGAGTCTGGCGCTGATGAACACCCACTTTAGTATTGGTATACCACTGCCCCTCCTGCCATCACAGGTGGAGGTGGGCGGCATGCACTGTCGACCCGCCAGCCCTCTGCCCCAGGTGAGTTGTCCTGCCTTCACAGGTGGTGGTGGGAGGCATGCACTGTCGACCTGCCAGCCCTCTGCCAAAGCTTAGTGTCCTGACCCTTTGATATAGGCTAGTTATTATGTGTCTGATTATGCCAGTTTTCTGGGTATATAACTTTATAAAGGTTACTTTACCTTTTCCCTCTGTTCCCAAAGATTCAGGTAGGGGCCTTGGAAACCATATGCCTTAGAGTTCTCCTGTCTCCATGCTTAAGGTCAGCTTTGTTACTACTCACAGTTCTGGTTTCAGGCCTCCTGGCCCAGGTCAGTTGCCTTATTCGTTTCCTAGTTCAGCTGTAATACTAGCTGACTAGTCAGGTGCCAGGGGTCCTAAATCAAGGGCTCTTGTTCTGACCTTTGACCCAGATAAGATGAACATCTCCCTGACCCTAGCCAGTTGGGTCCTGTTGCATGTTATATTACACAATTAAATGTAAGCATTATATTATCCTGTACAGAAAGTTAAGATCTGGAAAAAATATTTTAACCTGTAGTGTAAAACAAGGGTTGTGTAAAGTTGTATTGTCAGTAATCGGTTCTTTACAGGAGTTAGAGTCGTGGATCTCAGGGGCGGGAGCTGCCGGCGTCATCTACTTCAACTTGGGTACTGTCGTTCAAGGCACACATTTACCAGTCCAGTACCGAGACCTTTTGATCCAGGTCTTCCGCAGACTGCCGCAGCGCGTCCTCTGGAAATATGAGGGAGAGTTGGAGAACCTTCCTGATAACATGATGATCAGAAAGTGGCTTCCCCAACAGGACATTCTCGGTGAGTATTAGCCGCTGTCCACTAACAGTGTACTCCAGCCCACGCTGTGTATGTACGCCCTGTGTACCATAACCACCAATTGTACCTCACCACGTTTACTATAGCCCACCCTCTGTATCATAGCCTACCCTGTGTACCGTAACCCATCCTGTGTACCGCAGCCCACCACAACGTGAAGGTGTTCATCACGCACTGTGGTCTCTTGGGCCTGCAGGAGGCCGTCTATCACGCCACGCCCCTCCTCGCCCTCCCCGTCTTCGTCGACCAGCACAGGAACGGCATGTTTGTGAGGAAATCTGAACTGGGACACACTTTGGTATGGGAGGAGCTAGTGAAGACATGATCTACGATGCTCTCACCGATATTATTTACAACCCTAAGTAATAATTTTTTTAATTTTATTTGCTGGACACATATATTATTAATATATTGTGCAACACATTAGGGTGATCAGAGTGGTTAATTCTTATAACAGAGAACTAATTACTCTCCGAGACAGATGAATCTCATCTTAGAACTACATATATTTTTCCGAACTGTTGTTACAATACTAGTACAAACATTTTTCATGCATGGACCAGTTTTGTATAAGCTTATTTATATTAGTGTGATAAAATGGTTTATCTAAATGATGACTCAAGAGAATGGGCATATTTTTTTACCTATCAATCAATTAATATCCACAATTACCTATCAATCCACACACACACACACACACACACACAGAGCCAGAGCTCAACCCCCGCAAACACAACTATTGTTGTACTCACACAACAAACGTTGTGTGAGTACACACACACAACGCCAGAATTTTGTTATTACATATTCTGTGTGATCAATTCAACATATAATCGTTTCTTGCTCGTCCGTTATGTGTTCTATCAATAAAGATACAACAGCCACTTGCCTGCGCAGCCACAGCCATGTTCCTTAAATAGTTGTTCTTCTGTAAAAGGAATACAAATATTAAGAAAGTATGTTTCAGTTAAACAAGAAATTAAAATGTATTTTACCTTCTTTTGTACCAGGAACAACTATAACTACAAATTCCCAGATGGTAATGTTAGTTTTATTTCCGTCTTTTATCCTTGGTGGTCAGGTATAAAGAAAACGTGATGAGGATGTCAGCGGGGATGAGGGACCAGCCGACGTCGCCCAGGGACCGGGCGGTGTTCTGGACGGAGTACGTCATCCGCCACCGTGGGGCGCCCCAGCTGAGGTCTCCGGCGGCACAGCTCTCCTGGGTGGAGTTCCTCATGCTCGACGTCCTGCTCCTCCTCCACCTGGCTCTCTTCCTTCTCGTCTTCATCCTACGTCGCGTCTTCCGGGTCATCTCTGCTAAATTATTCAGTGATAGTAAAAAAAAGAAGGAATAGCAGTGCATTTAAGAGACTCCAGAAAGCGAGATTTCCAAAATTCTGTAAATAAAAAGCTATTAAATTCAGTTGCCGTTTCTAAACCTGTTGCAGGTGTATAACCATTCTTTGAGAGTTTTATCTGGCTATGTAATTATTGTTTAGATCCAAGGATGTTAGGGTATTGATCAAGCATTGGTTAGAATATTGTTCTTGCATAAGTTAACAAGATGGTTCCACTTCTTTAGAACAGTGACAACATATGTGCGTGGCAACTACTCCTTCCAGTTTTGATAAGTTATGTTTAGCAGGTGTAAACATTGAAGCTATATAGTTTAGAAAGGACTTGTATTGGTATGTTTCTCACAGTGAGCGTGATTTTTCAAGTCTTGATATTTTCCTTTTAACTCCGTCTAATAATATCAGCCTCACCTGATTACTGGTCTGCATGTTAACCCACCTGGCTTATTGGTCCACATGTTAACCCACCTGGCTTATTGGTCCACATGTTAACCCACCTGGCTTATTGGTCCACATGTTAACCCACCTGGCTTATTGGTCCACATGTTAACCCACCTGGCTTACTGGTCCACGTGCTAACCCACCTGGCTTACTGGTTCACATGTTAACCCACCTGGCTACTGGTCCACATGTTAACCCACCTGGCTTATTGGTCCACATGCTAACCCACCTGGCTTACTGGTCNTTGATTTTTAATTACCTTATTTCCTATAGAAACAGAAAATAGTCAATGATTAAATCAAATAATAAAAAACTGACCAAAGATAGAAACAAGCATGGTGACTCGGGACATGACGGCTACACAGCTCAGCGGTCAGTTAAATCAGTAAATAATTGTCAAAAGATGGCGCAAAGCGGAGCTGCACGGAAAAATCGCCACCTCGGCGAAATCGTCATTTTCTCAAAACTCAAAATCAAAACCAGCCATAGAATCGTTTCAAAAATGCTACCATTAGAATTACCGCATCACTGGACGTTTCTTTATGTAACTCTTCTTTGCTAATTTTAATATTAAGGCTTTAACACGTATATTTACCGAGATACAGCCAATTCAAATACAATCATATCATCATGTTTCTCAACATATTATTAACAAAAATGAGTTGATGAACAAGTAATAATAATTATAATCAGCCTATAGTAAATGGATATTAAAAAATATGAATTTCTTTCTTCGTCATTTATGTAGACACTTTTTATATCTACAAGCCTATAGCAGCCTACAATCACTGTGTAGAATATTTCTCTGTCTACAATGTCATCAGAATATTGGATATCCACTAGAGTGAGGCCTGCCTGAACCAGGATGTTGGATACCCACTGGAGAGTCCTGCCTGAATCAGGATGTTGGATATCACTAGAGTGAGGCCTGCTGAACCAGGATGTTAGATATCCCCTGGAGAGTCCTGCCTGAACCAGGATGTTGGATATCCCCAGGAGAGTTCTGCCTGAATCAGGATGTTGGATATCCACTAGAGTGAGGCCTGCCTGAACCAGGATGTTAGATATCCCCTGGAGTCCTGCCTGAACCAGGATGTTGGATATCCCTGGAGAGTTCTGCCTGAATCAGGATGTTGGATATCCACTAGAGTGAGGCCTGCCTGAACCAGGATGTTAGATATCCCCTGGAGTCCTGCCTGAATCAGAATGTTGGATATCCCCTGGAGAGTCCTGCCTGAATCAGGATGTTGGATATCCACTGGAGAGAGTCCTGCCTGAAACAGGATGTTGACTTCCTATGGCGTCACCTGCTACATATTTACTTCGAATTTCGATATGAAATTACATTATTCAGAATGAAAATAGGTTTGATCGTGTTCTACGTGCAGCACCAACATTACAGTAAGTAAAATACCATATTTCTTCATTACTTACATAATACTAGGAGGATTTGGGTACATTTGGGTACATTTCGGCCCTCCAGTTGTCTGTGAACCCTCCAGTTGTCTGTGAACCCTCCGGTTGTCTGTGAACCCTCCAGTTGTCTGTGAACCCTCCAGTTGTCTGTGAAACCTCCAGTTGTCTGTGAACCCTCCAGTTGTCTGTGAACCCTCCAGTTGTCTGTGAACCCTCCGGTTGTCTGTGAACCCTCCGGTTGTCTGTGAACCCTCCAGTTATCTGTGAACCTCCAGTTATCTGTGAACCCTCCAGTTGTCTGTGAACCCTCCAGTTGTCTGTGAACCCTCCAGTTATCTGTGAACCCTTCAGTTGTCTGTGAACCCTCCAGTTGTCTGTGAACCTCCAGTTATCTGTGAACCCTCCGGTTGTCTGTGAACCCTCCAGTTGTCTGTGAACCCTCCACTTGTCTGTGAACCCTCCAGTTGTCTGTGAACCCTCCAGTTGTCTGTGAACCCTCTGGTTGTCTGTGAAACTCTCCGGTGTCTGTGAACCCTCCAGTTGTCTGTGAACCCTCCAGTTGTCTGTGAACCCTCCAGTTGTCTGTGAACCCTCCAGTTGTCTGTGAACCCTCCAGTTGTCTGTGAACCCTCCAGTTGTCTGTGAACCCTCCAGTTGTCTGTGAACCCTCCAGTTGTCTGTGAACCCTCCAGTTGTCTGTAAAGCTGCTCTGATTTTCTGGAGTTTTTTTCTGATAAGGTGGAAGATTGTTGCTTGCACCTTATATGAGGGGGGGGGGGGATGTCAGGTTGTGGTGCTGGTCCCTAGTAAGCTAAACAGTACCCGCTACTGATGTAACCTTTTACCACGAAGTAAACTCAGGAAAATTGTCTCAGCATGCTACAAGAGCCCTCTCTCTTATAAAATCTTCAGAAACAATGGGTGAACCTTTGACAAGTGATTGGCTTTGTGTCAAGGTCACAAGAGATATTTACACGAGGGCCACTATGTTAAGTGCTTCTGTAACCATAAACAAACACTTCACTGAAGTTAGTTTAGTTTAGTTCATCTATTATGCACCCATACCCATCTTGTGGGCGGTAGTGGAAAGGGTTACAGAGGCACTTAACATAGTGGCCCTCGTGTAAATATCTCTTGTGACCTTGACACAAAGCCAATCACTTGTCAAAGGTTCACCCATTGTTTCTGAAGATTTTATAAGAGAGAGAGGCTCTTGTAGCATGCTGAGACAAATTTCCTGAGTTTACTTCGTGGTAAAAGGTTACATCAGTAGCGGGTACTGTTTAGCTTACTAGGGACCAGCACCACAACCTGACATCCCCCCCCCCCCTCATATAAGGTGCAAGCAACAATCTTCCACCTTATCAGAAAAAAACTCCAGAAAAATCAGAGCAGCTTTACAGACAACTGGAGGGTTCACAGACAACTGGAGGGTTCACAGACAACTGGGGGTTCACAGACAACTGGAGGGTCACAGACAACTGGAGGGTTCACAGACAATGGAGGGTTCACAGACAACTGGAGGGTTCACAGACAACTGGAGGGTTCACAGACAACTGGAGGGTTCACAGACAACCGGAGAGTTCACAGACAACCAGAGGGTTCACAGACAACTGGAGGGTTCACAGACAACTGGAGGGTTCACAGACAAGTGGAGGGTTCACAGACAACTGGAGGGTTCACAGACAACCGGAGGGTTCACAGATAACTGGAGGGTCACAGACAACGGAGGGTCACAGACAACGAAGGGTTCACAGATAATGGAGGGTTCACAGACAACTGGAGGGTTCACAGACAACTGGAGGGTTCACAGATAACTGGAGGGTTCACAGATAACTGGAGGGTTCACAGACAACCGGAGGGTTCACAGACAACCGGAGGGTTCACAGACAAATGGAGGGTTCACAGACAACTGGAGGGTTCACAGACAACTGGAGGGTTCACAGACAACTGGAGGGTTCACAGACAACTGGAGGGTTCACAGACAACGGAGGGTTCACAGACAACTGGAGGGTTCACAGACAACTGGAGGGCCGAAATGTACCAAATGTACCCAAATCCTCCTAGTATTATGTAAGTAATGAAGAAATATGGTATATTTACTTACTGTAATGTTGGTGCTGCTGCACGTAGAACACGATCAAACCTATTTTCATTCTGAAATAATGTAATTTCATATCGAAATTCGAAGTAAATATGTAGCAGGTGACGCCATAGGAAGTCAACATCCTGTTTCAGGCAGGACTCTCTCCAGTGGATATCCAACATCCTGATTCAGGCAGGACTCTCCAGGGGATATCCAACATTCTGATTCAGGCAGGACTCCAGGGGATATCTAACATCCTGGTTCAGGCAGGCCTCACTCTAGTGGGATATCCAACATCCTGATTCAGGCAGAACTCTCCAGGGATATCCAACATCCTGGTTCAGGCAGGACTCCAGGGGATATCTAACATCCTGGTTCAGGCAGGCCTCACTCTAGTGGATATCCAACATCCTGATTCAGGCAGAACTCTCCTGGGGATATCCAACATCCTGGTTCAGGCAGGACTCTCCAGGGGATATCTAACATCCTGGTTCAGGCAGGCCTCACTCTAGGGATATCCAACATCCTGATTCAGGCAGGACTCTCCAGTGGGTATCCAACATCCTGGTTCAGGCAGGCCTCACTCTAGTGGATACCAATATTCTGATGACATTGTAGACAGAGAAATATTCTACACAGTGATTGTAGGCTGCTATAGGCTTGTAGATATAAAAAAGTGTCTACATAAATGACGAAAAGAAAGAAATTCATAATTTTTAATATCCATTTACTATTAGGCTGATTATAATTATTTTACTTGTTCATCAACTCATTTTGTGTAATAATATGTGAGAAAACATGATGATATGATGATATTTGAATGGCTGTATCTCGGTAAATATACGTGTTAAAGCCTTAATATTTAAAATTAGCAAAGAAAGAGGTTAACAGAAAGAAACGTCCAGTGATGCGGTAATTCTAATGGTAGCATTTTGAAAACGATTCTATGGCTGGTTTTGATTTTGAGTTTTGAGAAAAATGACGATTTCGCCGAGGTGGCGATTTTCCGTGGCAGCTCCGCTTTGCGCCATCTTTTGACAAGTATTTACTGCTGTAACACCTTGAACACATGCTAAGGTGGGTGCTGTACCCTGACAGCCAACTTACCAAGTACAGTATTGTTTTAATGCTTGCCAGTTCTTTATTCATTTGCTCATATAGCATAGAACAGTACTGAAATATACGTAAATAAATCTCTTTGTAATTAAAATTAATAATATACAACTACTGTAAGTTATTGCAAAATCAGTTGTAATAATATTTATTTTTAGATAAATCAAATCAATATGCTGGCAAGTTCTTGTTAATAACAACAATTTCATTTCCTGTACTTCTTGGACTGCTTGGAAGAGTCCTCTCTTCTTCTTTTGTTGAGTACATTCTTGGGTCATTTACGTCATACCATTTGTCATCCTTGGTGCTCGCATCCTTGGCCAATACAGGATTAGCCGTTTCAAAATGAAATCGATGTTTCAACCTGAGGACAATCAGGAAACATACATTTCAATTTCTTCAGATTAATAAGAACCAAATAATTTTTTGGTACAATCTTTCTTAACATTTGTATATACTGTATATTATATTTGTGGTTTTAACAGATTTCTTACTTACCCATTTTCTTATTTCTCTAATAAAAATTCAGTCTGTCTTGTATCTTGACATATTTGGATTTGAGATCTTCAAATACCAGACCCTAACACATGCACAGGGGTGATGAGGCCCAAGAACACTGACCAGATTTCTTGGGCCTCAAGATGTTCCCTGCAACAGGACACATTAGCAAAAACAGCTGAAAGACTGGCATACTTCTGGATATGATTGGTAAAAGGGTAGACTGCAGGCTGGCTAAACTTGATGACAATGCAGACAACCTGAGACAGAAGAGGTGCTTGAAGGAGGCAACGGAGAGCCACCACCTGACAAAATATGATGCACTCAGGGCCGAACCAACCAAGCATTAACAACCAACGGACTCCTCCAGAAACCAACCGACTCCTTCTTGCAAGAAAAGGAGGAGCCAGCTGGAGACAACCAAACTGACCTCCAGGACAGAAAGAACAAAAATCCCAGTGCTGAAGGAGACCATGAAGTTCACAAACCCAACAACCCGAGACCAGGGATACCTGAAAAAAAAAAAAAAGAGCTTCAAGGAAAAAATCCCAGACTAAAGGGGAGGTAAGTTAAGCGAAAGATAGAAAATGGAGCATCCGGTCCAGAGACCAAGCAGGATCCGGCAGTGCATGAGCAGGTTGGAGGTGAAACAATGCGTCAAACAGCCTGCAAAAAAAGAGCTGAGGAAATATCGACTTTGAATGCAAGATGCAGAAGCTCCACCATGGTGCATGATACAAGGTGACAGTTTTAACACTTTCGCGCGCGCGGCACTCAGGGAAAAAAAAAAAACGATTGTGCGCGCGGCGTTCTGGGCGCTCAAGTGTAAAGACAAAAAAGTGTGTAAACTTTTCACGCTCCTAACATCAATTCTCAAGCTACGTATTTCATTTTGGTATCAATGTGTTGGCAATAAAATTCTCTACAAGATCATATGCATAAAATGTCACCAAAGCATTTGCTATCCCACCACGAAATAAATAAACACGAAGATGACTCGCCGTGACACCCAAACAGGAAGTAAATGTTCATACTCTTTCGTTTGTTGCCAGCTCCACAGTGTTCCTACAGCATTGATTTTGATATCACTGAACTCGCAATAAAATTCCCCACCCAGACATATGCCTATCAATGTATAATTATGATACGGGGTGACCCACACGAGTGTGGGAAGTGGCCGAAGCGTTAGCCGTGATTTCAGCAGCGATGACACTGTTGTGATGCAGCGCTTTGAAAGTTTATACTATTTCACTGTCCTGACATTATTTCTGGAGCTACGTATTTCATTTTTATAGCAATGTGTTCGCAATAGAAAGTTCTATAAGAACATGGGTAGAATTGGTCAACAGAGCGTCAAATAAATTTGCGGCAAATAAAATCTTACGCGTGTTTGTACCCGTGAACGTAAAAAGTTTTTACTTTGTTCATGTTTTTCAAGTTTATACTCGTTTCACACCGTTTTTTTTTGTATAGTGTTCGGAATAAAATTCCCTACACAGACATATGCCTATCAAGTACAATTCTTGGGAATTCACAGCTGTAGAGACGGCCAAACACACACAACCGGAACCCGCTCTGGATACTCCAACTCACACCCGCAACACCCACAAAAAAAGTTTCTGGTGTTTCGTGTATACTTACTTTAGTTTTCGTGCTACAGTTGTCATTTAGGTATCAAAATATTCCTAAGAAATCGACTACAATACTACAACAACCTAGGACAATTATGTGTACTTACCAAAGGAAAGACGATTGTAGAAAAATAAGTTGAGCATTTTCTCTCCACTCCACCTCCTTCAGGTACCGATTCCTGAAGTTGCTCAACAGATGTTCGTAGGTGGAGTGAAGCTGGTGCGGGTGGTTACTTCTTGTCCACATAATACACCCTTTTCTTGTGATAACTGGTGTAACACGGTATGACACAAAGTGGAACATCGCATGTCTTGCATGCTATACCAGTTTCCTTCCTAATACCCGACTTTGAACACACTTGACACCTGCGACGTTTGGGAGTTTTACAAGTTCATGCTTCAATTTGTAGTTCAGGCGAGTCTCTGATAAAACAACACGTCCCTGTTGTCTCTGTGTTGGTTGTACACTACAGTCTGAATCGTCGCTCTCACCATTGTCTTCAAACAACAGTGTAGCAGATGAAATATCTTCATCAGATTCATGGTTGGCTTCAGCACGAGGTGTAGACGTGAAGAGAGGGCGCCTCACACCCGACGGGCCAGGTGTTGACGGTTAGCAGCAGGATACACAGGACCAGTGTCATCATTTATGTCTGGAGCATGAACTAAATGAGGAGATGGTGTTGTTGTTGCAGGCCACTCTTCCTTGTCAAATTTCAATAAAGCCCAAATAGCAACCTCATGAAACTGGAGCAGAGTTAGTTTCTTTCGGTCATCTGTGTTGGCCTTGTACAATGCATAAGCGTTTTGCAAAGCCATTTGCAGGAAATAAAAGGTTATTTTCTTTGTCCACTTGTGACATTTCCTGGCGAAATGGTAATACTTTACCATTTGATCAAAGTGGTCAACACCCTTCATGAACTTATTGTAGTCAATAATTGCCTTTGGTTTGTTCACCACAACCTGCTGTAGTCCTGTTGTTCCATCTGGCCTACGAACTCGTTTGCGTTTTTGAACTCTATTTGTGTCTGCATTGTGGAGGTTGGTAATCATAGAGACAACTCGCTTGTCTTTCCACAGCAGAATGAAGGTGTTGTCCTTGCGGCGGTAGACTGTGGTATCCACATCAATCTTAGTCTTCGCTATATGTTGCAGGTCTTTTGGGGCGCCACATATCATCGATCATCGAACAATGGTGGAATATTGTCCTCAAGCCACACAACACTGGCCCCAGGCTGGCGAGTACGTACTGGACGTGTACGCTTGCGAGGAGGCTGGGGTGCCTCATCTACCTCACTCGGTTCATCCTCACCTGATAATTCATAGCTTGAATCACTCCCACTATCAACAAATGGGGTTATTTTCAAACCACGAGTAGGAGGTCGTTTCCTTAGCTGGATTTTAGGCATGCACGCACCACATGTGCGCCTTGTGGTGAGAGGCGGCAGTGCTGGTGCCCCCTCCTCCTACTCCTCCTCTGTTAGGCCTTCAGAGTCCTCCTCCGTCGATTCAGCCCCATGGGCTCCAGGCCCCCCAAATTCACATTCTTCTTCTAAATCCTCACTTTCTGCCTCACTTCCATCCAAATCCACTTGATCAAAGGCATCCAAGAGATTGGGAATCTTGGTGGGAGTGAGCCTCAATCCAGAGAACCTCCTATAGATGTCGGTAATCTTGTCTTTTCCAGATGAATCAGAGGCTCCTGTAGCCGAAACACCACTTGGGCCTGGTGCTGGATCCATTATTGATGAATGTAGTTTGTTACAAACACACAGAAACGGGTAAAAATCCTTGAAACCATGCGAGTTT
>WNGS01001312.1:40999139-41052871 GCA_020271785.1 Procambarus virginalis | reverse complement strand
GTGTCATCATTTATGTCTGGAGCATGAACTAAATGAGGAGATGGTGTTGTTGTTGCAGGCCACTCTTCCTTGTCAAATTTCAATAAAGCCCAAATAGCAACCTCATGAAACTGGAGCAGAGTTAGTTTCTTTCGGTCATCTGTGTTGGCCTTGTACAATGCATAAGCGTTTTGCAAAGCCATTTGCAGGAAATAAAAGGTTATTTTCTTTGTCCACTTGTGACATTTCCTGGCGAAATGGTAATACTTTACCATTTGATCAAAGTGGTCAACACCCTTCATGAACTTATTGTAGTCAATAATTGCCTTTGGTTTGTTCACCACAACCTGCTGTAGTCCTGTTGTTCCATCTGGCCTACGAACTCGTTTGCGTTTTTGAACTCTATTTGTGTCTGCATTGTGGAGGTTGGTAATCATAGAGACAACTCGCTTGTCTTTCCACAGCAGAATGAAGGTGTTGTCCTTGCGGCGGTAGACTGTGGTATCCACATCAATCTTAGTCTTCGCTATATGTTGCAGGTCTTTTGGGGCGCCACATATCATCGATCATCGAACAATGGTGGAATATTGTCCTCAAGCCACACAACACTGGCCCCAGGCTGGCGAGTACGTACTGGACGTGTACGCTTGCGAGGAGGCTGGGGTGCCTCATCTACCTCACTCGGTTTCATCCTCACCTGATAATTCATAGCTTGAATCACTCCCACTATCAACAAATGGGGTTATTTTCAAACCACGAGTAGGAGGTCGTTTCCTTAGCTGGATTTAGGCATGCACGCACCACATGTGCGCCTTGTGGTGAGAGGCGGCAGTGCTGGTGCCCCCTCCTCCTACTCCTCCTCTGTTAGGCCTTCAGAGTCCTCCTCCGTCGATTCAGCCCCATGGGCTCCAGGCCCCCCAAATTCACATTCTTCTTCTAAATCCTCACTTTCTGCCTCACTTCCATCCAAATCCACTTGATCAAAGGCATCCAAGAGATTGGGAATCTTGGTGGGAGTGAGCCTCAATCCAGAGAACCTCCTATAGATGTCGGTAATCTTGTCTTTTCCAGATGAATCAGAGGCTCCTGTAGCCGAAACACCACTTGGGCCTGGTGCTGGATCCATTATTGATGAATGTAGTTTGTTACAAACACACAGAAACGGGTAAAAATCCTTGAAACCATGCGAGTTTGGCGCGCAAGGGGAGAGAGATGCGATCGCTCCACGTGACAACAAAATGGGCCTGTCACGTGACCCAGTAGGCTGACGTGACATTCGGCCTACCCGAAAGAACGGGAATTTCATGGCGCACAGCTTGAAACAAACCCCAAGTAAATCGGATTTAAGCTGGATTTTTTACAATTATTTTAATACGGACCGTAAATGTACGACGCGACCGCACAACCGATAGAAATATAGCCGTCGTATATATACGGGGTGGGCGCGCGAAAGTGTTAACATAAGATTTCGATTAAGAAATTATAGTAGGATAGAAAGAAAAGAACCACCAGCTCAGAAAAAATGAAAAACACTGAAGTGTGAGGATGTGACAAAACAGCCGCCAAGAAATTTCCTATTGCCACCTCAAGGAAATCCACAGATGGGACACCATCAAAGTAGCAGCCTGACTGCAATAAAGATGCCAATACACCTGCATTAGAAAATCCAGATGCGAAGAGTGGAAGAAAAGGTCAAAACAGAGAAGTACATCACCAGACTGACCCTCTGGAAGAGGTGGAGCTGAAGAAAAGCGACCAAGTTTGGACACTGAGCAAGTAGCGCAGGAAACCAAGGGTGGATCAGCCACCAAGGAGCTAAAGAATCGCCATCCCTCATAGGACTCCTGGAGCACCAGATGCACTGGGGTAATGAGGTACAGAAACCTCCTTCTCGAACAGTCCAGCCAAAAGGCGCCCACCATGAGGGGACCTCACAGTAGGAAAATAGAGCCACACAAAGGGGAGAGATGCCAAGACCAAGCCGACAAGAAGAGATCCTTGTCCTGCAGCCCGAACCAGAGGAAGACTTACCAGAGGAAGATTAGCAGTATTGACAGTTCACTCAGTGGAGATGGCATGGGAATAGGAAAGACCATTGGCAAGGACATTGGCACAACCTGCCGACATGCAAGCTACCCAGTAAAGAATTGCCCCTCCTTTCGAATGACTACTCTATCCTAGGTCTGTTTTCTGTTGAAGCCGGATGCTTGGATGGTGTCCCTGGACCTCAAGGACGCATATTGACACATCCTGATTCATCCAAGGTTCAGGGACTGGCTCGGTTTTGTTGTGGGGCGTCGAAGTTACCGCTTTTGTTGCCTTCCATTCGGTTTGAATCTAGCTCCTCGCATTTTCACACGCCTTACCTGGGTCGTGGTGGCCCGCTTGCATCTGTTAGGTTTTCAGGTTCTGGCCTATCTCGACGACTGGCTGACATGGGTTCCCAGCCGGTCAGCGTGTCTGCTCGCCAAGGATTTGGTTCTTTCCCAGCTCTCCAGGTTCGGGTTCTTGGTGAACTGGCGGAAGTCCCATCTGGTTCCCTCTCAGGATCGGTCTTGGCTGGGCCTTATGTAGGACACTCGGACAGCTTCATCTCTCCCTCCATGCGCTGGAGGAGGGAGAGACAAGGGTCTCTCGGAGGGTCACGAGGCAGTTGCTTGAGGGTTTGTGCGGGAGCCTGAATGTTTCCATGATGGTGTACCTGCCGGGTCGGGTGTGGCTTCGTCGGCTGTTCTGGTTCTTTCGGGGATGTTCCTTCCGCATCTCGCAACTGCTGGGTTCGGCTTCCGGGGGCTTTGCGTCAGTTGCTGCATCGCCGGCTTCCTCTTCGAGTTTTTGGGGTTCAGGGGGAGTTCAGGAGTTCAGGGAGGGGTTCAGGGAGGGGTTCAGGGAGGGGTTCAGGGAGGGAGGGGTTCAGGGAGGGGTTCAGGGAGGGAGGGAGGGAGGGAGGGAGGGAGGGGGAGGGAGGGAGGGCACCCCTCCCTCCCTCCCTCCCTTCCTCTGGTCGGCGGTGTTTTGACATCCAGCCTCAGGACAGAAGGGTGGATCGCTGGCACGAGGGTCTGGGGCTCCCCCATCCCCCTCCTGGGAAGGGGGGACGGGGTTGCGCAGATGGTGGGGTGGCAACATGATAACGTCATGCAAGTCTGCTAATTTTCAGTTGAGGAGTTCTGTCCACTTGTTTAGCTTTTGGTAGCAATATTTTCACCAGAATAGGGGTTTGTTTTGGGGCGCCTACCTTTCTGTGTGCCAGACCCGGTCGATGGCAGACACAGAATGCTCCCAACTACACGGGGGTTTCTATAGGCCATTGCTCCTCGTGCCTCTCTGAGGAGGGCCAGATTCTGGCTCATGGTCCCCGGTAGGCAAGAACTCCATGCACACTGACTGATGCCAGAAAGCTAATATATTCATATCAGCCTGGATAGCTCCGGGAACCCAACGGGGCTTCCCCCATAAAAATATAAGAAAGTTTTCTTCTGCAAACAGGATGGTAGATGGTTAAAATTAGTTAAGTTAGAAAGCAGTGGATGCCAAAACCCTTTGTACAATACTGTAGTTTCAAAGAGTTATGTGACAGAGTACCAGGAAGATGGGATACCACGAACTTAGTTCTCTTCCTGTAATGACACTTTGATAATTACACTTGGGTAATTTCACATCACCCATTCTCAAATGCAACCTCTTTGTTACTTACGGTTTTCTTGTTTTTCATTGTGTTGTCATTCCATTACAGTTTGCTAATTTTTCCATAAACTGTATCCCAGTTTAATGAATTTTTCTAAAATTCTTGAGCTTATGGAAAACTATAAGGCACAAAAATTAATAAAATATAAATTAAAATCATCTGTATCTCCTTACCATCCTTCATCATTCTCATCATCTTTATCTTCAACAGACGTCTCATCTTCACTTGCCGAGTCTTCATACATAATTTTAGACACTTTTGCTGTGAATCTCTGTAGGAGTGCTAAAGTTTGTTCTTCCCGTGAAGAACCCTTACGTGGTAATTTCTTCTTTTCTTCCTCATACCTGAAAAAGAAAAACATGTAGGAAACATTTTTTAAAATGCTCTCTCACTTTTTGAAGGTGACCCACCAGCAGGAAATGTTAAATTCTTATAATGCTGAACACTGCAAGTGTTAAATTTAGGAACTACTGAGGGGGACAAACCCAGAACACCTGATTTCCCCAATATATTGACCTCCAGAACAACAAATAGATTTGTGGGCAGACCATAAAACAGGAAGATTCCCTGCTCTACCTGTTGGTATACTGCTACATCTTGCATCATGCTCTAAAATGCTGATGGTCAACCGTAAAGATCACCATGTTCCTCCTCTCTTTCTCATCCCTCACACATGTTAAAAATTGCACTTAAAACTCCAAAACTTCAGCTATGTCATATCTAAGTCCATCTTAACCAATTACAAACATTACACTTACTTGACGTATCAATTTTGTATTCTTTGACTGGCTTACTCTCCTTGTCATCAACCTCATCCCACCTTAAATGTCATATCTAGTCCATCTTCACCAATTACAAACTGTTACGTTTGAAGGCGGAAGAGAAACAATATTCATCCACATGGTTTATTGTCAACAACCAACAACCACAACAAAACAATTATAAGGTACATAACTTACTATTTACAAGATCATAAACAAAAGAGCATCTGCTCCAAACATGCTACACCCAACATCTGTAGTACTCAATCCCAACATTCCTCCCCTTTTAATTAAACTCTACCCCCTGCAGGTTAAGTCGATCAGGCTATCAGTCCGTTTTCCGTTATCTATGGGTACAGTAGTTAGCTCCAGGGAGCCAACAGGGCTCCCCCAAGAAAACCAGTGTTGAATGTAATGAAAAGCCATTTTCTGAGTGAAACTTGGAGGCTCCCAGGCACCCCTCCCTCCCTTCCTCTGGTTGGCGGTGTTTTGACATCCAGCCTCAGGACTGAAGGGTGGATAGCCGGCACAAGGGTCCGGGCTCCTCGCTGGGAGTCCCGACCTGTTACTTCTGGGAAACATTCTTCTGAATTACTCCCTGTTGAGTCCATAGGGTTAACTGTATCTCCATTACCTTCTGTTGCCCCTTGCTGTGCCTCCCTGTCTCCTGCAGGTGCTGCTACCCCATCATTATTAGCATGGGTATCACTAGTTGCCCCACCCCCCACCTGAAGGGTCTTCAAAATTCCCTATGAATCTTGGCATGAGCTGATCTGCATGCCTTTTCCAATTATGTTCCCAAAACTCTGCACTTGCACAGTGAAATTCCTGCATCCCAAGACTTCCCTAATTTTTCCTTCTACCCAAAACTTCCCAATTCCAAAATTCCTTGCATATACTGCATCCCCCTCATTAAAAACAATTCCTTTCCCTGAGCCAACTGATTGGTCAAGCTAGTTAATGATTTCTCTTTATCAGGATCTGTCTTTACTGCTTCCATGTGCACTTTAAAGAGCCTATTAAACAGTAATTCAGAAGGAGATTTACCAGTAGTAGAATGAACAGTTTTCCTTTGATTATATAAAAATCTACAAAGCCTTGTATTAATAGTACCTTTCATAAACCGCTTTAACCTTTCTTTCAAGGATCTCACTGCTCTCTCCGCTAGACTATTTGAAGAAGGATTATGGGAGGGGGGGGGGGGGGTAGGTGTTACATGTTTAATACCATTTTTTCTAAAACAAAGCCTCCATTTCCACAAAAACAAAATAAGGAGCACTGTCTGACACAACCATGTCTGGTAATCCAAAATTACAAAATGTTTTCCTTAGCAATTTACAAGTTACAGATGATGTGGTGGAATTACACACATGAACATCCAGAAATTTTGTGTATGAATCCACCACCACCACTAGGTAATATTTGTTATCCATAGATCCAGCATAATCTATATGAAGTCTAGACCAGGGCTTTCCAGAGCATGGCCAAGAAAGTACTGGGGCCTGGGGTTTCTGATAATTCTCAAAGCAAATATGACAATTTTTTGTTACCTCAGCAATATCCTGGTCTATTTTTGGCCACCAAACCCAACTTCTAGCTTCAGCTTTCACAGCATTTATGCCATTATGGCTTACATGCAGCTATTCCAAAATCTTACATCTTAGTTCCCCAGTCACCACCACTCTATTCCTATGCAAGAGTACATCCTGGTGAATACCAAGGTCATCCTTTACCACAGCATACTCCGTTGTTGCCGTCCTTTTAGACCTGGAAAAGGCTTACGACACCACTTGGTGATATCATATTCTATCCCAGCTTCATTCTTTTGGCCTTCACTGTCATCTCCCTCTCTTTCTCCGCAGCTTCCTCTCTCGTCGTTCCTTTCGGGTGAGGCTTGGTACTGCTCTCTTTGCCTCTTTTCAGCAATACGAAGGTGTGCCCCAGGGTAGTGTTCTGAGCACTACTCTTTTTCTGGTTGCCTTCAATGGTCTTCTTTCCTCTCTTCCTTCAGGCGTCTTCTGCGCTCTTTATGTCGACGATCTTACCCTTTGCTGTCAGGGTGATGATTCGCCTCTTCTTTAACGACGGCTTCAACTTGCGATTGATGCCGTGCCGTCTTGGGCCACCGATCATGGCTTCGGGTTCTCTACATCTAAGACTTGTGCTATGACTTTTACTCGGAAGCGTGTCGTTCTTCGTCCTTCTTTGTCGCTTTATGATCACCCCATTGTGTACAAGGATTCTGGTAAGCTTTTGGGGTTGATTTTTGACACTCGTTTGTCTTGGTCGCCCCATAACTCTTACCTCCGTGTTGAATGCTCGAAGTCCCTTACCCTCTTCGGGTATTGTCCCATAGTTCTTGGGGAGCGGATAGGCGCACTATACTCACTTTGCATTCCTCTCTCGTCCTGTCTAAGCTCGATTATGGATGCCCTGCTTACTCGTCTGCTTCTCCTTCTACTCTTCGCTGTCTTGATGCTTTGCACCATACTGGGTGGCGCCTCAGCTCTGGTGCCTTTCGTTCGACTCCCGTCCTCTGCTTGTATGTTGACACTGGCTTCCTATCTCTCCAGGACTGCCATGATCGCTACTGTCTTTGTTATCTTGCACGGTCTTTGGAACATCCTTCCTCTCGCCTCTGTCATGATTTAACTTTTACCCCTTCTGCGGATCCTGTTCCTCTTCAACACCTCCCTATTTCTGTCCGGTTATCTCGCTTTCAGGATTCTCTTTCAGTTCGTATTGCTAATATTTCTACTCGTGTTGTTCCTTCTTTGCCCCCCATGGAGAGTACCCCCTTCTGCAGTTTTGTACATCCTTAACCCACATCACTAAAGCTTTTACCCTCCTAAGGTTCTAAAATGCCTTTTCCTTGAGCACTTTTCTTCTCACTCTCGCTCCATTTCCATCTTCACCGATGGGTCTAAGTCTGCGGACAGTGTTCGCTACTCTGTTGTTTTTCCTGATTGCACTTATATGTGTCGCTTACCTCCGGAGACTAGCATCTTCACAGCGGAACTTTATGCTATTCTCTATGCTCTTCGTCTCCTGCTTTCTCGTTTTCAATCTTCCTGTCATTGTTGTTGATTCTCGTAGTGCCCTCATGGTTCTTAGGTCCTTTAATCCGGTTCATCCAGTGGTTGTCGAGATCCAGCATTGGCTGTTTCTTGTTCACAGTAAATTTAAGTCAGTTGAGTTTTGTTGGGTTCCCAACCATATTGGTGTCCCTTTAAATGAGCGTGCGGATGCTGCCGCCAGGGAAGCTGTCCGCTCTTGTCCCATCTCTCGTATAGGTATTGCTTATTCCGACCTTTACCCGGTTATCCATTCCTCCATCCTTACCCGTTGGCAGGCTTGTTGGTCGTCTGTTACTGATAAAAAACTGCGTACACTTAAGAGTTGTGTGTCCTCGTGGCCGTCCTCCTACCACCGTAACCGGTGATGGGAAACGGCTCTGGCGAGGTTGCATATTGGCCATACTCGCTTAACTCATGGTCACTTGATGGAGCGCCACCCTGCTCCTTATTGTCTTAATTGCATTGTCCCTCTTACAGTCGTGCATATCCTTGTTGAATATCCTGGCTTCCGGGACGAGCGTGTGTCTTGTTTTCCGACCGTCCCCCACGGTTGCTTGTCCCTCGATAGTATTCTTGATGACTCGTATACTATTGATATCGTTCGCCTTATGCGTTTCTGTTCTCGTATTGGCATCCTTGGTGATATTTAGCACCCTCTGATTATCGCACACACTTGATGGTGCTACATAGCCTTCCCAGTTTGGTGCCTTCTTTTGATAATTACTTACTTACTGCAGCATACTCTGACAATAATAAATTATCATTCCAGCCATATTTAACATATTTCATCAACAGATTTAATTTGGGATCTCTACCAGTAGCCTTCCTAATAGTCTGGAATGAAATATCCTCAAAAGCCATAGATTCCAACAGGTTAACATACTCCACTGGAATACTGGAATTCAAGTCTTCTGTCACAGACAATCTACTTAATGCATCAGCTACATCATTATCCTTCCCAGGCTTAAACTCTAAATCATACTCAAACTGCGAGAGTAGTAATGCTCATCTTTGAATTCTACCATTGGCATTAACTGGAATTTGTTTACCTCTGCCAAACAATCCTAGCCAGGGTTTATGGTCTGTTCTAGCAAGAAATTTCCTTCACAGCAGAAAATACCTTGTTTTTTTTTGCAGCATATACCAAAGCTAATGCTTCTTTATCTAACTGAGAATAATTCTGTTCTGCGGGAGATAATTTCTTGCTAGAAAAATATACTACTTTATCCTGACCATCTACTTCCTGTAATAATACACAACCCACTCCTACTGAGGAAGCATCTACCTCCAGTTTTAAAGGGAGTCTACCAGTAAAATTAGTGAGCACTAGAGAATTTATCAATTCCGACTTAATATTCCTGAAGGCATTCTCCTCTCTTGCTGCCCACTTAAATTTAGCCCCTTTTTTTCAACAATTCATACAAGGGTGCTAATTTTGTTGAAAAGTTCTTCATGAACTTACAAAAATATGTAACCATCCCAACAAAAGACTGTACTTCTCCAACTGATGTTGGGGCTGGGGCATCTACTATAGTCGCTACATTTTTGTGAGGAGGAGTAAAGCCCTTACGTGAAATATGGTACCCCAGGTATTCAATGGCCTTCGTCTTCAATGTTGTTTTACCCTTATTAATCTTCACATTGTGCTCTTGCAGTATATTCAAAACTTGTTCTAATCTAGCATCATGCTCTTCCTCATTCTCCCCGCATACAATAATGTCATCTAAAGAATTAGCCACACCTTCCATGTTTACTAACAACAGGGACATGAATCTCTGAAAAATTGCTGGAGACGAGGAGAGTCCAAAAGGAAGTCTTTTATACTTAAATAACCCCTTGTGGGTATTAATCACTAACAATTTCTGGCTCTCCTCGTCTACAGGAATTTGCAAGTAAGCATCTTTCAGGTCAATCTTAGAAAAGATTGCCAAGAAAATTTTTTCTAGCGGCAGCTAGAAAAATGATAGGATGGATTACGAGAACCTTCAAGTCCAGAGATCTCATCACAATGGTTGTACTCTTCAAATCACTTGTGTTGTCCCGTCTTGTCCCAATCTTAGAAAAGATTGCCCCTTTGCAGACCACTGACAACAACTCATCTATCTTAGGTAAAGGGTACTTCTCACAGTGTATGCAGTTGTTCAGTTCCTTGAATTCTGCACAGATTCTCAAGGATTTCCTATCTGCCTTCAACACTAGTACAATTGGGGCTGAGCACTCACTATGCATATGTGGCTCTAAGATGCCTTCTGTACATGCTTTTCCAGGGCTGAGTCTACAAATTGCTTGTAATGAAGCAGAACTGTTCTTGCATTGAAAAATTTAGGTGAAGCCCCACTTTTCAGGTGAATTTTTGCCACCATGCTATTAATTAGCTTATCTGCCTCCAGTGAATATTTATCTAACATATGTTCAGCACTTTTAATGGTTTTAACTATCGACAATTCATCTAGGCCCGCCAAGAAAATTCCCATTTTTTCCATGAGATCCTTACCACATAGGCTAGGATTATGTGAATCCACTACATAAAAATCCAGGACAATTTCTTTTCCATTATAACCTACGTTTGCCGACACCTTGTCATAGACCTTAATCGGTGTATTATCATATGCACTTAATGATTTTTTACCTGGTTTTACATTCAATTGCAAGATATCTGCCCAATCTCTAGACAATGACGACACTGCAGCACCAGTGTCCAGTTCCAAGGGAACTAACTTCCCATTAATTACAAAATTCACCACTTGTGACTTCACTGAACATACCTTTTCTTTCACCGAATATACTCTGCTTTTCTCACCTGCAGCTTCTTCAGACAGTTTACCTTTTTCTACTGCCTTGACCACATTACCACTACCTCTTCTTCCTGCATTCCCTGGTCGTCTCCTCTCCCAGGACTTGCTGTTCCTGTTCAGATATTCTCTATACACTTTCTTCAAGTGCCCCTCCTTGTTACAAAAGTTACATATATATATTCACAAAACTTGCACTTGCTACTACTGTGATTGTACCCACAATGTTTACATCCAGTTTGGCCCTGTACTACCTTTCCAGGTTCAAAATCTTCTCGAGCACTGTCCATAAAGTCACCAATTATAGATCCAAGTTTTCTGCTACCAGGTTAGCGAAAAATATCTCATTTTCTACTGCCATGAACAACTGGTCCCGCACCCGGCCGTGCAACTGTGCTCCAAAGTTGCAGTGGTTCGCCAACGCCGTCAAGTCCGCATATAAATATTGTACAGATTCCTGCTGCTTTTTCGTCCTCTTCTGGAAATCCATCAAACTCCTGTGATATGAAGGATTCACTACATAATGATGTTTAAGCAGGGTAATCAGGTCTACATAGGTCTTCGTGTGGGGTGGCTCTGGTGCACACAAGTTACCGAGAACCCTATATATTTCAGAACCCAGTGAAACTAAGAGTACCGCTTTCTTGTTGGCGTCCTCATTAATTTCATGGAACTGAAAGTTTCCTTCCAGCAGGCTGAGCCACAGGTCCAACGAGATCTTGGTAGTGTTAAACGGCTCCATTGAAATGAGCGGGGTAGCCATGGCCATGGTGGGTTGCACAGCTCAATTGTTGTATGCCAATCATCCACACGACGAACCCTGATCCTCACACCTCATCTCATACCAAGGCACTCTGCCTGAGGTGTTTAATAATCCTCGTCGCCACTGTTACGTTTGAAGGCGGAAGAGAAACAATCTTCGTCCACATGGTTTATTGTCAACAACCAACAACCACAACAAAACAATTATAAGGTACATAACTTACTATTTACAAGATCATAAACAAAAGAGCATCTGCTGCAAACATGCTACACCCAACATCTGTAGCAGAACCCAACACAAACATTACACTTACTTGACTTTATCAATTTTGTATTCTTTGACTGGCTCACTCTCCTTGTCATCAACCTCATCCGTCACAGCTGTCTCTAATTTTGGTGACGCCCCTCTGAGTTCTTGTTTAATGTCTTTGATCTCTGCTTTAATTGCAGCCCTAGAAAAAAAAATTCTTGTAAAGTTTCCCACCTAAAAGAACCCAACATTCAAGGTAATGAAGTGCCTTTTTTGATGGAGCCCCTAGTGGCTGCCCAAAGCTATATGCTGAGATGGTACCAACTACCAATTCACATCAGCCATGGAGTTCTGAAACATAATACAGGGTACAAAACACAATCGAATCTGCCCATACAATGGGGCCTCGATTTACGATGCTAATCCGTTCCCAGAGACGGATCGTATGTCGAAATATCGGAAGTCGAAGCGAATTTTCCCATAAGAAATAAAGGGATTTGAATTAATCCGTTCCCCACCCTCCAAAATATTAACATAAAAATACATTTTATACTGAATACAATGTTTTTTTCTAACTACAATACAGTACCAAAACTTCACTTACCTTTATGGAGGGATTTCGATGGCGTATGGAAGATGGTGATGAGGGGGGAGGAGGAGAGTTGTTACTGTTTGGAAGGGGAGTCCCCTTCCATTATCACATAAGGCAGTGATGTTTTCTCTGGGGTACCCTCTCCTACGTTTTGCCTGAATACCACTAGGACCTGGTTGTGGTTCAGTGCTTGTTTGTCTCACTACAAATCTGTCAAGAGACATTTGTTTTTCCATTCGATTTAACATTTGTCTGTAATGATGCATCACTTTAGCACCCATAATGTCCTTTTTCTTAACCAGTATGGTGGATATCGTTGACTGAGATTTGTTGTACTGCCTAGCCAGTTCACCGACGCGCACACCGTCTTCATATTTACGAATGATCTCTTGTTTCTGCTCTATGGTCATTCTTACATGGGATCTCACATGTTGAGCCTTACCACTGACTTTCTTGGGACTCATGGCGCGATAGAAAATAATTACTTTAATGTTCAAAATGCAAAAAAACACCACAAAAGCGGAATTTCTTATAGGCGCGATCGTCACTAAGCGGGTAGCTGTAGTAAACTGAGGCAGGTCGGACCGCGTGACCGGGAACCACGCGCTCGGCCGACCCGAACGTGTACCAACAAATATCGGATGTCGACGACACTATCGGATGTCGAGTCGCATTTTTTGATGAAATTTATATCGGAACTCGAATTTATCGTAAGTAGGGGCAATCGTATGTCGAGGTGCCACTGTAGTAGGAAAACAGCATGTCAAGGATTTGGGAATAATGGTGTCCGACAACCTAACGTTTAGGGAGCATAACCAAACAATATTGCGGCAGCTAGAAAAATGATAGGATGGATTATGAGAACCTTCAAGTCCAGAGATCTCATCACAATGGTTGTACTCTTCAAATCACTTGTGTTGTCCCGTCTTGATTACTGCTCAGTACCCGGGACGTGTACACTCAATGGAACATAGCAAGGGGAACCACCGGAAGGAGGAAGAGCACTCAGTACACAGGTGGCAAGAACTAAGGCAGATCCCCCCCCCCCAGGCAGGCAAACAAATAGAAAGAGAAAACCCCACAAGAGGACAGCATACCCCGTGGAACAGAGCTGGCCGCTATGATTGGTGAAAACAAGCTGCGCAGTACCCTGCACCCTTACCAGTGCAAACTGCCCCCTACCCTAAGGCAAACAAGGGAGACAGAACACCCAAGCACACAAAGAGCAGCTGAAAACCAAGCAGTATACGACCTGGCAGAAGCAGAACCCCAGAAACTTGTGGAAGGTTGCCCCAAGCCCCAAGGGCGGTACTTACTGGGCACCTAGGGAAGGAAACCCTAGGCGCATGCAGCCAGAGTACTGGAGAATCACTCCCGGCTCAAGCACCACCTAGAAGACAGTCACCACACACAAGGTACAGTGCTGAAACAACCACTGGAGCCAGAGCACATGACCGTTGCCTATAGCATCAGCCTCAGAACTGAGAGGTGGATTGCTGGCGCAGGGGTCTGGGGCTCCCCCTTCCCCCTTACCAGGGAGGGGGGAGGGGAAGACAACACCCCAAAGATGGCAGCAAGAGCAGCGAACTTACGAACGTCATGGGCACGGGGATAGACCGCAGGGCTGGCTAGCCTTAATAACTCTTCGAACGACTTGGTAGACCCTCACCTGCGAACAGGGAAGAAGGGGAAACCGGATCAACCCAAAGCGCGTCCCCGGACACAGAAGCCGTGGCGCGCAAATAACGGCGAAGAGCCGCAACCGGACACAAAACGTGATGCACCCCCCGGCCGAACCAATCAACAGCCCAGGGA
The DNA here is from genome assembly GCA_020271785.1 of Procambarus virginalis. Classification (NCBI taxonomy): domain Eukaryota; kingdom Metazoa; phylum Arthropoda; class Malacostraca; order Decapoda; family Cambaridae; genus Procambarus; species Procambarus virginalis. Next base: position 41,039,155 of record WNGS01001312.1, on the reverse strand, counting down.
CCCCTCCAGAAGGCAGCAGTGTCATTCTTCATCAGAAAAGAAGGAGACGGCTGCAGACGGACAAAACCATCATGCCAGGAGAGCTAAACCCCGAGAACTCAGCAGATGAGTCACCCAAAATGACCAGCGACAAAGAGCCAAGGACCGCATCGAACCCCCCGGTTCAGGCAATGAACCACCGGGGAGCAGCCCGAATGAACCGGATCGTCGATCTGGGGGCGACCCGGACCATCCGCAGTGCAAACCACACCGCCACGAACTCCCACACCGTGCTGCGGGCTCAACGGAAGGACAGACCCTACTGTCCCTGGCCGGCATGGTGAGCACGGGTCACAAAGCCCCAGCCGAGAGACGACGCATCCGTGAACACATTGAGCAAGGGCTCGGGCAGGGGTCAAGGCACTGAACCCTGAAAAACCTGAAGAAAAAGCTGGCAACGCAGCAGCCGACGCAAGGCTCCCCAGGGGGCGAACCCAGAGATCGCGAGAGAGGTGGAAGGGACGTCCCCGAAGGAACCAGAACAGCCGACGAAGCCAAACCTGACCCGGCGGGTAGATCATCATCGCGAAGTTCAGGCTCCCGCACAAATCCTTTGAGCAACCGCTGGGTGACCCGGGAGTCGCCCAGAAACAGGCACAAGCGGGACCGCAGCGAAGGAGAGACTCCGGAGGAAGAGACAAGGAAACTGTCCGAGAGTCCCACACAAGACCCAGCCACAGCCGAACCTGGGAGGGAACCGGATGGGACTTCCTCCAGTTCACCAAGAACCCGAACCGACGGGTTCGGGTTCGGGTTCTGTTATTGTTCTGTTGTTATTTTACTGTGTAGATTTAGTATTTGGCCCTCCAGTATCTTCCACGTGTATATTATTTGATATCTTTCTCGTCTTCTTTCTAGTGAGTACATTTTGAGGGCTTTGAGACGATCCCAATAATTTAGGTGCTTTATCGCGTCTATGCGTGGCATATATGTTGTCTGTATTCCCTCTATTTCAGCAATCTCTCCTGTTCTGAAGGAGGAAGTGAGTACTGAGCAGTACTCAAGACAGGACAACACAAATGACTTGAAGAGTACAACCACTGTGATGGGATCCCTGGATTTGAAAGTTCTCGTAATCCATCCGATCATTTTTCTGGCTAACGCAATATTTGCTTGGTTATGCTCCCTAAACGTTAGGTTGTCAGACATCATTAAGCTCCCCCCGTCCCTCAACCAGATGGCCTGGTTGAGGGACTGGGCCACGAGGACACTGAGTCCAGAAATCATCACAAATCATGGCAAGGGTCCCCAGTCCATTATACAAATAAGCAAATGATGGTTCCTACCCCAAAATATCCTCCAATTTTATGCTATACAGGTACATTAAAAAAATCATTTAATATTTTTTAATTAAATTAATTTCCTCTAAAATCCACCACCACGAAATGTAAAATATACTTACATTTGTTCGGGTTTTTCACTTTCTTCTTCTTCCTCCTCATCTTTAATTGGTTTAATAATAATTTCTTCATTTATACTTTCAGGTTCAATTACTTCATTTTTTATAGGTTCCATAGATTCTTCACGGCGTAATTTCTTCTTTATCCTGCAAAACACAATGAGTTACCAGCTGTAGACTGACTCGGCAGTAAAGGTGCACATCCCTTATACTGAAAACCATATCAATATTTTCTGGCTTGGACAAATCTGTGAAGCTTTGAATATTAAACAAATATTGACATGCAATCTGACATTGACCCTGAACTGAATCTGCTATTACACATCTACAATAACCAGCACATTGATCACCACTACTGCATTTATTACATGGCAAACCTTGCAAAAGCAAACTGCAAAATAACACTAGCCTCTCAGAATTCAACCAAAATGTCAGATCACTTAAAGGTTTAAATGATATAAATGAACTACTAGAGGCACTAGGTACTCAAGTCATTCATTATCATGAGAGAAACATGGCTAAGTAAGGACCATACTCAACTATACAACTTTGCCAGTTATAAAGCCATTCATAACTGTAGACCGGACATAAAAAAAAAAAACGTTGAATGTAATGAAACGCCATTTTCTGGGTGAGACCAAGAGGCTCCCGGAGCTATACCAGGCTGATGTGTAAATATATTAGGCCATGGCAACAGTCAATTGAAGGAGTTCTAAGCCTACCGGGGACCAGAGCCAGAACCTGGCCCCCCTCAAGAGAGGCACGAGGAGCAATGGCCTAAAAACACCCCCGTGTAATTGGAAGCAGTCTTTGTCTGCCGTCTACCAGATCAGGCACCCAGAAAGGTAGGAATTTCAAAACAAACTACTTCTGGCCAAAAAATTGCAAAGCAAAAGCTGAACTAGCAAACAGAACTCCCCAGTCAAAAACAAGGAAACAAATATGACGTCACCACAACCGCACAATCGCTGCGCAACCCCCCCCCCCCTCCCGGGAGGGCGACAGGGGGGAGGGGTGTCCCAGACCTCCATGCCAGCAACTCTCCTCAGTTCAGAGGCTGAGTATCAAAAACGCGAAAACTGCCGACCAGAGGGAGGGAGGGATGCCAGGGAGCCTCAGGGTCTCACCCAGAAAATTGCTTTTCATTATATTCAACGCTGGTTTTCTGTGGAGAGCCCCTTCGGCTCCCCGGAGCTACCTAACCAAAGATAAAAAGAAAAGGGACTCACCCAGGAGACGGTCATCACTCGCTCCTCAACTCAAAGTCAAGATAACAGGCCGCAACCTGCGACCCAAGGCTATACACGCCTGAGAAGGACTAGGAACATAAACAAGGTAACATGTAGTCAGGACCCTGCTCGACCTCCAAAAGCCCAGTGCCCAAAAGATAGGCCAGGACATTACCAAAATAGCAGTCGAATGCCGAACTTACGAAAGGTGTGGGCACGGAGAAAGACCACAGGTTGGCTGGACTGAATAATCCTGCGAACAACCTGGGAGAACCATGCCCTGGAATAGGGAAGAAGGGAAACTGGCTCAACCCAAAGCGTGTTCTCTGCCACAGAGGCCGTAACGAGCAAATAACAGCAAAGAGCCACAGACAGACACAAAACATGATGCACTCCTGGCTGAACCAACCAAGCATCAACAACTAAAGGACCCCCTCAGAAAGCAGTAGACTCATTCTTCGCCAGAATGGAATGAGACGACTGCAAACGATGAAAAAACCACCAGGAGCGAAAGAGCAGAAACCCTTGCGCCGGAGGAGAGCATGAAACTCAACGACCCGACCCCCAGAGGCCAATGCCAACAAGAAAATAGCCGTAGAAAAACAGTCCTGAACCGAGGGGGCCACCCCAAACCGAGGACAAGGGAGAAGAGAGCACCCAGTGCAATGACCAGGACAGCTCAGGTGGTGCATGAGCAGGCTGGAGGTGAAAACAACGCCCAAGAATGCTTGCGGAACAGAGCAGAAGTGACATCCACTCCAAATGCAAGCTGCAGTGGCTCCGCCGGTGCCACCCGAAATGAGGCGACAGTATCTGGCATAAGAAGACGGTCCTGAAACAACCAAGAGAGAAGGACAAAACAACCTACAAAGAGACAAATACCAAAAAGACCGTCAGAAAATTTCATACTGCCGTCAAGATGAAACTCGCAGGTGGGATACCAACTAAGCCACCTGATCACCATACAAGTGGTGATAAACCCACGTCAAAAAGACCAGACGCGAGAAACAGAGAGGATCGAACCAGCCACGTACCGGAATGGACCGATCTGTTGAAAGAGGCGGAGCCGCGGGAAGACCATTGGGTTCGGACATCGAGCAAAAAGTGCCTGAAACCAGGGCTAGGCCGGCCACCTAATAGCCAACAGGACTACTCATCCCTGGTAAGTATCTCTAAGCTAACCAGGACCTGGAGCAACAATCGAACCAGTGGGAAGAGGTACAGGTAACCCCAACTCGACCAATCCAGCCGAAAGGCATCGACACGACGGCCTCGCAGTCTGGGAAGAACGCCACAAACACTGGAAGATGCCTCGACCAAGTCGCTGTGAAGACGCCCACCTCTAGGTGCCCGTATGTCCGGCAGAGCAAACTGAACGAGTCTGTGTCGACCGTCCATTCCATGATAGGGGAATGAACCGAGACAGGCCATCCGCCAGGACATCTGACACCCCATGAATGTGAACTGCCAAGAGAGCCAAACCCCAAGAACGAGTCACCTGAAGCGACCAGCCCCACAGAGCCAAGGACCATGTTAAACCCCCATGGTTCAGACAATGAACCACCAGGAAGCAGTCCGAATGGAGCCGGATCATTGCTCCACGAGCAACACGAACCCTCTAAAGCGAATGCCACACCACCGTGAACTCCTGCGGTGTGCTGTGAGCCCGACGGAAGGACGGACCCCACCGACTCTGGCCAGCCTGGTGAGCACTGGTCACAAAACCCCAGCCGAGAGACGAGGCATCTGTGAACACATCGAGCGAGGGCTCGGGGAGGCGTCAGGGCATAAAACCCCGAAAAAAAACCTCAGTGGAAGCCAGTGATGCAGCAGCCGATGCAAGGCTCCCGAGATCCGAACACAGCGATTACGAGAGCAGTGGAAGGGACGCCCCCGAAGAAACCAGAACATCCGCCGAAGCCAGATCCGACCCGACGGGTAGACCAGCACGGCCAAAATCAAGCATCCGCACTGCCGTCCAAACAACAGACGTGTGACCCAGGTGTCCTCTAAAACAATCATAAGTGGGACCGGAGCCGTAACAACGCCGCCAGAGGGAGAGACAAGGAAGCAGTCCCAGAGTCCCACGCAAGATCCAGCCCAATCCAAACCTGAGAGGGAACCAAATGGGACTTCTTTCAGTACACCAAGAACCCGAACCAGCGAGCTGGTAAGAAACCAAATCCCTATTGAGCAGACATGCGGATTGGCTGGGAGCCCACACCAGCCAATCGTCGAGGTAAGCCAGTCTTCAAACGGGTCACCACAACCGGGTTAAGGCGGGTGCACATGCAAAGTGCCCGATCCAAACTGGAAGGAAGGCAACGAAAGCAGTAAGTCTGTCACTCAACGACAAAACCGAGCCAATCCCTGAACACTGGATTAATCTGGATGTGCTAATTCGCGCCCTGGAGGTCCAGAGACACCATCCAGGCACCCGGCGCCAAAAGCAGCCGGACCTGAGACAGAGTGGTCATCTGAAAGGAGAGGCAAAAGACCCAGGGAATCAGACGGGACAAGTCCAGTGTGAATCGCAGAACTGCCCAGTCCGTTTCGGAACTGAAAACAGGAGGAAACCCACTCCATGATGACCTGATAGAGCGCAGGGGAAGATGCTCGCCCCGCAAGCCCCAATCCTCCCAAAGGAGAAGGAAAGAAGCAACACCACCGCAGGCCGGAGGAAAATGACCCGAATTGCCCACGAATCGTTGGGACCAGGCGAGAACAAACAGCATGAGCCTCCCTTCCACCGCCCCACCAACAGGGCGAACTGTGAAAGGGCCGACGACTCCTACGAGAACCTGACTGACACTTAGAGTGATCACTGAGCCAAGACTCTGTATGAGGGCCAGGCCCGAATCTGGCACTACTAGCTTGCGACGACCGAAGGAACCCCCAGACTTGGTGCGACCCTTCCGGGCAGGACCTCCACGGCCCCTCACGGCTCCCCGCCTCCCCCCAACAAGGGGGGATGGGAGGTTGAGCCAACTAGTGGGGGGCTGGTTTGACGAAGTTTTGGTTGCTTATTTTCTTGTTGCAGGAGTTTCAATAACGTTTTGAGGACTGAGATCTCATTTTAAACCATGCAGTGGTTTTGTTTTGATATGCATACCTATCTGGGTACCTTTCCTGGATGATACCTGGTTGATACCTGGTTACCTGGTTGATGGGGTTCTGGGAGTTCTTCTACTCCCCAAGCCCGGCCCGAGGCCAGGCTTGACTTGTGAGAGTTTGGTCCACTAGGCTGTTGCTTGGAGCGGCCCGCAGGCCCACATACCCACCACAGCCCGGCTGGTCCGGAACTCCTTGGAGGAATAAATCTAGTTTCCTCTTGAAGATGTCCACGGTTGTTCCGGCAATATTTCTTATGCTTGCTGGGAGGACGTTGAACAACCGTGGACCTCTGATGTTTATACAGTGTTCTCTGATTGTGCCTATGGCACCCCTGCTCTTCACTGGCTCTATTCTGCATTTTCTTCCATATCGTTCACTCCAGTACGTTGTTATTTTACTGTGTAGATTTGGGACCTGGCCCTCCAGTATCTTCCAGGTGTATATTATTTGATATCTCTCTCGTCTTCTTTCTAGTGAGTACATTTGGAGAGCTTTGAGACGATCCCAATAATTTAGGTGCTTTATCGCGTCTATGCGTGCCGTATATGTTCTCTGTATTCCCTCTATTTCAGCAATCTCTCCTGCTCTAAAGGGGGAAGTGAGTACTGAACAGTACTCAAGACGGGACAGCACAAGTGACTTGAAGAGTACAAGCATTGTGATGGGATCCCTGGATTTGAAAGTTCTCGTAATCCATCCTATCGATGGATAGATAGATATCGATAGTAGCGATGATATACTTTAAATGTAAAGTATTCGTGGGCCATCGTTCCCTGTGCCTCTCTGAGGGGGGCCAGGTTCTGGCTCATGGTTCCTGGTAGGCAAAAAGAGCTCAGTGGCTAATGACACTCAAGTAGCATGGCACTTAAACAGTATGATATCTTCAGGGAGCCTCCAGGGCTCTCCAGAAACTGGCATTCCATTATATACAATGCTGGATTTTTCTTCCCCTTAAAAAAAATTAAGGACTGTATTGAGGACAGAAAGTACAAAATAATAGGAAACTAACCTTTCAAGAGAATCAGTTCCATTGTTGTTAGCCCTGCCAGTGCTTGCTGAGAGTGTTGGGTCCATGGCAATGTCATGGGCAGAGTTGCCTTTAGTGGAAAAGTTTTTGGTAGCTGCAAGGACCTCCTCCTCCTCCTCCTCAGCTTCATCACCAAAGGACAGAAGCTTAAAATTTCTGCAAACAGTTAAAAGGAACCATGGAATATTTGTATACATTGCCCTCAACATTCCAGGCAGCTAGTAAAATCTTTCCCAATAATTTGGGATTAAACTCTAACCTGTACTTCAGTAAATGTAAAATATCCACATTAATACTGTAAAATATATAAAGCAAAGGTTCCCAAATCTAACTTAATGGAACTGATACATCACAGGTGATAAATGATAGAAAGCAAAAGTGGTTTGCTTTATAAATATATCTACAGTATTTATAAATTAATCTGTCAATCCATCTACATCTTTGATGTGTCATTCCTCTGAAAATTCCCCTTTCTTGAGGAGTTGGCCTCCTGTAGGATCTTCCCCAGACATTTCAGATGCTTCCAGCATGGAAGACTTGAGAGAACACCTAAAATGTTTGCCAAAGAATTCCATATGCATTTTTGGCTACAATGTAAATGAAGCAGTTGCCACTTGCTTGCATTGAGAACAAATAATGTGTAGAGAGGCCGAGGATAAATATTGGAATAAGAAACACTAATGAAAGGTAAATAATAGGAAGTTTAAATCAAAGTACCAATGAAAGAAAAGGTAGTGGGCTTACTTTCTACATAGTTGTACTTCAATGGGCTGTTTTAAATCATCTCTTAACATCTCTGCTATTAATCTATCTGCTCGTGGAGCAGTACCTAATTTTAGTCCAATTATGCCTTCACTTATTTAATATTTATTTCTTATTTTAGTATTAATTAGTATAGTTAATATATATTAATTTAGTATAGTATTAATTTAATATTTATTATTTAATTCTGCTAAATTATTTAATAATTTTTGCTGAAAATTTATTTGCCATCTTTCATAAATGGCAAATATGATGAATATCTGCTTATTTTATAAGACAATACAGTACAAGATTTTTAATGTAATATTTCCCTCACTTGTGTATTACATTACCTGCAGATAAGACATTCAACAATACAGCATATTTTTACGATCTACGTCAACTCATGTTTCCCATTATTTTCCTACTTTCTTCTATCCTACCTTTTGAGATACTGTATATACAATGTTCATGGTTTGGTGACAGTTGCTCAAATCGTATACATACAATGTGCGCAGATTAAGGGTTCAGCTGCTACTGAAAGCCGAACTGTCGAACAAAACTCCCCAAATGAAAAACGAGCAAACAAGCATGATATCACCACCATCACCGTGCCGTTGTTTGCGCAGTGGACAGGGGGGGGGGAAGGGGAGCCTCAGACTCCTGTGCCGGCTATCCAACCAGTTAGTTCTGAGGCTGGATATAAAAAAAAAAACATGAAAACCGCTGACTGGAGGGAGGGAGTGTTGACGGGAAGCTCCGAGTCTCATCCAGAAAATGGCGTTTCATAACATTCAACGCTGGTTTTCAGGGAAAAGCCCCTCCAGCTCCCCAGAGCTACTTAACCAAAGATAAAAACAAAAGGGACTTACCCGGGAAGCGGTTGCCACTCGTTTCTCAACTTGAAGTCGAGACAACTGGCTGCAACTGCCGACCCAATGCGACACATGCCCGTCTAGAGCCAGGAAAACTGTCAAGGTAGCGAGCAGCCAGGACTCTGTTCGACCTCCAAAATCCACGTGCCATAACCACCGTGCTGCACCGAGTTTATTGTGAAGTTTCCCCTGTGCGCATGAAATAAAGTGTTCCCCAAAAATTCTTTTTCTTCATAAAATGATAAATTCCCTTCCCTGAACATGTCTATGTAAAAATAAATACCAAATTCCACTTACTGTAACTATGCGATTATCTGGGATTCAAACATCCAGAAAATGCCCTTATACGGCCAAAATCGTGACCGGATAAAGTTATATCAATAGCCGGATAATCATTGAATTGTCTGGATATGAAAGCCATGGGGCGGGCCGTACCGTATTAATCTTGTCTGGCTGTGGCTGGCTGGCTCGAGGCGCATGGTGGAGGAGGGGGCTGGGGTGGGTAGGTGGTGTCGGGAGGGTGGGAGGGGAGTGTCGGGAGGGTGGGAGGGGAGTGTCGGGAGGGACCACCTGGGTACAGGAATTACCATTAATTTCAGAACAATTCATCATAGCCAAAAACAAATGAAATACTAGTAATTATGTAATAACATATATATAAGTTTCCTAAAAACAACGTGAAGTTTCCTTCAAAAATATTGTGAGTTTTTTCCTCCTGGTGGTATACGTAACGTGCTATAGCTGCCCCAAGTGGACCCGTCCAACACTGGTCAACCCATGTGCTCCTGTCCCTCGTGTTATACCAAAGTGCTGTGTCATTAGTGAAATATTTTTTTACATAAGTTTTTCATTTTCATAGTAACTTTAAACATTTTTGGCCAAGATTATGTCTGGTAGCAGCATCAATCATTCTGGAGGTGCTAAGAGGAAGAAGGTTGTCCTAACCATTGAAGACAAGTTACGGGTTATACACCTCAACCAGTGAGGCGTTACAGGCAAGTCAAGCGCCTACAACAAGTGAGGCTTCACAGTTAAGCCAAATGCCTTCAAGTGAGGCACAAGCAAGCGCCTTCAACAAGTGAGGCCTCACAGGCAAGCCAAGTGCCCTCAACAAGTGAGGGGCCACAGGCAAGCCAAATGCCTTCAACAAGTGAGGCTTCACAGGCAAGCCAAGCGCTTTCACCAAGTGAGGCGCAAGCAAGCGCCTTTAACAAGTGAGGCGTCACAGGCAAGCCAAGCGCCTGCAACAAGTGAGGGCATGCAAGCGTTTCAACAAGTGAGGCCTCACAGGCAACCCAAATGCCTTCAACCAGTGAGGCTTCAGCAGCTGGCAGTCAAAACTAACTTTGCTTAATGAACTGTACAGTAATTTTAAGTGTTAATTTTAGTGTTGTGTTAGTAATGGTTACGTAAATTGTTAAGAATTCTTAATTTCAAGATGTGTGGCATCAATCAAGAAGACGAACACCAACAAGGTAAGTTGAGGTTTCTAGTTGAATATTTAATAATTATATGTGGCAAGGCAATTCAAATTATGTTGTTTGTAGTATAAAAATAGTTGGAAATGGTCACTTTTGGACTGGCTCGCACACCACTCCTGGCTCGCACACCACAGAAGAATCAGCACCACACCACAAGGCACAGAACTGGAAAATTCCTGAGCCAGAGGCACACGACCTTGCCAGTTCCACATCAGCCACAGAACTGCAGGGTGGATAGCCAGCACAGGGGTCTGGGGCTTCCTCTTTCCCCTCCTGGGGAGGGAGGGGGGTTGCACAAACAGAGGCACGGTAACGTGGTGACGTCATGCTCATTTGCTTTTTTTTAATTTGAGGAGTTATGTCCACTAGTTCGGCTTTAAGTAGCAATATTTTTACCATAATAGAGGTTTGTTCTGGGGCGCTTACCTTTCTGGGTGCCTGACCCGGTTGATGGCAGACATAGAATGCTTCCAACCACATAGGGGGTTTCTATAGGCCTTTGCCCCTAGTGCCTCTCTGAGGGAGCCAGGTTCTGGCTCGTGGTCCCCAGTAAGCCTAGAACTCCATGCACATTGACTGATGCCAGGGTCTAATACATTCATATCAGCCCGGATAGTTCTGGGGGAGCTGAAGGGGCTCCCCCCCAGAGAGAATTGATTTCTTCATTCCTGCTCTCATTTAGATGTTTTGCTTCTACCAGGTTCAGTTTCAGCTTAACTCTGACTTCTTTGGAAAGATCTCGTCTTAATGACCATAATTTTCCTTCCTCTTCACTTTGTAATTTCCTAACTTCCTTAGTACTGCTTCCATCTCTTTAGCACCATTTAGGGTGATCCTCAAGGATCGAGCTGTCCGTTTTTCGTACCTGCCAATTCTCCTGTAGTCACAGACATTATTTTTGGTTGTAAGACCTTCCACTAGCCCAACAATTTTATCTACTACAAGACAAGTAGACGACAAGTAGACTATGGACAAGAGACGAGTTCCATCTTTCATGTAAAAATATTTTCAAATGGATGGTGGCACCTCTACCCTCCTTTTTTTTTTTGTTTTGAGATATATACAAGAGTTGTTACATTCTTGTACAGCCACTAGTACGCGTAGCGTTTCGGGCAGGTCCCTGGAATACAATCCCCGCCGCGAAGAATCGTTTTTTCATCCAAGTGCACATTTTACTGTTGCGTTAAACAGAGGCTACAATTAGGATTTGCGCCCAGTAAATCCTCCCCGGCCAGGATACGAACCCATGACATAACGCTCGCGGAACACCAGGCGAGTGTCTTACCACTACACCACGGAGACTGCTTTTCTTTCTCTCCTACTAATCTTATCACTTCATCCTCTAATACTATCCTATAATCCTTTCTTTTAATCTCTCATTCCATCTCAACTTTTCCTTTTCACAAAAAATTTCATCCCACCTTCCATCTGGTTATTCCCCCTCTCGCCCTCCCTTTTTCCTCTGTCCTCTCTAACTTCTCTATGTTGTTTTACTCTACGCCTTTTCCTTCCCTCTCATCATTAACCCCAATCCCCCCTCCCTGTTATACTCGGGTATTGGTGTTCTAACAGTGTTCTAGTGTCCTGATATTTGGTTAATGTCCCTGGACCTAGTCAGTCATGTGTTGCATTGGGCCGAGTCTCCTGGCCTGGCTTTACTTATTAGACCTAATGCAAGCCTTCTCTTCTCCTCCCTGATAAATCCTGTTTTTGTTGTCTGTGGTTAGTTAGCTTCTGGGAGTCACCAGGGGGGGCTCCCTCCAGAAACCCAGGATTGAATGTAATGAAATGCCTCTTTCTGGATGTGTCCTTGTGGCTCTGACTAACTCCCTCCCTACCAGGTTAGTTAGCTTGTTGATGTGCTGTTCTTCAGCTTCGGAACTGAGTAGAAAGATTGACTGTGAGTGAAAGCCTTGCCGCCTGGTGGTGCCATACAGTACTATTGGTTTTGCACTAATTTTGAATATTTCTCTTGTTCTGTCTGAACTGCATGCGAAATTGTCTAGCATATTCAAGGCATTTGTCTATGTAAGCCCTCCAGTTGTCTGCAAACTTCCATTTCTGGATGCTTTCCTTCACTTGCTCTCTGCCCCCTCTGTTAGGGGGCCAGATTCTTGCTCTGGTTCATGGTAGGCCAAATCTATTGTGACCCAACTGAATGGAGCAATCTCAGTGAGATAGCTTCAGGGAGGCATCGAGACTAATACAGAGAGAAGCATCTCATTTTCATTACATACCTTTTTTTTTAGTATAATACTGTACTTTCTACCAAGTGGGCCAGTCAAAATTAGGCTGGGCCTGCAGAATCAGGTTTGGACCATGAAAGTGTTAAAGTAAATTACAGACAGTTACAGTTAGGATATTTATCTAAAAATTAGCTGAGAAATATAGATCAATTCTCTTCAATTGTTACTGGAAACACAACTCTATGACCATGTAAATTAAACACATTGCTGAAATGTATCACACATTAGGGGTCTATCTGGAACCTTAGTCAGAAAGTTCAAGTACTGTACTCAGGAAAGTTCTTCGTGAAATGCTGTATTTTACTTGAACAGTATGGTACAGTACTGTACCATAATGATCAAAATCATTCTCTTTGGCTATGTAGTTGCTAAATGTTATAATAATCAAAGTCCTGTAACTGTATCTCATATCCTCTACACATACTTGGTTCCTTTCTTCTTCTTCTTCTCCTTCCTTGCTTCTTTTGGTACTTCATTTTCAATCTTTAGTCGTGGAACAATATCTGGAAATGGATTGCTCAGGACCTCTGTTGTGATGATCTTGTGAGGGTATTCAGGCTTGTCCTCCTGGAAATAAAATCTGTGAAGGTATTGTATACAATAACATGTCTTTCATCTCAAAAGAAAATAATATCTTAAAACCAAGCAACTTGTGGCAAAGAAAAGCGCAAATTAAATTTCATTCTAGTTCACTGAAACTTGCACCCTGATACTTATATAATGATTGCCAATCATTGCATAAAAACTTTATGATGTGTGTATTAGTGGCTTTATGTGTTGTACTTTTCTAACCCATGCATTCTCCACTGTTCATGTATCATATGTATGTATGTACTCTTGCATTAATAAAATATTATACATTCAGGGCAGGTCAACAATCTGCACCAAAAGAGAGCAACTTTTGAAACGGTCCCTGCTGTATCACGCTGTTACTCCGGAGACACTAGAATATGCTCACTCCAGTACAGAATGTATCCACAAATACAAAATACCAGCATTGAATGTAATGAAACGCCAGTTTCTGGGTGAGCCCCTGAGGCTCCCTCAAGCTATCCCACTAATATAGTGCTATCTTATTTGGGGGTCATCAGTCACAGTTCTTGTTACCTACCGGGGACCAGCGCCAGAACCTGACCCCCTCATAGAGGTGCAAGAAGCAATCACCTATGAACACTTTACATTTCAAGTATAGTGATACCTTGGTTTTTCAATTTAATCCGTTCCCAGAGACGGGCCATAAGCCAAAAATTCACAACCCGAAACACTTTTTCCCCATAAAAAATAATGTAAATTATCTTGAGGTTATCTTGAGATGATTTCAGGGCTTAGCATCCCCGCGGCGCTGTCCTAGTCCAGGCCTCCTTTTTGTTACACACCCCTAGGAAGCAGCCCGTAGCAGCTGTCTAACGCCCAGGTACCTATTTACTGCTAGGTAACAGGTGCATCAGGGTAAAAGAAACTTTGCCCCCCCCATCCCGAGAGGGGAAGGGGGAGGGGGGCCGGACCTCACCGCGCCGGCTGCCTTCAGTTCGGAAACTAGGCTTCAACGAATGCGATAAAACTGCCGACCGGTGGGAGGGAGGGTTGCCAGGGAGCCTCCGGGGCTCACCCAGAAAATGGCGTTTCATTACATTCAACGCTGGTTTTCTGTGGGGAGCCCCTTGGAGCTACATACCCAAAGAGGAAGGAAATAGGGACTTACCCAGGAGGTGGCGGCCACAAACTCCTCAACCCGAAGTCGAGACAACTGGCTGCAACCTGCGACCCAAAGCAACACAGAACGTCGAGAAGCAGGCACATTCACCAAATAACGGGCGGCCAGGACCCTGTTCGACCTCCAAAATCCACGCGCCCGAATATGAGCCCAAGACATGTTACCAAACACGGCAGCCAAAGCTGTAAACTTCTGGACATCATGGGTGCGAGGATAGACCGCAGCCTGTCCGCAGGCTGCCCTGCGGACAACCTGGGAGACCCAAGCCCGGAAACAGGGAGTGAGGGAAACCGGATCAACCCTAGGCGCATCCTCAGCCACCCCAGCCGAGGCACGCAGGTAACGGCTAAGAGCCGCAACCAGACACAACACATGATGCACCCCCGGCCGAACCAACCAAGCATCAATGATCCAAGGACCCCTCTGGAAAGAAGGCGACTTGTTCTTCGCCAGAAAAGATGGAGAAGGCTGCAAACGTACAAACCTACCCCCAGGACCAAAAGAGCAGAAACCCCTGCGCCGGAGGAGAGCATGAAGCTTCCCTACCCGACCCCCAGCGGCCAATGTCAACAAAGCCTTGGAAAAACAATCTTGAACCGAAGGGGCCACCATAAACTGAGGAGAGGAAAGATAGGAGAGCACCCTGTCCAAGGACCAGGACGGCTCAGGCGGCGCATGAGCAGGCCGGAGGTGTAACACAGCACGAGAAAGCTTATGGAATGGGGCAGATGTGACATCCACCCCGAACGCTAGCTGGAGCGGCTCCGCCAGCACCGCACAATACGAGGCGACAGTATTAGGCATCAAATGACGGTCCTGAAAATGCCAAGAAAAAACAAGACAACCCGATCCGAAAGAGAAGACAACCTACAAAGAGCAAGAAAATGGTGAAAAGAACGCCAGGAAACTTCATACTGTCGCCGAGACGAAGCTCTCAGATGGGACACCATCAACGAAGCCACCTGATCACCATAGAAATGGTGATACACCCGCATCAAAAAGACCAGAAGCGAAGAGCAGAGGACAAGGTCGAACCAGCCCCGTACCGGACCGGTCCAACCTGCTGAAACACTGAAACAGGTGGAGCCGCGGGAAACGCCCCGGGTTCAGACACTGAGCAAACAGTGCCGGAAACCAAGGCTGGGCCGGCCACCAAGGGACTACAAGAACTACTCTCCCTGGGAAGGTCTTTAACAGAGCCAGAACCCGAAGCAACAGCTGGACCTGGGGGAAGAGGTACAGGTAACCCAACCTTGACCAGTTCTCCTGAAAGGCATTTACCGCAAACACCTCGCAGTTGGGGAAGGGCGTCACATAGTCTGGAAGACTCAGAGACCACGCAGACGCGAAGAGGTCCACGTCTGGGAGACCGTACGTCTGGCAGATCCAACGAAATGAGTCTTTGTCAACCGTCCAATTCGTGGATAGGGGAATGAAGCGAGACAGGCCATCCGCCAGGACGTTGGACACTCCCCGGATATGAACCGCACGGAGAGCCAAACCCCGAGAATCCAGCAGACGAACCACTTGAAGGGACCAACCCCAAAGAGGCAAGGACCGAAGAGAACCCCCGGGGTTCAGGCAATGAACCACCAGAACGGTCCAAATGGAGCCGAATGGTCGAACCCCAAGTGACCCGAACCCTACGAAGTGCAAAACAGACTGCTGCGAACTCCTGAACCGTGCTGTGAGCCCGACGGAAGGACGGACCCCATTGTCCCTGGCCGGCCTGGTGAACACTGATCACAAAGCTCCCAGCCGAGAGACGACGTGTTCGTGAACACATCAAGCGAAGGCTTGGGAAGGAGCCAAGGCACCAAACCCCGAAAACCCCGAAGAGGAAGCCAGTGACGCAGCAACTGACACAAGACCCCCGAAGGACGAACCAAATGATCGCGGGAGAGGCGGAAGGGGCGACCCCAAAGGAACCAAAACAGACGGTGAAACCAAACCCAACATAGCGGGTAGACCAGCACGGCGAAGTTCAGACTCCCGCACAAAAAATCGAGCAACCGCCGAGTGACCCGGGACCCCTCAGAAACAGCCAACAACGGGACCCCAGCTGCAGCAAAGCCTCTGGAGAGACAAGGAAGCGGTCTGAGAATCCCAAACAAAATTCAGCCAGGTCCGAACCTGGGACGGAACCAGATTGGACTTCCTCCAGTTCACTAGGAACCAGAACCTGGCGCGCTGGGAAAGAACCATATCCCTGGCGAGCAGACAAGCTGACCGACTGGGAGCCCACACTAGCCAGTCGTCGAGGTAGACCAACACCTGAATCCCTAGAAGACGCAGATGGGTCACCACAACCCGGGTCAGACGCGTGAAAACGCTAGGTGTCAGATTCAAGCCAAAAGGAAGGCAACGAAAGCGGTAAGCCTGACGCCCTACCACAAAACCTAACCAGTCCCTGAACCCTGGACGAATAGGAACGTGCCAATAAGCGTCCTTGAGGTCCAGGGACACCATCCAGGCACCTGGCTCCAACAGAAGCCGGACCTGAGACAGAGTAGTCATCCGAAAGGAGGGGCAAAGAATCCAGGGGTTCAGATGGGAGAAGTCCAGAATGAACCTCAGATCCGCACAGTCCCGTTTCAGCACTGGAAACAGGCGGGAAACCCAGCTGAGAGATGGGGTCATTTTGACCACGCCCAAGGGCACCCACTCCAAAGTGAAGCGCAGGAGAAGCAGCCTGCCTTGTCAGCCCCAAACCCCCGAAAGGAGGACGAGCCGCCCAACACCGCCCAACGCCACCGCAGGCCGGATGACATGACTGAAAAGACCCACAAATTGTAGGACCAGGCGTGGGTAAACAGAGCTAGCCTCCCCCCCACCATCACGGTGAACCGCGAAAGGGCCGACGCCCCTTACGAGAACCCAAACGTCGAACAGGGCGATCACCTCGCCGACCAGATGACGCCGGTCCCGATGGCAGCGGCATCTCAGAAACTGGAACCAACAGCCCACCTCAACATGCGGAACCCTGAACCCTGGCACGACCCCTCCGAGATGGCCAAGAACGACTGCCCAGGTTAACCAACAATAACTAGGACGACAACCAAAAAAGTTGGTTGTCGTCCTAGTTGTTGTTGGTTAACCTGGGCAGTCGTCTATTTGTCGTCCAATGGACAACAACTAGACGAAGCCGCTTGCAGAAACTGTGAATATGCAAATATGAATATGAAGACGTCTGAAAAGATGTCTTCATATTTGATATATGCATTCTGCAAGCGAAGCCGCTTGCAGAAACTGCGAATTACAGGGCAAAAATCCTGAACAGGAAATTGATGCCTAAGGCGACGTCAGTCAAGAACTGGAAAGTGGGTAGCTGGGGTGACCCGAGCTAACTCCCCCTTCCCCCGTGCAGTGGAAGCGGGGGGAACGGTGTTTGTGTGGGGGGGGGGGGCTAATGAGCTGGGGGCTAGTTGAACGAAATGTTGCTTGTCTGTTTTCTATATGGGGGAGTTCTGTTGCTCTTTTCAGGATGTAGGTCACATTTTTCAAAGAGACAGTGATCTGCTTTGTCTTGCCAACCTTTTTGGGTGCCTCCTTGGTCGATGGTAAGTATGATATACTGTACTTTAAATGTAAAGTGTTCATAGGCCATTGCTTTCTGGGCCAGGTTCTAGGGCTGGTCTCTAGTAGATAACAAGAACTCTGAGACTGATGACTCCAAATAAGATAGCACTATATCAGTGGGATAGCTTCAGAGAGCCAACAGGGCTCCCCTCAGAAAATGTATTTGTGACAACTCCTGCCATGCTGCTTGGCTGGAGAACACCACCGCTGGTGTGTACTCTATCAGCGAGTGAATACTGCCAGATTTTCTTGTCCCATCACGGCCAAAGAATGTTATGAACACTATTTTTTGTTTTGTTTCCCGTGATCAGGAGAATGCATGTTAACAATATAAGGACAAAAAATTTTGTTGAATAATATTTTTCTGTACACTATGGACTTGTTATATTTAATAGCTGAGCAATACAGTGTTAACCAATGCCAGAGGTCCTAGCTCTTTTCAAGACTACCTTACACTTCACAAGCCTGGCTACATACCACCTACAGCAACAAAAACCAAAGGTGGACACGAGTGCATTGTTTGCAAGCAGACAGAATGAAGAAAAAGGATGAAAAAATCTGTGTATACCTGGTGCATTGAGTGCAAAGTTACTCTGTGTACCATGGACTGCTTCTTTGATTATCATTCACTTCCAAAGTACTGAGTGTGAATTACAGTGTATGACTGTGTAGTGTATGACAGTGTACATAAGTGTAAATAAATTGAATATTGAACAAGTAATACTGTGACAATAAAAAATTTTTGTGGACACATTAGTGTCACAAGTATCACAGTTCCATGGAACATTATGAACCTTCTACTATGTACATATTTGTAAAGGACACAAATATGCATCCGATACAATAAAAATAAATGGAATTAGATGGCATTGAAAATGCATTGACAAAATTAATGAAAATATATTTGAGGCAACTCGTGAGTCTTGGAATGCCCATGCGACCGCCTCTGGGCACCTCCTGCATGGGCAAACACGTATCGGTGACCTTACATCGCATCTTCTTCACATTGCCACAGCAAGTTGTTTTTTATATATACATGCGATGAGTCACAATAACATGGCTGAAGTATGTTGTCCAGACCACACACTAGAAAGTGAAGGGACGACGACGTTTCGGTCCGTCCTGGACCATTCTCAAGTCGATTGTGATGATTGTAGAAGGCAATAAATAGGCAGAAGAGAGGTGAGGAGAAGAAAATCTTAGAGAAAGAGAAGGCAAGGCAAAGGTAGGGAAGGTAAGGTGTAATAAAGGGGATAGTAAGCATGAGAAAACAAGAACACAAGAACAAAGAACTGGGCACTTTGTTCAGGGAACAAAGTGTTACATGTTCAGGGAATGGATTTTAACAATTTACAAAGAAAACAAAATTTGGGGTGAACACATCAATTTCCACACACACACACACACACCACCAGACTGTCACGATAAAAGCCGTGCAGTATGGAGGTTAAGGGTTAAATAAGCAGTTCACTTAACAGTATAATAATTATTAAAATTAAGCCAGCACTAACCTTTCCTATAACTCCTTCCTCAAACCGAGGCAAATTATAGAGTGTATTTCCTGTAATTTTGCCAAAAATGGTATGCTTGTTTTGTAGCTCTGGAGTCTGGCCTAGAGTGAAAAAGAACTGCGAGCCATTGTCATGAGGACCTGCATTTGCCATGGCAACCAGGCCTCGACGAACAAACCGCAGACGTGTGTGGAATTCATCCTGTCAAGCAAAAAAAAAAAAAAAAAAAATCCAGTCATAAAAAAAGCAAAGTTGCATGGGACATTAGACTATTTCTAAACTACAAATAATAAAATAGTTTTAAATTGAATGAAATGCAATGTTCTGTGCAGTACTCTAGTTGCTACCTGATTAGATAATAATCATTGCCCATACACCAGGCTATTAACCACTGTGATGCGCTGAGTTTATTGTGACATTCCCCCTGTGCGCATGAAATCAAGTGTTCCCAAAAAATCAATTTTTGCTTGTAAAATGATAAATTCCCATCCCTGAAAATGTCGATGTAAAAATAAATACCAAATTCCACTTACTTTGGCTGTGGGGATGTGGACAAGGTGCGCTGTGACGTCATCAAGGGGCTGGTCACCTGTGAGTGAAGCTCCCAGACACGGTCGTGCGGGCCATTCAAGCATCGAGAGTTACCACAAATATATTTTCAATTATTTGTTTCTATGTATTTCCAATGTGGTTTTATTTATTTTTTTATTGTATATGATGCATATTTGTGTCCTTTACAATATGTATACAGTAGAACGTTCATAATGTTCCATGGAACTGTGATACATGTGTCAGTAATGTGTCCACAATAAATGTTTATTGTCGCAATATTACTTTTTAAAAATTCACTAAAATTACAATATGTACAGTTTCACACACTATTTACACAGTAACACTGTATTACACACTCAGTACTTCAGAACTGAGTAATAATCAACGAAGTAGTCCATGGTGCACAGCGTGACTTCGCTCTCGATGCACCAGGTACAGATAGATTTTCGCTTCCTATTTCTTCGTTCTGTGTGCTTGCAAATAAAGCACTCACGTACACCTTTGCCTTTAGTACTTGTAGGTTGTATGTAGCCAAGCTTGTAAAGCATAAGGTAGTATTGAATTATAGGAAGTTGGTAGTATTGATTATAGGAAAAGATTAATTTGTAAGGTAGTCTTGAAAAGATCGCTTTGTAAGGTCCCACACAGGAAGAGATTCAGCTAGCCTCAAAGAGTGTCCATCAGTCAGGAAGAGATTCAGCTAGCCTCAAAGAGTGTCCATCAGTCATGAATAGATTCAGCTATTTTTCAAAATATCTATGGAAAACACTACCATGGAAGCCACTAACACTGTTCATCTATGCTATGCTATGTATCAGATGCATCATCGCTGAACGCAGAAAACGATTCATCTATGTATCATCTACATAAATTGGAGATAGCAAGGGTGGTGCTCAGAGCTACAACTGGATACGCTCGCTGTATCATCCTCATAGGTGCTGTATCACTTACATCCGACTTTTGCGGAAGGTCCTTATTGCGCCTAGCTTCACCAATAATATGACCCTTATGTTCTTCAAACAATAAGGTTTGAATTTCACCGACAGAGCACGATCTTTCAATACCATGTCGGACAAGTGTTTGGGAGCCAGAGGCGCGTGTGTCACCCATGGTTGCTCACTCCATGGTTGACAAATGGTTAAACGAAGGGAAAAACAAATGTCTCTTGACAAATTTGTATCGAGACAAACAAGCACTGAACCACAACCAGGTCCTAGTGGTATTCAGGCAAAACGTAGGAGAGAGAGTACCCCAGAGAAAACATCACTGCCTGATGTGATAATGGAAGGGGACTCCCCTTCCAAACAGTAACAACTCTCCTCCTCCCCCCTCATCACCATCTTCCATATGCCATCAAGAGCCCTCCATAAAGGTAAGATAAACTTAGATACTGTATTGTAGTTAGAAAAAAACATTGTATTCAGTATAAAATGTATTTGTATGTTAATATTTTGGAGGGTGGGGAACGGATTAATTCAAATCCCTTTATTTCTTATGGGAATTCAAATTAATTCAAATCCCTTTATTTCTATCTGTCTCTGGGAACGGATTAGCATCGTAAGTCGAGGCCCCATTGTATTGTGATGGGAAAAGTTGATGGTCGTGCAGTCTCTGTAATGCCAGTCACAAAGAAAATAAGATGGTAAAAAAAAAGGAAAAAGTATACTGCAAGTTGTCTTCACAGTGAGGTAAACTGTAGGATAAAGCAGAGGGAAAAAAACATTTAAAAATACTTTACTTTGATAGAAAAAAAAATATTAAACAAATTACAAAAAATATCCAGGCTTGGCTCTAATACAAAGTGTGCAAAACAAACAAGATGAATAATCAAATTTACGTTACATTAAGGTGCAAAATAAAATATGGTGCAAGAATACTGTGCAGATGAACAAGGAAGCACGGAAGGGTCAAACAAAAATCCACAACCAATCCCCAACATGCATCCACAGCATGAAAACTGCAGCAAAATGTCACCTCAAATATCCACACAGGAACACTTACCCCATAACATATACCCCCAACCATTGTACCTCGTAACCTGGTGGAGGTAGGGCCCCTGTCTGGACTCAAGCATGGGTTGGACATGCATAAGAATGGGACTGGATGGGCATAATAGGAGCTGCCTCGAATGGCCCAAGAGGCCTGCTGCAGTCACCTGTGTTCTGATGGTCTTAAATACGTATTCCAAAACCACGAACCAGCGCCCAGCCAAAAGAGATGCCAGACCGCATAAACTCACCTGCAGAACGTAGGCACGATTGAGTCATGACACAACGTAGCCGAGAAGATTCCAGGAGCACCGCCAGTGGAAGAAGGCAGAGCCACACATGCAGGAGAAGAGTAGGGGATAGGTGGAGGAGGAGCCCCACACCCATATGCAGGGAAAACCCAGCGTCCCCCCCGTAGCAGCAATCCAGAATGCCCCAGGAGCTACGGGGCAAGGACTGGAGAATTGAGAAGAGCGAGAGGCGAAGCACCCGAGAGAAAAGGGACGCAAAACCCCAGCACACGTGCACACCGCCCATATCAAAACAAACAACCACTGCGCATGCACAGCAGGGATGCCAGATGTGGGTCGCCAGAAGTCGCGAGCTGAAGAAGAAACCACGAACGTGACTAGAAAATAGACAAAATAGTGTTGTTAACGACCGAATCCCATGAGAGAGTACACAGGACAGCCGCCAACCATAGTCGAAAAGAGCAGGAAGGAGCGAAAAGAAACATAGCACAGCTTCCCATTCGGGATACTAGGAGCCCAATCAGGCTACAAGGAGCCCAATCTGGCAACCCTGTGCAGTGCAGGACAGTGCACGGAGAGGAGAGACAAACACGAAAGAACGAAACAGGACTGAAAACGGAGAAGCCTGGAGAAGGACCAGCAAACCTCGGAAAGAACCAGAAGACAACAGACATTACAAGAATACGGGAAGAATCAAAACCTTCCCAATCCTTCTAGAACATAAAGAAGCAAGCGTGAAGCACGAAGGCACGGAAGGGAAAGTCGCACCCGAGACAACTCGTGCAGAAGGGGGGAACATGACTGCGAAGGTCTGTCCCAAGAAAAAGGACAGAGAAACGGACCCGATGACAGGACGGACCCGACAGATCCAAGGGGCAAGGAACTGATCCCGAGGAGGGGCCGACTCCCAAAAACATGTACGCAGAGGGGGGGGGGAGAAAAACCCCACTCCACGTAACCACAAGCCCCGCCCAGAGGGAAGAAAAACCCCAGCGGGGTCCAAACATCAGCCCCTCACCGGCCCCGGGAACCCACTAGGCAGGTCCCGGGGCCGAGCCATTCCCCCAAAGCCCCAGCCTCACAAGAAAAAGCCCGGGCAACCGGACAAGTACTAAGAAGGGAGCCCACTGGCAGACTCAAACAACACGGCTGGAGGAACAGGTTCGAATGCCTCCGTCGCTACCCCGAAAGGGGGAAATTCCCCAAGACCGCCCAAGTCTCAAGACCAGCGAAGCCCTGCCCCGACCCCGAACCCACAAACGGTAAGGATCTGGACGCAAAGAGGAAAGATGGGGGGGGGGGGACCTCAACAAGGGAAAGACAAGTGGGTGCGGAAGGTACAAAACCGAAGCGACCAACATCCTTAAGCCCCGTAACACCAACCAAAACGGGGCAGCCCCGGGGCTCCCGGGGAGCAAACTACCGAGTGTGTTGCAAGACCGAAACTCCACTTGCAACGCCTGTGCTGCTTGCACCTGCATAGTCAGCATAAGACTGGGTAATCGAGCCACAAACAAGCAACAAAACTCGCAGGGCTCCGAGCCGAAGGTGCCACCGACCTCACAGACAGCAGACGGAGGCAAAACAGTGAGTCACCGAGACAAGGGGACAGAGCAACCCTCGAACTCGCACAAAATGAGGGAGCACTCCGGGGCCACTTCCACTAGACCTACACGCCCCGGCGGGGTTTCCCAGGGGCCTGAGCGTTTACCTACAGGGACTCATGCCCAGGTAAATCCCAGGCAGGGTACTGCTAATCGGCGCACACAAATACCAAACAACTTTCTAAGAACTGAACCCCCCGGATGTGTACACTCATGGGGACCTAGCAGGGGGAACCACCGGAAGAGTACAGTACTCAGTACATAGGGGGGCAAGAACCAAGGCAGAACCCTCCACCAGGCAGACAAACAAAAAGGAAAAGAAAACCCCAGAAGAGGATAGCGTACCCAGACGGAACAGAGCCGGCCACCATGATTGGTGAAAACAAGTTGCGCAGTACCCTGTGCCCTACCAGTACAAACTGCCAGTACCAGTACAAACTGCCAGTACCAGTGCAAACTGCCCGTACCAGTGCAAACTGCCCGTACCAGTGCAAACTGCCCTTACCCCAAGGAGAACAAGGGAGACAGAACACCCTAGCATACAAAGGGCGACCGAAAACCAAGCAGTAAACCACCTAGCAGGGGCAGAACCCAAGGAACTTGTGGAAGGTAACCCCAAGCCCCAAGGGCAGTACTTACAAGGCACCTAGGGAAGGAAACCCTATGCACATGTAGCCCGAGTAGTGGGGAATCACTCCCGGCTCATGCACCACCTAGAAGACAGTCACCACACTCTAGGTACAGTGCTGAAACAACCACCGGAGCCAGAGCACACGACTTCAGCCTCTAGCATCAGCCTTAGAACTGACAGGTGGATAGCCGGTGTGAGGGGTCTGGAGCTCCCCCTTCCCCCTCCTGGGGAGGGGGGAGCTGCGCAGACAGCGGCACAGCGCAGCGACGTGTGACGTTATGATCGTTTGCTCGTTTCTTTTAGGGGAGTTCTATCTACTTGTTCGGCTTTTGGTAGCAATATTTTCACCAGAATAGGGGTTTGTTTTGGATGCTTACCTTTCTGGGTGCCTGACCCAGTCGATGGCAGACATAGAATGCTTCCAACCACATGGAGGTTTCTATAGGCCAGTGCTCCCCTTGCTTCTTCTGAGGGGGCCAGGTTCTGGCTCGTGGTCCCTAGTAGGCCCATAGAACTCCATACACATGACTGATGCCAAAGTCTGACATTAGCATATCAGCCTAGTAAGCTCCGGGGAGCCGAAGGGACTCCCCCCAGAAATTTATACCAAAACAGAGATGCAGAACTAGGAAACAGGATTGGTTCAATAGAAATTGCGAGAGGGCCAGAGACCAAAAGACACAAAAATGGAATCAATATAGGAAGAGGCCAAACCCCCAAACATACCAGCGATACAAAGATGCGAGAAACAACTACACAGCAGTGAGGAGGCAGAAAGAAATTTTGAAAAAGGGATTGCAGACAAATGTAAAACAGAACCAGGTCTATTCTATAAATCATAAACAACAAATTGCAGGTAAAGGATAATATTCAGAGGTTGTAAATGGGAAATAGATTCACGGAAAATGAAATGGAAATGTGTGAAACTTCAAACGAATAGTTCCAAAGTGTGTTTGTACAAAAGGAAATCGTCAGGGAACCAGACACAATAAGAATTCCAGAGAACAACATAGAGCACATAGAGGTGTCTAGAGACGAAGTGGAAAGAATGCTCAAGGAGCTAAGTGAGAACAAAGCAGTTGGTCCAGATGGAGTTTCACCATGGGTTCTGAAAGAATGTGCACCTCAGCTCAGCATTCCACTTTAACTGATTTTTCAGGCATCCCTGTTTACAGGGGGGTAGCTGATGTGTGGAAAAAGGCTAACATAGTTCCAATCTACAAAAGTGGCAGCAGGGAAGACCCCCTTAATTATAGACCTGTATCACTGACAAGTGTCATAGTCAAAATATTGGAAAAAATAATTAAAACTAAATGGGTAGAACACCTGGAGAAAAACGATATAATATCAGACAGACAGTATGGTTTTCGATCTGGAAGATCCTGTGTAACGAACTTACTCAGTTTCTATGATCGAGCCACAGAGATTTTACAGGAAAGAGATGGTTGGGTTGACTGCATCTATCTGGACCTAAAAAGGCTTTCAACAGAGTTCCACATAAGAGGTTGTTCTGGAAACTGGAACATATTGGAGGGGCGACAGGTAAGCTTCTAACATGAATGAAAAATTTCCTGACTGACAGAAAAATGAGGGCCGTAATCAGAGGCAATGTAGCGGATTAGAGGAATGTCACGAAAGGAATTATATGAACATGTTTGCTGATGATGCTAAGATAATGGGGAAGATAAGAAACCTAGATCTAGCCTAGATCATCTAGGTTTCTTATCTTCCCTATTATCTTAGCATCATCAGCAAACATGTTCATATATCATCCCCATCTTGAAGGGTATATCATGCCCATCTTGAAGGGTATATCCTGCCCATCTTGAAGGGTATGTCATGCCTTTCAAGAAGACCTGAACAAAATAAGTATATGGAGAAACACTTGGCAAATGAATTTAATGTGAATAAATGCCATGTTATGGAATGTGGAATTGGAGAACATAGATCCCACACAACCTATAAATTATGTGAGAAATCTTTAAAGAATTCTGACAAAGAAAGGGATCTATGGGTGGTTCTAGATAGAAAACTGTCACCTGAGGACCACATTAAGAACATTGTGCGAGGAGCCTATGCTACACTTTCTAACTTCAGAATTGCTTTTAAATACACGGATGGAGAAATACTAAAGAAATTGTTCACGACTTTTGTTAGACCAAAGCTGGAATATGCAGCGGTTGTATGGTGCCCATATCTTAAGAAGCACATCAACAAACTGGAAAAGGTGCACCGACATGCCACTAAATGGCTCCCAGAACTGAAGGACAAGAGCTATGAGGAGAGGTTAGAGGCATTAAATATGCAAAAACTAGAAGATAGAAGATAAAGAGGTGATATGATCACTACATACAAAATAGTAACAGAAATTGATAAAATTGATAAGGAAGAATTCCCGAGACCAGGAACTTCGAAAACAAGAGGTCATAGATTTAAACTCACGAAACAAAGCTGCCGACGAAATATAAGAAAATTCACTTTTGTAAACAGAGTGGTAGACGGTTGGAACAAGTTAGGGGAGAAGGTGGTGGAGGCCAAAACCGTCAGTAATTTCAAAGTGTTATATGACAAAGAGTGCTGGGGAGACGGGACACTACGAGCGTAGCTCTCATCCTGTAACTACACTTAGGTAATTACATACATCTACATATACATACACACTTCTGTACAATGTATGGCTGGTAAACTTTGGATCTGAGCTACATTATCTTACCTAAGACCATATACTTACTCTAAATGGTTTGCCATATATGGATTCCCCACCCTGACCAGTTCCTGTTGGTCACCACCTTGAACAATGAAGCCGGGGATGACTCGATGAAAAATAAGGCCATTGTAGTAACCTTCCAAGCACAGCTGCACAAAATTTCGGCATGCCTTGGGTGCTTCTCTGGACCATAATTCAATGTCAAACTCCCCAGCACTAGTAACAAGAAGAACCTGGAATGAAAAAACAAATTAATAATTTAAAAATAAGAACTTACAGTGAGTATCCTTGCCACGATTTTCTTTAGTAGATTTCCTGGTTAACCTGGTTGATACCTGGTTGATGGGGTTCTGGGAGTTCTTCTACTCCCCAAGCCCGTCCCGAGGCCAGGCTTGACTTGTGAGAGTTTGGTCCACTAGGCTGTTGCTTGGAGCGGCCCGCAGGCCCACATACCCACCACAGCCCGGCTGGTCCGGAACTCCTTAGAGGAATAAATCTAGTTTCCTCTTGAAGATGTCCACGGTTGTTCCGGCAACATTTCTTATGCTTGCTGGGAGGACGTTGAACAACCGCGGACCTCTGATGTTTATACAGTGTTCTCTGATTGTGCCTATGGCACCCCTGCTCTTCACTGGTTCTATTCTGCATTTTCTTCCATATCGTTCACTCCAGTACGTTGTTATTTTACTGTGTAGATTTGGGACCTGGCCCTCCAGCATCTTGCAGGTGTATATTATTTGATATCTCTCTCGTCTTCTTTCTAGTGAGTACATTTGGAGAGCTTTGAGACGATCCCAATAATTTAGGTGCTTTATCGCGTCTATACGTGCTGTATATGTTCTCTGTATTCCCTCTATTTCAGCAATCTCTCCTGCTCTGAAGGGGGAAATGAGTACTGAACAGTACTCAAGACGGGACAGCACAAGTGACTTGAAGAGTACAAGCATTGTGATGGGATCCCTGGATTTGAAAGTTCTCGTAATCCATCCTATCATTTTTCTGGCTGTCGCAATATTTGCTTGGTTATGCTCCCTAAACGTTAGGTCGTCAGACATCATTATTCCCAAATCCTTTACATGCTGTTTTCCTACTATGGGCACATTTGATTGTGTTTTGTACCCTGTATTATGTTTAAGGTCCTCATTTTTACCGTACCTGAGTACCTGGAATTTGTCACTGTTAAACATCATATTATTTTCTGATGCCCAGTCGAAAACTTTATTAATATCAGCTTGAAGTTTTTCAATGTCTTCAGCCGAGGTAATTTTCATACTGATTTTTGTGTCGTCTGCAAAGGATGATACGAAGCTGTGACTTGTATTTTTGTCTATATCTGATATGAGAATAAGAAAAAGCAGCGGTGCAAGGACTGTACCCTGAGGTACAGAGCTTTTAACTGCACTTGGACTAGATTTTATATGGTTGACCGTTACTCGCTGAGTCCTGTTTGACAGAAAACTGAGTATCCAGCGTCCTACTTTACCGGTTATTCCCATTGACTTCATTTTGTGTGCTATCACGCCATGGTCACATTTATCGAAAGCCTTTGCGAAGTCCGTGTATATCACATCAGCATTCTGTTTTTCTTCTAATGCCTCAGTGACTTTATCGTAGTGCTCAAGTAGCTGTGAGAGGCACGATCTTCCCGCTCGAAATCCATGTTGGCCTGGGTTGTGAAGGTCATTGGTCTCCATGAAATTGGTGACCTGACTCCTATCACTCTCTCAAATACTTTTATTATGTGCGATGTTAGTGCAACGGTCTATATTCTTTGCCTATACTTTGCTTTGACCTTTGTCTATAAATTCCATTGAGACAAAAATCAGAATTTAAGCCAGAATTGCAAACCGAAAGCCAAACTAGCAAGAAGAACGCCCCCAACCAAAAACAGGGAAAATACCATCCCACATCTGTCTGAGCAACACCCCCCCCCTCCCTGGGAGGGGGACGGGAGTCTCAGACTTCCCATCGGCTACTCCCCTCAGTTCAAGAGGCTGTCGTGTCAGTGGCGGTCGATCAACTCTGCTCCATCCTTTGAGCAAGTGCTGCTACGGTGTTGTTTGTTCAGTGTTGGTGGTGTGTGGAGCCAGGAGTAACACAAGATTCTGGGGCTGCATGCACCTAGCGCCACCTTCCCTAGGTGCCCTGTAAGTACTGCCCCTGAGGCCTAGGGTACTTCCCTGAGCCGTTCGGAATAACTTTACCTGTGTGGTTCTGTGCTACTCAGTGATGCTCACCTTTGGGGTTCAGCTGGGGTGGTTCTTACTCCTGTTTGGCCTGGATAGGAGGTAGTTTCGTCACTGGCTGGGGAGTGAGGTACTGTGCTGCTGTCTGATACACACATAGCAACTGGTTCTGTTCACCTGGAGATGTCGTGCTTTGCGAGGTTTTTCTTTTGTTTTGTTTTGTTTTGCCTGTTGGGGGTCTGCCTGTGTGGCGGGTTGGACCACTTTGTAGGATTTTGGTGGCTCTCCACTAGGTCCTCGTGCTTGCACATGTCGCAGGGTTCAGCTTTATTTGTTTGCTTGGTAGCGCTGGGATAACTGGTAGCACCTACTCGCCTGGGCTTCCCTTAGCAGTCCAAGGGCCCGGTAACCCCCTTGGGAGCTCACGTGGTCCATGAGAGACCTCCAAGTCCCACATCTCGTGTTGTGGAGTACGAAAGTTGCTCTGTCCCCATGTCTCAGGGTGACACTTACCGTCTATGCCTCCACCATGCTGCTTCGTTGGGTCAGTGACATCTTTAACCTTGAGTCCTGCGAGTGGTGTTCCTTGCTTGTACTCCAATTCACCCAGTCCACTGTGATTGATATTCGGGTGCAAGCAGCTTTGGTGTTGCATGCGTGGTTTAGGTTGCTGCAAACACGCAAGGTTGCTTATCTTTACCGGGATGCCCCGCAGCTGCCCACTTGGTTTAGGGACCCAGACTTGGGAGTGTTAGTTGTTAGTTGCGTCTGCATCCCCTAGTCCTTATCCTGCTGTGGTTCATCCTGCTTCCCCCCCCTTCCCTGCTCCGGCTCACAACGTCTGGGGTTTGAATCGGGCAGGGTTTGCCTGGTGGTGATCTCGGGCGGTTTCGAGGATTGCCCCTTCTGGATCGCAGCGGAGGCATTCGAGCCTGTTCCTCCTGCTGGAGCTTTTGGGTCACACCAGTGGGCCCCTTCATCCCTGCTTTTCTGGTGGACTTGCTTTTTCTCCAGAGGCGAGGTTTGGAGGACAGCTCACCCCTGGAGTGACGTGGAGGATCCCAGGGCTGGGGAGGAATTGACTGGTTAGGGGGGGGGGGGGTTTGGGCCCCGCTTGGGTGTAGGTACCTCAGCACGGGGCTTCTTGTTACAGGGGAAGTGGGGGGTTTTTCCTATACCACCCCCCCTCACCTACAATTTGATATGAGTCGACCCTCCCGGGTTCCCTTGGATTCTTCTGTTCCCACCTTCCAGAGGTTTTGGCTTCCCGCATCACCCGAAGGTTGCAGAGGCCCTGCGCGTACCTCTTGCGAGACCCAGATTACACGTCGATATGGATCCTCTTCTTTCGAGTTGACCTCGTTCCTTACTGGGTATGTTGAGGTGCCAGTCTTCTGGTTGGCAGACTGCCCTTCTTTTCTTTGGGGGTGTGGCATTTGTTCTGTCGGACCCGCACGCTTGAATGGTGGGAGTTGACTACGGTCATTCAGGTTTACCTGGGGGCAATTTGACACTCAATGCATGCTTGTTCGCCCCCATCTGTCCCCGTGATGTCGGCCAGGTGCAGCTTCATGTCCAGGTTCCCTCCCTTTGCATCCCTGGTGCCGAGGATTTGCGCTCTCGTGGGCATTTGACTACAGTCTTTGCTTCTTTTCCCTGCTGGAGCTTCCTCAGACTGGCTCAGGGTGACCTAGCTCCTCCATTGTGGAGGAGCTAGGATCTGGGCCGGTGGACCGGTGTGTTGCTTTAAGCAGCTTGGGCATCAGTGCCTGGTGAAGATGTTGCACTGATTCTGAAGGAAGAGGTGTCTCTGTTCCTACTTCTCGCCTCGCGTGCCGACAGGCGGCTCGCCACTATTGTGACTCATGCCTGGTGGGGTTCCTTATCTGCCATCGACCAGGGTAGGCACCCAGAAAGGTAGCATAACAAATAAACCGCACATGGTAAAAAACTACAACAAAAAAACGAACGAGAGGTAAAACTCCTACAATCCAAGGAAACAATCAAATAATCGATTTACTGCCGCGCCGGTCGGCCCTGCAGCCCTCCCCTCCAGGGGGGGAGGGGGGCCCAGACCTCACCGCCCGCTACCTTCAGTTCGGAACTAGGCTTCAACCACCGCGAAAAAACCACCAAACTGGAGGGAGGGAGGTAGCCAGGGAGCCTCCAGAGCTCACCCAGAAATGGTGTTCATTACATTAATCTGGTTTTCTGTGGGAGCCCCTACAGCTCCCTGGGGCTACATACCAAAGAGAAGGAAAATAGGGACTTACCGCGGAGGCGGCGGGCACAAACTCCTCAACGCGAAGACGGAGACAACTGGTTGCAACCTGCACCCAAAGCACACAAGAATGACACGGAGCATGGTACGTTCACCAATACCGGCGCCAGAACCCTGTTCGACTTTCAAAATCCCCGACGCGCGAATATGAGCCCAAGACATGTTACCAAACACGGCAGCCAAAGCTTCAAACTTCCGAACGTCATGGCCGAAAGGATAGACCGCAGGCTAGTTAGACTTAATACATTGCGGGGAGCGGTCGGCCCGAGCAGACAGCAGCGGACTTGTGATCCTGGGTCCGGGTTCGTCCTAGGCGCTGGCGAGGAAACAAATGGGCAGAGTTTCTTTCAAACCCTATGCCCCTGTTACCTAGCAGTAAAATAGGGTACCTAGGTGTTTGTCAGCTGTCACGGGCTGCTTCCTGGGGATCGAGGCCTGGTCGAGGACCGGGCTGCGGGGACACTAAAAAGCCCAAATCATCTCAAAACTGGGAGACCTGAGCCCTGGAACACGGAACGAGGGAAACCGGATAAACCTAAAGCGCATCCCCAGCCACCCCAGCTGAAGCACGCAGGTACCGTAATGGCGAAGTGCTGCAACCAGACACAACACATGATGCACCCCTGGCCGAACCAACAAGCATCAATGAACCACGGCCCCCTCCAGAAAGCAGCCATCTCGTTCTTCGCCAGAAAAGATGGAGAAGGCTGCAAACAAACACACCTACCCCCAGAACCAAAAGAGCAGAAGCCCCTGCGCCGGAGGAGAGCATGAAGCTCCCCTACCCAGCCCCAAAGGCCAATGCCAACAAAAACAAAGCCTTGGAAAAACAATCCAGAACCGAGGGGCCACCACAAACCAAGGAGAGAAAGATAGGAGAGCACCCTGACCAAGGACAGGACGGCTCAGGAGGCGCATGAGCAGGCGGAGGTGAAACATAGCACAGGAAAGCTTACGGAACGGGGCAAATGTGATGTCCACCCTGAACGCTAGCTTGAGCGGCTCCGCCAGTGCTACACAATACGAGGCAACAGTATTAGGCATCAAATAACGGTCCTGAAAAAGCCAAGAAAGAAAGGACAAGACAACCTGACCCGAAAGAAAAGACAACCTACGAAGAGCCAGAAAATGGCGAAAAGAACGCCAAGAAACTTTATACCGTCGCCGAGACGAAGCTCTCAGGTGGGACACCATCAACAAAGACACCTGATCTCCATAGAATTGGTGATACACCCGCGTCAAAAAGACCAGACACAAAGAGCAGAGAAGGTCGAAACAGCCCTGTACCAGACGGGCCAACCTGCTGAAAGAGGCGGAGCTGCGGGAAACGTCCCGGGTTCGGGCACTGAGCCAATAGCACCGGAAACCAAGGCTGGGCTGGCCACCAGGGGGCCACAAGGACTACTCTCCCTGGGAATGTCTCCAACCAAACCAGAACCCGAAGCAACAGCTGGACGGAAGAGGTATTGTTAATGTAATAATCTAAGATGAGGTCTGATAAAGACCTTTTGTGCCCTCTGTAATGCTTTTTGCGCTACCGCTCACAGGATGAGTATGGGGTGCACAATAAAACTAGCCGCCTCGGCGGCAACAATCAGGTAACCCCACCTCGACCATAAATTTTTCATAAATTTAATCTTAGGGAAGAATGTTGTTGTAAAACATTTTGGGATTTGCAAAAATCAACAGGATGGGATGTTAAATAACGTAAATAAATATAAATACTGCAAATAAGAACAAGAATTTATACACATGAGTAGTGAAGTAAAAAAGTGAAACAATTACAATGAAATTAAATTATGAATCTGGTAAAATAAATGTATACTTTATAGCATGAAATGAATTAAATAAATTAAAGTTAAATATGAATAAATAAGTTGTAGGTACATTGAGTAATGAAATATAAAAGATATGGAAAAAGTTTAGGAATTTAAAAAATTAGATTGGGCAATGAAATATGAGAGAAACTGGTTAAAAATATTAAATTATGAACCAAAGACCACAAATATTTAACAGATCCAAATTTGGAAATTAAAATATAATAGTAAAGGGAGCAGTTGTGGATAACCAAGTATCAAAGGTGGATATAATGAACAACAATTAGAAGTGAATAGATTTTAATTAAAATAATAATTGTAAGTGAAATGAAGGCCCAGGAAACAATTAATGGTTAATGGTATACAATGCTACCTTGACACAGTGAGTATGTGAAAAGGATGGGGAAGCTGTGCGTCACACTTTTATAAGCACCCTAAGTCGCTGGGTTATTGCATTATACAACCACAGGTTTTGCCCTCTTGTGCACAGCACCCTTTCCCCCCATGGTCTGATGTGCAGCAACACTTTCACAAAAAGGTAAATTATTATTTTTTCAATGAAAATAAATTAGTTATGTGGGGTGATAGCACATGATTAGCATCACAGAGAATATACAATAATGGATAATGTTGATACCTGGCAAAGTAAAAATTGTCTGAAAAACAAAAACCTAAGCTAAGAAGTGTGAATAAGCTAAAAACAGGCCCACAGGATACTGTTCTAAAGAGATAAGCTTAAGGCACGAACTGATTCATAAGTTATCTCACATTGCACTGCATGGTGTTTACATGATTCAGGCAACAGCCAGATTCCAACATTGATTGGAACATTAACTATTATACCTCTTAAACAGTCCTGAGATTCATAGTGATGTTTCTGACACGAATATTACCTTGTAATTATAGATTAATTAAAACACTAAGCAAGTTACTAATAACCACTGAAAAACAAATATTGATTATGAAATATAAATTACCTTTCCCTCGGTGGATGGTTCTTGTATATAAATATTGCTCATTGGAGTTAGATATTTGAAGAGACTATAATGATGGCGTTTGTGTCTGTGCTACATGTGCAGTTTCCACCAGGCTTCCCCACTTGCACTTACTGCGGTAACATATACCAAGTTTCCAAGTCTTTAGTGATGCTAGTTGTTCTCCTAGAAGATACTTGTAGTAATGGTAGTTCAGCAGCCTGGTGTTGTACCTGGTGGCAGCGTCTTAGTTATTCATGGTGCCGCAGAGGACCTAGGACGCTGACAATTGTTCAATATAATTTGCGTAAAGGTTTAAAGATGAACTTTGCACGAGTTGCTTGGTTAAAACTATAGTCCTTTGAGCATCTATATAAATGTTTTCAACATGAAACAAAGCTTTGATTTGGACAAGCGACGATATTTCTACGAGAGTGTATGTAGCCGCTCCAGGAGGCAAGTGTTGTTGTTGAAGGTTTAGAGGCAGCTAGAGCACAGGGCGGCATGTAACCACCCCCCCCCCCTCCCCCAGTAAGTCCCGGCAGTGGTGCCAGATTGGGCTACAAATAGCGAATTGGGCTACTTTTGAGAGCCCCGCGCTCCCAAATTTTTAATTTCGCTACTTACTACTTTTTGGGCTAATTTAAAAGCAAGATGTGCTAATTTGGGCTATTAATGTTAAGAATGTACGATTGCGAGTTACATGAAAGTAACTAAGCTATAAATAATTGTAATTAATAATAATTGTAAATATTAATTAATACTAAATAATATTATTTAATAAATTAGTCCCAATTCAATGCAGAGTTTTTCTGATCAGGGGAAGGAAGACACAAACAGTATGGGGCGTAAATTTATTAATACAGTATAAATAATTCTGCAGAGTAAGACAGGCATCTAAGTAGGTCTTAACAAATGTACAACATAGCCGTGGCTAACTCAAAGTACACGAAACAACTTAAAATGTACACCCGCTGTAACATAAAAGTAATCTTGTAGCCTAGTAACAAACTCTGCAGAAAACTAATGGCCTATTGTCTAGAATTAGCAGTGAGGCGAATGTAACAAATCTAAGTATAACAGTCAGGACACCATAAGTGAACAACCTAACATAATGGAAACCCTAGCTGGAAATAAACAGGCGGCAGAAAATTACATTTTGACTGGGAAAGCCTGATATGAATTTGGAGAAGAAAATAACCCCAGGCCAGAGGCCGAGCCGCCAAGGAATAAGGAGAAAGAATTTCCTAAATAACCCCAGGCCAGAGGCCGACTTAAGGTAGGGCTTACTAGTAGAAAGGCAGTAAAGTCAAAGTAGTAGCTGCGGACAGCGGAACAGATTGGGGACGGGCGCTGCACCCCCACCCCGCAGGGGCCATGCAGAGTTTTCTTCCAAGCACAGAAACTTGTAAATATAAATACAAGATAATAGATAGATCGATAAATAAATAGACAACTTTCAAATATTGCGCCAAGTAATGGCGAGAGGAAAAAACTAGACAGTATACATTACATTTGAAATTAATAATGGATGAATGGTAATAAATTGGTGTATGTTTGTAAGTATACCAGACAAAGTCCATTTAATGGCAGAATTTAGAGATTTTTGTGTAAAAACTTTTATATCTCATATTATTAATTATAACAGTAATCTAAAAAAAAGTCATAGTTTGTATATACAAGAGATGAAACAGAGAGCCATGAGCTAGAGCGATGTGCTGAGTCCATAAGGAGGCGGAGCTTCCAGAAATACCTTCCTGTGATTGGCTGTTGCGGGGAATACCAACACTCTTTTATGAATAAATTTAAACTAAGAAATAGGTCCTTGTGCACAACAACAAGATTGTTGTAAAAAAGAACAACAATTTCTGTTTTGCACCTGACAGAAATCTCCATCTAACTGAATAATTTACTCGAATAAGAGGGCAGAGCAGTGTATCATTATTTGTGTCAAGGCAACCCCCAATAATAACGGCTCAAGTTAGGTAGCCAGCCCATTTTTATATAACATCTGTTATATCNGTGCAATTGTAGGGACCCATAGCCTTGGAGAAGAATAAAAGGTATTCAGAGAAGACCTTACAGATTCTCCCTGCATATTTTCCTCCTACCATCGTTACATTTTTTTATGCAATATGATTTATTTATATAGTTAATTTTATTACAATGTGTTAAAGTTCACAGAAAACACAGGAATCATTGTTGGAAGACCTCATCCACCTCTTCTGAGGTTGGGTGTGTGCCCACGGATCATTACACTGAGACACTAGAACTCAGCGTGTCAGTGTATTGTATGTTATAGTATAGTAGGCATCCATCAGTCTCAGGAGACTATGGGGTTGCGCCCTGGTTGTTGGTCTGAGTGGCCTCTAAAGGTCGCAAAGCCAGGGTAGGTTGATATGGAGGAGATGCTGCCACCCAACTACCCTAGGGGCTCCAGTTCAGGAGTTAACCTCAAATTTGATAAAAGAAGGCACAGGGACTCCAAACCCGGAGACCGCCATGGTCGGGGCCGGAGAAGAACCACCCCACCAAGGGCAAGAACGACCCCAGCCTCCTGAAGCAGAGCCTGGGCCGCACGAGCCCCAGGAGGTGGACGTCCGAGTCCCGCACCTAGGAGTTCCTGACAGATCGTCACAGCCTTCTTTCACCCGAGGCCGGCTTCCTTCAAGACCAAGCCGAAGGAAAATTAGTAATTACAACAATTATTATTATAATATAATATTAATATTATATTATATTAAGTACACATATATTTTATACATAAATATAAAATACACACATACATCCAGTACTCCTGTATTGGGGGGGGGGGTTGTAAAATTGTATTATAAGCAGCCCCTTTCCCCTTCCTCCTCGATAAAATAATATTTCTGTGGTTGGAAGAAAACGCTCACGGAGTGGGGGACTTATTTTAATTTTAAAATAATAATAATTAATTATTTAATAAATAAATAATTAATTAATAATACAATCATAAAAGATTAAATTAGATAATCCTTAACTGAAGAAGCATAATAGCTCAATATAACAAATAGGTAAATAGAGCTGAATTAATTATGGTGACTAATGAAGATTAGTGAATAAATAATTAATTAATAATACAATCATAAAAGATTAAATTAGATAATCCTTAACTGAAGAAGCATAATAGCTCAATATAACAAATAGGTAAATAGAGCTGAATTAATTATGGTGACTAATGAAGATTAGTGAAAGCCATAAATTAATATACAGAAGTAGAATTGATGTAATCAAATACATTGAAGAGACATCTCTAATTTAAAGTTGCCTGAGCATTTACGGTAATTGTAAAGCTTGGTATTCTTGGCTTGTCACTTTGGGGGTTCCGACGGAGCACCGGGAGGAGGGTGGGAGTTTTGTGGTGTACCTGCGGGGCGGCGGCGAGCCAGAAGGCGCCGCGCCTGTGCTCCCAAGTACCCCGCTCTACGCGCGCGCCACTTAGTCGTTTAGACAGTGGAGCACGGTAATGCGTATCCTTCCCCACAGAATTTCACCGCTTTTATGATAAAAGCAGTGACTATTTCTGTGGTTGGAAGAAAACGCTCACGGAGTGGGGGACTTATTTTAATTTTAAAATAATAATAATTAATTATTTAATAAATAAATAATTAATTAATAATACAATCATAAAAGATTAAATTAGATAATCCTTAACTGAAGAAGCATAATAGCTCAATATAACAAATAGGTAAATAGAGCTGAATTAATTATGGTGACTAATGAAGATTAGTGAATAAATAATTAATTAATAATACAATCATAAAAGATTAAATTAGATAATCCTTAACTGAAGAAGCATAATAGCTCAATATAACAAATAGGTAAATAGAGCTGAATTAATAAATAATATATAATTAATGTTATATATTATACTTCTACTGCAATCAATGCACACTGGAGAGTCGCCCTGATAATGATCTTACAAATTGAGAAGGGGCTCAACGTCACCTTACTTGAGTACACCCCGTTGAGCCACTGACTTACCCTCCCTCTCCGTGCTTTGTGATGACCTCTTTCCATTTCCCCTAACGGGTCGTTCTTCGTCCCTCTCTCACTTTATGGTCATCTCCTTGAGTACAAAAATTCTTCAAAGCTTTGGGGTTATTCTTTAATTGACACTTGTTTGTCTTGGTCTCCCCATATCTCTTACCTCCGTGTTGAGTACTCACCTAATTGTGCTTGCGGGGGTTGAGCTTTGGCTCTTTGGTCCCGCCTCTCAACTGTAGTGCTCTAAGGCCCTTACCCCTCCTTCGGGATTACCACTAACATCGCACATCATAAAAAAATTGAGCGTGCTAAGAAGTAAGATCACAAAATACATGGAATCACAGCATCCCCATAACCCCGGACAACATGGTTTCAGAACAGGGCGCTCTTGCCTGTCGCAGTTGCTGGATCACTCTGATATGGCATTAGATGCTATGGAAGACAAACAAAACGCTGATGTAATTTACACAGATTTAGCAAAAGCTTTTGATAAATGTGACCATGGTGTTATTGCACATAAAATGCGTTCAAAAGGAATTACCGGAAAAATAGGCAGATGGATCTACAATTTCCTGACCAACAGAACCTAATGTGTAATAGTCAACAAAATAAAATCCAGCCCATCAACCGTGAAGAGCTCAGTCCCCCAGGGTACTGTGCTTGCTCCAGTACTTTTTCTCATCCTCATATCGGACATAGACAAGAACACAACCTATAGCACTGTATCACCCTTTGCAGATGACACCAGGATCTTCATGAGAGTAGGCAACATAGAGAACACGGCAAACCTCCAGTCAGATGTAGATCAGGTCTTTCTATGGGCTGCAGAAAATAATATGGTGTTTAAATAAATAAATATGATTATTCAGGTAAGGTATATACATACAAGTGAGGTTACATTAATGGATCGAATTATAGGTAGAGCTAGTACATACAATGCCTAAAGCCACTATTACGCAATGCGTTTCGGGCAGGAAGAACATTAATATCTAAAAGAACGTTTCTGCCCGAAACGCTGCTGCGCGTACTAGTGGCTTTACAAGACTGTAATTACCATTTTATGTATCCACACATTCCCAATGTCTTGTATATGCATATAAATAAATAAATAAATAAATAAATAAATAAATCTAGAACTTAATACTAATAGAGCATAAAGAATAAAATGTGTTGAGAACAAATACAAATAAAGATAAAAAAAAAGGGGGAACATGACTGAAAAAGCAGCACAAATACAAAAGGTTGACAAACAGCGTTGATTAAAAAATAACAGACATGGGTTGAACTAGAGGGGTAAGGTAGGTTACAGGGAATTTATAAGGTAGTGTTTAATTTTTTTCTTAAACTGGTTGAGAGAGGTACAGTCTTTAACATGGTTGGGGAGGTCATTCCACATTCTGGGTCCCTTGATTTGTAGAGCATTTCTAGTTTGATTAAGCCGTACTCTTGGAATATCAAAACTGTATTTATTTCTGGTGTGGTGCTTTAACGAAGATAAGTTTTTCCATAGCTCAGGCGCTATGGAAAAAATGAAAATTTTCTGAGGTTGGAAGAAAACGTGCTCAGATTGGGGACTTGTTTATTTTATAATGGTAAATAATAAATATGTAATAAATTAATAAATAATAAATTAATAAATAATAAATTTATTAGTATTATATAATAAATAATAATAATAACAAATAGTATAATGATAAGCAATTATTTTTAATGAATCAAATAGCTAATTAGGGTGAATGATAAATAATTATTGCCTAGTGCATAACAATAAAGTATTAAATAATAATTATAATGAATAATCCTTATAATGATAAAGTATTAAATCCATTATAATTAATAACTACATCTATAGGTAGTAAATGAAAGTTGCATTAATTTAATTACACTAATTACAATTCATGGGAATATTTCTTAGCTATCTGCAGGCTTATCACTTTGGGGTTCCGGCGGAGCACCCCCAAAGATACAGCAAATGCTTAGCAAGCTAGAACAAGTGCCCTTGAGCACGTCTGTGGGCCGACCCTTTCAAAATAAAACGGGGGATGCAGAGGATCCCGGG
>WNGS01001312.1:40979221-40995220 GCA_020271785.1 Procambarus virginalis | reverse complement strand
AGGCTGCCTGGCACACTCCCGCCCTCCAGTCGGCGGCTTCGTTTTTGATGTTCAGCCACCG
Source organism: Procambarus virginalis (assembly GCA_020271785.1). Classification (NCBI taxonomy): domain Eukaryota; kingdom Metazoa; phylum Arthropoda; class Malacostraca; order Decapoda; family Cambaridae; genus Procambarus; species Procambarus virginalis. Next base: position 40,995,159 of record WNGS01001312.1, on the reverse strand, counting down.
AACTGAGGTGTAAGTAGCCGACTCAGGGGCGCAGGGCTCCTCGGCTTGTTTCCTTATGTTTTTTGGGGAGTTATGTTAATCTGTTCGGTTTTCGGTTGCAATTTCTTACCAAGTGGGGATTATTTTGTTATGCTACCTTTCTGGGTGCCTAACCCTGGTCGATGGCAGACATGGAATGCTCCCAAACACATGGGGGGGGGGGGTGGTTTCCATAGGCTATTGCTCCCTGAGCCTATCTGACCGGGCCAGGTTCTAGCTCATGGTCCCCGGTAGGCAGAACTCCATTGATTGAAGCCCCAGATTAATATAGCGTATATCAGCCCTATAGCTCCAGGGAGCCTCCGGGGCTCACCCAGAAAATGCCGTTTCATTACATTCAATGCTGGGTTTCTTCTATATTTTTGCACAAGTTTTTACTCATATTTAATGATGTGTAGCCTGATGTTGCAATTACGAGCATGTTTCACACTATATATACAACAAAATGAGTTTTATATATTGTGTGGATTCCACACAATATATTCTTGAGTAAAAGAATACTGTGAACATTTATTCTTGAACAAAATAAAAGATATGTTGCTATATTTCTGCTCTTGGTCTTTAGGAAGTAATTTTCTGCCATATAGAATGAATTTAAAGACAAAGTATGCAGTTCACAGTACATAAATGTGTACTTACCTAGTTGTGCTTGTGGGGGTTGAGCTCTGGCTCTTTGGTCCCGCCTCTCAACTGTCAATCAACTGATGAACAGATTCCTGAGCCTACTGGGCTCTTATCATATCTACATTTGAAACTGTGTATGGAGTCTGTCTCCACCATATCACTGCCTAATGCATTTTATCTGTTAACTACTCTTGACACTGAAAAAGTTCTTTCTAATGTCCCTGTGTCTCATGTGGGTACTCAGTTTCCACCTGTTTCCCCCCCCCCCCTTGTTCGCATACCACCCGAGATAAACAGTTTATCTATATCTACCCTGTCAATTCCTCTGAGAATTTTGTAGGTAGTGATCATGTTCACCCAAGCTCTCCTGTCTTCCAGCAACGTGAGGTGATTTCACGTAGCCTTGCCTCATAACTCATGTCTCTTAGTTCTGGGACTCGTCCTGTCATACCTCTGAACTTTTTCCAACTTAGTCTTGTGCTTGACAAAGGTATAGGCTGCATACTCCAGGATTGGTCTTACATATGTGATATACAAGATTCTGAAAGATTCCTTACACAGGTTCCTGAAGGCAGTTCTGATGTTAGCCAGCCTTGTATATGCTGCTGCTGATTTTTTTTTTATGTGGAATTCAGAAGACAGGTTTGGCATGATATCAACTCCTAGATCTTTCTCTCTGTCCGTTTCATGAAGGACCTCGTCTCCCATTCGGTGTCCTGTGCCTGGTCTCCTGTTTCCACTGCCTGGTTTCATTACCTTAACATTTACTTGGGTTGAACTTTAGTAGCCATTTGTTGGACCATTCATTCAGTTTGGCTAGGTCATTTTGTAGCCACATACTATCTTCCTCCATCTTAATCCTCATAATTTTTGCATCATCAGCAAACAATGAGAGGAATGAGTCTATTCCCTCGGGGAGATCATTTACATATATCAGAAACAGTATACTGTAGGTCCAAGGACTGATCCCTCTGGGTATCGAATTGTGATTTCTTGCCAATCTGAGACCTCACCCCTCACAGTGACTTGCTGTCTTCTGTTGCTTAGGTATTCCCTTATGCAGTGGAGTACCTTCCTTTTCACTCTTGCCTGTATCTCTAGCAACAGTATTGCACTATGTGCACTAGTCTCTTGTGCGGAACTATGTCAAAGGCTTTCTGGCAATCCAAAAATTTTCAGACTGCCCACCCCCTCTTTTCCTTGCCTGATTTTTGTTGCCTGGTCGTAGAATTCAGTTAATCTTGTGAGGCATGACCTGCCATCCCTGAACCCATGCTGCTGTTGTGTTACAAAATTCTTTCGCTCCAGATGTTCCACTAGTTTTTTCTGCACACTCTTCTCCATCAACTTGCATGGTATGCAAGTTAGGGACACTGGCCTGTAGTTTAGTGCCTCCTGTCTGTCCCCCCTTCTTGTATATATTGGGATTACGTTAGCCATCTTCCAAATTTGGGCAGTTTACTTGTTACCAGTGATTTGTTATACACCATGTAGAGTAACAGGCACAGTGCTTTTGCTCCTTCCTTTAGTATCTATGGTGAAATTCCATCCAAGCCTATAATCGTTGTCACATCCAACTCTAGCAAAAGCTTCCTTACTGCCCCACTAGTAATCTCAAACTCCTCTAGTGGTGCCTGGTTAACTATTCCCTCTCTTATCTCTGGAACTTCTCCATGCTCTAATAGAAAGATCTCCTAGAATTTCTTATCGAATTCCTTGCACAGTAATGCTGTAATATAGTAATAATAAGTAATAGTAATAATAATAATAATAAATATATATATGTGTGTGTGTGTATTATATATATATATATATATATATATATATATATATATATATATATATATATATATATATGTATATGTATATATACAGTCTTGGCAGTCTTGCTTACTGCCATGCATCATAACTTAGAATGTCCTGATTTTCAGGGTGAATGGAATTTTTTATATCCCAATGTTTCTCCGAGTCATTTGTCCCTCAATAAAACCCTTGGTGAATCTGAATTCTTTGAAATCTCTCTTCTTTTGACTTTCTGCTCGAGTAGATATCTAGGGAACTCTGTGAACATTTTATAACTCGGTGCTCTACAGGGTTATGGGCTAGGTCTTTCTTTTGATAATTGCAGTACAAAATTACTCTTCATTGATCAGGCTGTGAAACGATTTTATTTTAGAAGTTGTATAATGAGTTGAGGTTAGTCATCGGGCACTATTTAGAAGTTGTTCGGGATATGTGATGGTAGTGAGATAACCTGGACTTCCGTTCCATTCACACAATTCTGTCCGCTATGTGATGAAGAATGAACCTGTTATGTGTACCAACAATTTATACATTTATAAATTACATGTGTTTGTAACATTTATTTTTATTTCTACTTCTGCAGACTTAGATATATATGAAATATTTGAATTAGGTGAAGATGTAGAGTGCTGTAATTATTTAGAAATTGAAATGATATACATTACTGTATGGTATCATTCAATTTTATGCAGTTTTAAATGTTTGCTGAATATGTTTTTTAATGTCATGCAATGTAATGGACTCATTATTGTACTGCATTTCTATGATTATTAATTGTAGTTACAATGATTTTAGCATAAACAGTTTTAGTGTAATGGTCGGCTGTTAGGTCATACCGGAAAGGACCTGGGTTCAACTCCCGATACAGGACAACAGACACATTTGGGTACAATTCCTTTCACCTGGTGCCTCTGTTGACCTAGCTGTAGCTAGGTACCTAAAAGTTTGCCAAATATTGTGGGTTGCATCTTAGGGAAAGTCAGTTATTGGCCTTGGGTGACATTGGCCTGACAGGTTTGCTGTTCCCAACAATGTGAAAGAAGGTAACCCTCCTCCCCCCCCTCCAAAAATAGATTGGTTTTGGCTGTTTGTACAGTATTTACTATAAATGTTCTGTAATTTAATATTTAAAATGGTAACCTTGTGAGTAATTTTGCTTCTAGGCTCTATAAGAGAAACTTCACATTGTAACTAAGTTTTAAGTAATAGGATACAAGTACAGTATCTATCTTCAGATATTAGTCATGTTGTTACCAAATATTTTTTTTTTTAAATCTTGGAAGACACCATTTTGGATATGTGCTTGCTGAAAGTAACAGGAATAAGAGAGGCTGCATAATTGATATTGCTTACTGTGCATGGTTTCTGGCGTAAATCAGTGATGCATGTGCTTCCACACATGCTTAGGTAATTTTTGCATTACATTTTATACTGAAACATGTCAAATATTTTTACATGTCAGCTGGCTTCCAAGTTGGACAGTTTCCTGCAGTTCAGTATGTGTGTTTAAAAGATTTTAAAATATTCCCCTTAATGCAAGTTAAATGTGATGGGATTTATGATTATGAAAGAAACAGGAAATGGCATTGCTGTCAACAATTTAACATATACTTGTACCCAGTAAACACCCTACAAATTATACAAAATTGTGCTCTGCAATTCAGTTTACAGCAGTCTTGACTGAATCTAGCACTAAACTTGTCAGTAATAGATTGACTTCCCACTATACCCGGCAGTGGGAAACGTTTCTAGATTATGTATTGACCTTCATATGATTAACTCATGGGCACTTAAAGCAAAAAAGGACCTGTACCTTTGTCAGAATTGCACTGTCCTGCTAACAGTCATGCACCTCCTCGTAGAATGTCTTGATTTTTAGTGCAGTTGGAAATCTTGCTTTTCCCATGTTCCTTCAAGTAATGTGTCCCTCCGTAAACTTCTTGATGAATCGGACACATACTGTACCTTTGACCTCTCATGTCTTGTATATTTTTTGCTCTCATATTGGCATTTTAAATGATACCAATTTGTTTATTTTTTGGAGTAAATGGTGCTAAATAGCCTTCCAGGCTTGGTGCCTTTTAATAATTATTTGGTAACAAAATCTAATCTATTTGATTTAATTTTTAAACTATATTAATATTCATGTATTGAATTTTGTTGAAAACAAAAATAATTATTGTGCAGTACTGCATAATGAAGTGCAAATTAATATATTAAAAAATAAAAAGTGAACATTTTCAAATTACTCTGTGATATGGTGAATTACTGCATTCAAGTGAAGAACCACACAATTTATCATGCACAATAATGGATGAATTGATCTTATATTATTGCAAAGAGAAATATATAAAAGCATCTCAGATGTTAAACCAACAACTTTATAACCAAATGTTTTAAAGTTGTCTGCATCTACCATCAGTAGATGCAGGTGATGTACATTATCATGTAGTGTTGCTTCTGCAACAATGCTGAACTTGAGGTATGGTATTGGCTTACATTGCTCAATTCTTGCATTACAATTAATTGTACTTTTTAAAAACTATAACAAAAATAATGGCAACTATCTCTTATTATAATTCATTGCTGATTGAGTTTCATTATAGTACATCATGTAATTTACTGAATGAATGTTAGTGATTTTTCTAAGAGTTCTTGTGTGTATTAAATATATAACTTCTGAATTTCTTGAAAAACAAAAATTGTGGTTACCAAAGTATTGTTTCTAGGTATAAATATAATTTTGTCATTAGCCACTAGGCTTTGTATTTATAACCTCTCATTATAAATATCTCTTATAGGAATATAATAAACACAAATTCAACAGGGAAACTTGTCAAGAAATAGGTGTCAAGGTATTTGTGAATTATTTCTTCATATCCTATAAGAATTTCTTGCACATGAGGTTAATCATTATGCTGCTCCAGTCACCATATGTGATTTTTTCTAATTTAATTTGGTAATTATTTTTTGTCACACACCTCAATATACTTTTAAACAGCAGCACCATTTAAGGGTTAAAGGCAGCATTCATGTCATTTCAGAAATTGTTTTCACGAAAATAAAATTGTTGGAAGGCATTTGTGCACACTCAAACTATGGTGCTGGCAGTAATTAGAACTGCATTGAGAATGTTTAGCATAATTTAATGTATTGTTGGGTGATTGGCGAGTTGAATTAGTACAAGTACATTTTAGGGCTGATAATTGGTTCAACTGATGAACCAGTTTGGTCAGAAAAGGTTGTTGAAATATTGCTTGTGCTGTTAATTTTGTGTAAACTCAGAGCAAATGGATAGGAGAATGATCTATTGTACAGAAATTGTTAGTAGGTAAATTAGATAATTTTACAATTTTTCTTCCATTTGACTAGTTACTTGTAAGATTGATTTTTTATTTTGTTTTTGAAGATTGGCAAAAATCTTTGAGTGGGTATGTATATTGTAATATCCTAGAGATTTAACTCAAAATTAACAGTTAAGGTCTACTTGTGTATGCAGTTGTGCATTCACATGTATATCATTTGAATAATAGTAATTGATACTGCATTTAATATGAAATATTATTAAAAATTAATTAAAGTATAGCATACTTTATTATAAATTCCAAATATTTCCTTAAACACAATCTATTTCGAAAATGGTTACCCATCTGCAGTTGTTTCACTGCCTTACTCTGGTTTCCCTGCTTTCTTCTGTACAAATGCAGTTTGCATCTAAGGCAGTTGTTATAAAAATTTGGGGGCTTGGCTATGGGGAAACTGGTACTATTAAGGGGTAAGGGTAAGTAGAATAGAGGTATCAAGATATGGGAGAATCAAAAGGCCCGGCCCCCAAATAATATATCCACAGTAATAAATGCTTGCTACTAAACCCGGTTAGTCTAGGAATAGATTATTGTTCTCCCACACAAGAAAAAAGGGATACTCTGCTCAAACTTACTTATTTATTAACCCCTTAACACCCCCCATACACAATCACACCAATAACAATTTAATACTAACTTTACCACACAATCTTACGTTAAAAGCCTTGGTCCACATAAGCAGGATACAAGGTTTACACTGGAAACAAGCTAGGGTAAAGCTCTACTATACCACACTGGAGTCAGCCTAGGGTAGGGGACCACGTGGTTACACTGGGACCCCCGTTAGCATAACAGGTACGATAACTTAAATATACTTACTACACCCCAGGTATACTACTCTACACATAGAACGATAGGTATGCCAGACATATACAAAAATGAGTAATGGAGTACTTAACCAACTAAGTCACAGAAATAAAGAATTAAGAGGAAGGAGGAGAGCGCGTCCGAACAGCACAGGCAGTCCGCAGAGAAGACCCTCTCAGTCTCGAGCCCTGCAGCATGCGTGTGTGTGGTGCCGGGAAGAGCCCAATTGATCATACAGCTATACACATTAAAACATCTTCCCCTTATGCCTCATATTGCTACTTTCCTCATTCTACGGGTAGTTAAACTTATAACAATGTTACTTAATCCACAACAAGTTTAAGAGTCTAAATGCTTTGTGAGCAACACGAATAGTCGTACTTCTGGCAGGGATGATTACAAACAGCTACAGCTCTCTATGCGTGCCCTGCCATATTGTCGTTAATAAGCTCAATTTTGACCTCTGGTTTCCATCTAAAGAACCCAGAGTCGTAACAGCAGTGACTAAGACAAACGTGGCTTATGTGTTGCTCATGATTCAGTGGGAAATAAATTTGCTGTTAAGGTGTCTTAATTTGATTTTAAATGTGATTAAAGGATGCTGCCTGAAGTTACTTTGCATCCAGTGTGTCCATGCCCAAGTGACGCTCCTTCCCCCATCCATGCCTGAGCAACCTAATGGAAGAGAGCCTTTGGTAACTTTTTTTATGGCATTTATTTTCGTGGTGAAGTGGCATGCTAAATGTCGATATTTGTTCTGACAGTACCATGCAGTACAATAATTAATTTTACATTTAACCAGAGAACTTTGTTTTATGCCCATTGTTACTATTTCTTGCTACATGATGGCTACTGGAACACTACTGTATCCTAAATTTTCAGACAATATACAGTATGACGAAGTTAGTTCCGGTGTCTTGAGCCACGGAGTCCGACTCCCAACATTGCATTATGTTCTGTAAAATTAGCAGGAATTTTCTATACAGTAATAACGTAATGAAATTGCTGCTGTTATTATTACAGAGAAATCACATTAATGTGATATGTCAAAGAACAAATGTTCTTTCTTTGATATATCATGTTATTGTGATTTCTGTGCATTGAAGTAGGAGCATCAGAGGTAGTACTACAGGTTGACAGCCTGAGTGCTTGGGAGAAATTGTGACACCCCGGTTAGGCTTCAGTGGAAGCTTTGGGACCCTCGTGGGTGCAGTAGCACTCCAGGTTGTAATTCTTTTGATCATGTCATGGTACAGTTGACTAGAGTGCATCTGGGAACACTCAGCACATAGCTTCGAACCCTCATCAAGGCTCCTGTGGAATTGTTCATTATTATTATTATCTAAAATGGAAATTAAGGCAGGATGGTTTAATTTGATACAATCTTATATAGTACAAATTTATTTGTGAAGCCTGTTATTTGATAGTACTGTACATGTTAATTCTGTTACTTGTTTGTTCAATACAATCTCAAAATTGATGTACTGTGACTGACTTTGTTTATATATATATATATATATATATATATATATATATATATATATATATATATATATATATATATATATATATATATATATATATATATGTACATAATATAAGATAGGGGTACCACCTCTGGTGCAATTGTAGGGACCCATAGCCTTGGAGAAGATAATAAAAGGTATTCAGAGAAGACCTTACAGATTCTCCCTGCATATTTTCCTCCTACCATCGTTACATTTTTTTATGCAATATGATTTATTTATATAGTTAATTTTATTACAATGTGTTAAAGTTCACAGAAAAAACACACAGGAATCATTGTTGGAAGACCTCATCCACCTCTTCTGAGGTTGGGTGTGTGCCCACGGATCATTACACTGAGACACTAGAACTCAGCGTGTCAGTGTATTGTATGTTATAGTATAGTAGGCATCCATCAGTCTCAGGAGACTATGGGGTTGCGCCCTGGTTGTTGGTCTGAGTGGCCTCTAAAGGTCGCAAAGCCAGGGTAGGTTGATATGGAGGAGATGCTGCCACCCAACTACCCTAGGGGCTCCAGTTCAGGAGTTAACCTCGAAGTTGATAAAAGAAGGCACAGGGACTCCAAACCCGGAGACCGCCATGGTCGGGGCCGGAGAAGAACCACCCCACCAAGGGCAAGAACGGCCCCAGCCTCCTGAAGCAGAGCCTGGGCCGCACGAGCCCCAGGAGGTGGACGTCCGAGTCCCGCACCTACGAGTTCCTGACAGATCGTCACAGCCTTCTTTCACCCGAGGCCGGCTTCCTTCAAGACCAAGCCGAAGGAAAATTAGTAATTACAACAATTATTATTATAATATAATATTAATATTATATTATATTAAGTACACATATATTTTATACATAAATATAAAATACACACATACATCCAGTACTCCTGTATTGGGGGGGGTTGTAAAATTGTATTATAAGCAGCCCCTTTCCCCTTCCTCCTCGATAAAATAATATATAATTAATGTTATATATTATACTTCTACTGCAATCAATGCACACTGGAGAGTCGCCCTGATAATGATCTTACAAATTGAGAAGGGGCTCAACGTCACCTTACTTGAGTACACCCCGCTGATCGAGCCACTGACTTACCCTCCCTCTCCGTGCTTTGTGATGACCTCTTTCCATTTCCCCTAACGGGTCGTTCTTCGTCCCTCTTTCACTTTATGGTCATCTCCTTGAGTACAAAAATTCTTCAAAGCTTTTGGGGTTATTCTTTAATTGACACTTGTTTGTCTTGGTCTCCCCATATCTCTTACCTCCGTGTTGAGTACTCACCTAATTGTGCTTGCGGGGGTTGAGCTTTGGCTCTTTGGTCCCGCCTCTCAACTGTAGTGCTCTAAGGCCCTTACCCCTCCTTCGGGATTACCACTAACATCGCACATCATAAAAAAAATTGAGAGTGCTAAGAAGTAAGATCACAAAATACATGGAATCACAGCATCCCCATAACCCCGGACAACATGGTTTCAGAACAGGGCGCTCTTGCCTGTCGCAGTTGCTGGATCACTCTGATATGGCATTAGATGCTATGGAAGACAAACAAAACGCTGATGTAATTTACACAGATTTAGCAAAAGCTTTTGATAAATGTGACCATGGTGTTATTGCACATAAAATGCGTTCAAAAGGAATTACCGGAAAAATAGGCAGATGGATCTACAATTTCCTGACCAACAGAACCTAATGTGTAATAGTCAACAAAATAAAATCCAGTCCATCAACCGTGAAGAGCTCAGTCCCCCAGAGTACTGTGCTTGCTCCAGTACTTTTTCTCATCCTCATATCGGACATAGACAAGAACACAACCTATAGCACTGTATCACCCTTTGCAGATGACACCAGGATCTTCATGAGAGTAGGCAACATAGAGAACACGGCAAACCTCCAGTCAGATGTAGATCAGGTCTTTCTATGGGCTGCAGAAAATAATATGGTGTTTAAATAAATAAATATGTTTATTCAGGTAAGGTATATACATACAAGTGAGGTTACATTAATGGATCGAATTATAGGTAGAGCTAGTACATACAATGCCTAAAGCCACTATTACGCAATGCGTTTCGGGCAGGAAGAACATTAATATCTAAAAGAACGTTTCTGCCCGAAACGCTGCTGCGCGTACTAGTGGCTTTACAAGACTGTAATTACCATTTTATGTATCCACACATTCCCAATGTTCTTGTATATGCATAAATAAATAAATAAATAAATAAATCTAGAACTTAATACTAATAGAGCATAAAGAATAAAATGTGTTGAGAACAAATACAAATAAAGATAAAAAAAAAGGGGGAACATGACTGAAAAAGCAGCACAAATACAAAAGGTTGACAAACAGCGTTGATTAAAAAATAACAGACATGGGTTGAACTAGAGGGGTAAGGTAGGTTACAGGGAATTTATAAGGTAGTGTTTAATTTTTTTCTTAAACTGGTTGAGAGAGGTACAGTCTTTAACATGGTTGGGGAGGTCATTCCACATTCTGGGTCCCTTGATTTGTAGAGCATTTCTAGTTTGATTAAGCCGTACTCTTGGAATATCAAAACTGTATTTATTTCTGGTGTGGTGCTTTAACGAAGATAAGTTTTTCCATAGCTCAGGCGCTATGGAAAAAATGAAAATTTTCTGAGGTTGGAAGAAAACGTGCTCAGATTGGGGACTTGTTTATTTTATAATGGTAAATAATAAATATGTAATAAATTAATAAATAATAAATTAATAAATAATAAATTTATTAGTATTATATAATAAATAATAATAATAACAAATAGTATAATGATAAGCAATTATTTTTAATGAATCAAATAGCTAATTAGGGTGAATGATAAATAATTATTGCCTAGTGCATAACAATAAAGTATTAAATAATAATTATAATGAATAATCCTTATAATGATAAAGTATTAAATCCATTATAATTAATAACTACATCTATAGAACTAAAACTAACTAAAACTCTATAGGTAGTAAATGAAAGTTGCATTAATTTAATTACACTAAATACAATTCATGGGAATATTTCTTAGCTACCTGCAGGCTTATCACTTTGGGGGTTCCGGCGGAGCACCCCCAATCCCGCGAGGGCAGCGGCGCGGAACCCCCAACCCCGAAGAGCGAACGCGGCGGCTGGCTGCTGTAACTAGGAATGTGACTACTCGTGCAGTGGCTGTAACCTTGCCTGTGACAGGTTTCCCTGACTGAATCAACTGGCTCATCCCTGGCAAGTTGAATCTGGCCAGTTGAATCATCCCTGAATCAACTTCCCTGGCTCATCAACTCATTTTTGTTAATAATATGTTGAGAAAACATGATGATAAGTTTGATATTTGAATTGGCTGTATCTCGGTAAATATATGTGCAAAAGGCTTAATATTTAAATTAGCAAAGAAAGAGTTAACAGGAAAAAAGGTCTAGTGATGCGGTAATTCTAATGGTAGCATTTTGAAAACGATTCTATGGCTGGTTTTGATTTTGAGTTTTGCGAAAAATGACGATTTCGCCGAGGTGGCGATTTTTCCGTGGCAGACCGCTGAGCTGTGTAGCCGTCATGTCCCGAGGCACCATGCTTGTTTCTATCTTTTGGTCAGTTTTTATTATTTGATTTAATCATTGACTATTTTCTGTTTCTATAGGAAATAAGGTAATTAAAAATCAAAAGAAAACAAAAGGTTTTTGCCGAGAAATGACCGGCTAGCTGAGTGATGCATCATACTGAACCGCTATATATATATATATATATAATATATATATATATATATATATATATATATATATATATATATATATATTATATATATATATATATATATATATAAGTTATTCACTCAATTATTCCTTGTTTATAAACATTCTTTTGGATATCTCTGGCCCTGACGACAATGAAAGTATATCTGAGAGCTGTTGATATCCTGCACTCTGAATATTGTATTAGGCATCGCATCTATGGATATCTGCTTTCCTTTGATATAATTCTGGTATGTTGTTCGTCAGTGGGACTCCTATTTACTCGTTACAGCCGCCGGATTCCTTCGCGGGTATTCTACATCCTGATTATAATGTAGGATGTCCAACATCCTGAGATATCCAATATGATTAAAATAATATGGGTAAATTCCTCATTGTGGACATCCATCATCCTTATGCAGGCACGAATCTCTCCAGTGGACATCCTGATTCAGGCAGGAATCTCTTCACTGGACATCCAACATCCTGATTCAGGCAGGACTCTCTCCAGAGGACATTAAACATCCAGATTCTGGCAGGACTCTCTCCAGTGGAGATTCAACATCCTGATTGAGGCAGGACTCTCTCCAGTGGATATCCAACATCCTGATTCTCGCAGGACTCTCTCCAGTGGACATCCAACATCATGATTCAGGCAGGACTCTCTCCAGTGGATATCCAACATCCTGATTCTGGCAGGACTCTCTCCAGTGGAGATTCAACATCCTGATTGAGGCAGGACTCTCCCCAGTGGATATCCAAAATCCTTATTCAGCCAGGACTCTCTACAGTGGATATCCAACATCCTGATTCAGGCAGGAATCTCTTCACTGGATATCCAACATCCTGATTCTGTTAGGACTTTCTTCAGTGGACATTAAACATCCAGATTCTGGCAGGACTCTCTCCAGTGGAGATTCAACATCCTGATTGAGGCAGGACTTTCCCCAGTGGATATCCAAAATCCTTATTCAGGCAGGACTCTCTACAGTGGATATCCAACATCATGATTCAGGCAGGACTCTCTCCAGTGGATATCGAATATCCTGATTCAACCAGGACTCTCTCCATTGGATATCCAACATCCTGTTTCAGGCAGGACTCTCTCCAGTGGACATGCAACATCCTGTTTCAGGCAGGACTCTCTCCAGTGGACGTCCAACATCCTGATTCAGGCAGGACTCTCTCCAGTGGATATCGAATATCCTGATTCAACCAGAATTCTCTCCAGTGGATATCCAACATCCTGATTCTGTCAGGACTTTCTTCAGTGGATATTGAACATCCTGATTCAGGCAGGACTCTCCAGTGGATATCCAACATCCTGGTTCAGGCAGGCCTCACTCTAGTGGATATCCAACATCCTGATGACATTGTAGACAGAGAAATTTTCTACACAGTGATTGTAGGCTGCTATAGGCTTGTAGATATAAAAAGTGTCTACATAAATGACGAAGAAAGAATTCATAATTTTTTAATATCCATTTACTATTAGGCTGATTATAATTATTATTACTTGTTCATCAACTCATTTTTGTTAATAATATGTTGAGAAAACATGATGATATGATTGATATTTGAGTTGGTTGTATCTCGGTAAATATATGTGTTAAAGCCTTAATATTTAAAATTAGCAAAGAAAGAGTTAACAGAAAGAAACGTCCAGTGATGCGGTAATTCTAATGGTAGCATTTTGAAAACGATTCTATGGCTGGTTTTGATTTTGAGTTTTGAGAAAAATGACGATTTCGCGGAGGTGGCGATTTTTCTGTGGCAGCTCCGCTTTGCGCCATCTTTTGACAATTATTTACTGATTTAACTGACCGCTGAGCTGTGTAGCCGTCATGTCCCGAGGCACCATGCTTGTTTCTATCTTTTGGTCAGTTTTTTTTATTTGATTAATCATTGACTATTTTCTGTTTCTATAGGAAATAAGGTAATTAAAAATCAAAAGAAAACAAAAGGTTTTGCCGAAAATGACCGGCTAGCTGAGTGATGCATCATACTGAACCGCTATATATATATATAATATTTATAACATGAGTTATTCACTCAATTATTCCTTGTTTATAAACATTCTTTTGGATATCTCTGGTCCTGACGACAATGAAAGTATATCTGAGAGCTGTTGATATCCTGCACTCTGAATATTGTAGAAGGCATCGCATCTATGGATATCTGCTTTCCTTTGATATAATTCTGGTATGTTGTTCGTCAGTGGGACTCCTATTTACTCGTTACAGCCGCCGGATTCCTTCGCGGGTATTCTACATCCTGATTATAATGTAGGATGTCCACATCCTGAGATATCCATATGATTAAAATAATATGGGTAAATTCCTCATTGTGGACATCCATCATCCTTATGCAGGCACGAATCTCTCCAGTGGACATCCTGATTCAGGCAGGAATCTCTTCACTGGACATCCAATATCCTGATTCAGGCAGGACTCTCTCCAGAGGACATTAAACATCCAGATTCTGGCGGACTCTCTCCAGTGGAGATTCAACATCCTGATTGAGGCAGGACTCTCTCCAGTGGATATCCAACATCCTGATTCTCGCAGGACTCTCTCCAGTGGACATCCAACATCATGATTCAGGCAGGACTCTCTCCAGTGGATATCCAACATCCTGATTCTGGCAGGACTCTCTCCAGTGGAGATTCAACATCCTGATTGAGGCAGGACTTTCCCCAGTGGATATCCAAAATCCTTATTCAGGCAGACTCTCTACAGTGGATATCCAACATCCTGATTCCGGCAGGAATCTCTTCACTGGATATCCAACATCCTGATTCTGTTAGGACTTTCTTCAGTGGACATTAAACATCCAGATTCTGGCAGGACTCTCTCCAGTGGAGATTCAACATCCTGATTGAGGCAGGACTTTCCCCAGTGGATATCCAAAATCCTTATTCAGGCAGGACTCTCTACAGTGGATATCAACATCTGATTCAGGCAGGACTCTCTCCAGTGGATATCGAATATCCTGATTCAACCAGGACTCTCTCCATTGGATATCCAACATCCTGTTTCAGGCAGGACTCTCTCCAGTGGACATGCACATCCTGTTTCAGGCAGGACTCTCTCCAGTGGACGTCCAACATCCTGATTCAGGCAGGACTCTCTCCAGTGGATATCGAATATCCTGATTCAACCAAATTCTCTCCAGTGGCTATCCAACATCCTGATTCTGTCAGGACTTTCTTCATGGATATTGAACATCCTGATTCAGGCAGGACTCTCCAGTGGATATCCAACATCCTGGTTCAGGCAGGCCTCACTCTAGTGGATATCCAACATCCTGATGACATTGTAGACAGAGAAATTTTCTCACAGTGATTGTAGGCTGCTATAGGCTTGTAGATATAAAAAAGTGTCTACATAAATGACGAAGAAGAAATTCATAATTTTTTAATATCCATTTACTATTAGGCTGATTATAATTATTATTACTGTTCATCAACTCATTTTTGTTAATAATATGTTGAGAAAACATGATGATATGATTGATATTTGAGTTGGTTGTATCTCGGTAAATATATGTGTTAAAGCCTTAATATTTAAAATTAGCAAAGAAAGATTTAACAGAAAGAAAACGTCCAGTGATGCGGTAATTCTAATGGTAGCATTTTGAAAACGATTCTATGGCTGGTTTGATTTGAGTTTTGAGAAAAATGACGATTTCGCTGAGGTGGCGATTTTTCTGTGGCAGCTCCGCTTTGCGCCATCTTTGACAATTATTTTACTGATTTAACTGACCGCTGAGCTGTGTAGCCGTCATGTCCCGAGGCACCATGCTTGTTTCTATCTTTTGGTCAGTTTTTTATTATTTGATTAATCATTGCCTATTTCTGTTTCTATAGGAAATAAGGTAATTAAAAATCAAAAAAAACAAAAGTTTTTTGCCGAGAAATGACCGCTAGCTGAGTGATGCATCATACTGAACCGCTATATATAATAATATATTTATTATAAACATGAGTTATTCACTCAATTATTCCTTGTTTATAAACATTCTTTATTTTGGATATCTCTGGTCCTTACGACAATG